>OV743721.1:17681394-18025992 GCA_928272305.1 Volucella inflata
AACACAAAGCGTGATTAATATATCTGTGAGTACTGTTAGACACAAAAGCCCATATGTGCGTCGGCCCGATAACGTAAATTGTGAATGAATATGGGACTCCGACTTTTAAAATAGGAAACAATTACAACACCCCACATCCACCGCCCAATTATTGTGCCTTATTTTTAAAGAAAAAGGTAAATGTTATTAAAACAACATTTTTAGATTTATTATAAATTTATCGAAATTTCACCCATATTTTTGCAGTAAGAACTAAAGGGAATACTCGTTAATTTTAAAATGTTACTAAAAAAAGGTGTTCTTTCCAAAATAACAATTCTTTATTGAGCTGAAGTATACAAATTGAAATTATTAAAATGCGACTTTCTTGCGTTGACTGCTGGATAAAAAGTGAATAGACTTCATTTGTGGTCCGGTATTTATACTCTGTTTAAGGGTTACAATTATTATCGTCTGGCATCTGGATACAGCAACGGCTCCCATCTGTTGGAATGTGTATATTATGTCCGCTCGGATATTGATTGTAGGTTTAATCAGTGATGCCAGTGTTTCCAAAAGGAAGTACTTTTTACTGCCAATTCGTTAGTATTACTAAGTTGTTACAGTACCTATTTTTCGATTTTTTAGGTCCATCGACAGTGTTTTTGTTTTTTTTATAATCACAAATTTTTAAAAACTACTCGTGAGAAAAACGCGTTTAAAGTTTTGACAAAAAAAACAGCTATCAAGTAATACAACTCCCACACACGTATAAAGACACCTAATGGTAAATAATAAGAGTTATATAATCATAACATATAGAACTTCATTTAGAAATACATATACGAACATGTTCATTTTTCTTCTACAGTTACATTTGTATTTTGCCTTGCAACAACACAAAGCCGATGAATATTTTAAGTAATTCGAAGAAATAATTTATTTTATATTATTTGGCAGATTGTCAGATGTGTTTTCACATTCCATGTTCGCAGTTTTGTGGGCTATACCAATGCATTCAAGCTCCAAGGCCGTTTACAAAAACCAACCAATATGACTCGGTAAGGTTTGATTTTAATAGTTTTAAACTTTTACCAAATAAGCATTATTCGATAAGAAACGGCTTTTACAATTGCATACAATCGTTTCTTTTGTAATTATTATAACATTTCAGACGTATAAGGTAAAAATTTAATATGAATGATTCTTTTTTTTTAAAAAAAAAAATCGTGTAGGTACGCTTATATATGGCTGTAATAAAAGTAATGCCCGATTTTTCAATGTCTGGGGTGGTGTCCTGTAACTTTGTTTCGACTTTAAGTCGTTGCAAATTTATAAGTCGTTTCAAAATCAAATCGACGTCATGTCTCATCTTTGACCTTCGCCAGCGCCATCTGACAGTCACAACAATCACAACGCTGATTTCCATGCAACAAAACATTTTTACACCAAAGTCGTAAACTTTACTAAGTATTTTTGCTAGATAATTGAAAAAAATAACTTTCTAACAAGTCGATCGAATTTAGGTTGACGAGTAAACTGAAGTCGAGACTAAGTTACATGACACCGATGTCGAAATTTTCTAGTTTTCGCTTCCTTTTCGGCTTATGACAATAACAGATGTACAAAGATCAATTTAGAATGAAACAGTTAATTTCATATGTTAAAAACAAGTTTTCAAAGATCAACAGTTTACTTCCATGTTGCTTTTCTTTCGACAAAATTTTTGTTTGTTTCGTTTCATTCGAAAGTCGGAATATGGTCAACTTTCGAATGAAATATGAACTTCCGAAGGGTATCGAGACGAGTCAGAATACTGATTTTTCGAATCGAATCTTAGAATAAGTGATTATTTATTAAGCTGCACAACTTACTTGGGGAATCCTTGGGCCAAATCCTTTAATTTAGTCATTGTTGAAGAAAGTGTGTGCCTAATCCCGAGAACCTCAACGCGCCATCTAAACATCAGTCGCACTAGCCTTTGGAGAATTACGTCGTCAATTCGGTGATAAAAAATGTGTCTTGCATCGCTAATGTTGGCTGGACTGCCAACCGAATATGATTCATTTGTAATGACAATAGAAAGCACGCAAAAAACATTGAGCAAGAAGCAAGAAAATTGCTGCAAGAAGCAAGATTAGACCCTAAGGCAAGTGATAGTACAATGTTTGGTAAACATAAAAAATTTCCTTGCCACATTTGCAAACAAATCGGTCATTTCGCGAAAAATTGCCCACAATAATACTAAAAAAAACAACAAATTTACAGTAAAGAAATAACCTAAAAACGTGATATTTGCTTCACTTTACACTAATAGCGGCAAAGAATCCTCTTATTGTTACGTCGACTCTGGTGCTACCTCACACATGACGATGAACAGTTTTCTTTTAGTAAGCAAAAAAAATATATCAGGCAAAGAAGTTAGATACTGTGGCAGATAATTCGAAGCTTAATGTGAACTGTGTCTCGGTGAGTTGAAATTGTCATTAAAAAATGGTAGATTATTTGTAATACAACGCTAAAAGACTGCCTTTGTTCCGAACTTATGTGCAAACTTAATTTCAGTTGGACAAATGGCCACAGACGGAAATAAAATTGTGTTTTAAAATGATTTTTGCAATAGATATAATAAATATCGTGAACTAACTGGAACGGCGTCGCTCGTTGATGGATTTCATGGCTTAAATGATCCAATTGGAACGCATGACAATATAAAAAGCGAAATAACCATGTTTGTAGGCGAAAAAAATGAAATTGGCACAGAAGGTTAGGGCATATTTGTGATTACAATCTAACAAATGTAAGAATTCATCGACTGGAATAAAATTTTCTAACAACTTATATATTAAATGTGAAATTTGTGTAAAGGGAAAACAAACACGAGCATCATTCTTCGAAAACAAAATGAATTTATTTTCAACAACACTAAACCTTTTTTGTCGTTAACAGTATTACCGCATGATGAGTCCTCTAATTAAGCCGAGAACACAATTCCCAATGGCAATTCCAGAGGAGATAGTCAGACTGAATCAAGCATTGTGAAATCTGGCAACAACCGAACAGTTGAGGAATCAGCTATCAACCCCTTAGCTAAGGTATCAGATAAAACTAAACCCTCTTTGTCGTTAACAGTACAACCGCAAGATGTTGGCTAATCAAGCCGATGACATAATTCGCAATGCCAATTCCAGAAGAGATAGGGAGACTGAATCAAGTATTGTGGAATCTGGCAACAACTGAACAGCTGAGGAGCCAGCTATCAACCCTTTAGCTGAGGTGCCAGCTGAAACTGACATTAAACTCGAGCTTGCTTAATTTATCAAACAAGATTTAGTTGATTTTGTTCTTCAAGTCTGCCTAGAATTACTGTGAGTAGTTGACAGATTTCATCAGACTTGCTGAAAATGCATCAGAAACATTCCGATTGATGCGACAAGTGTACCATGATAATTGTTTGAGTAAAACAGTTATTTTTGGGTGGCATAAACGTTTTTTGGGCGGTTCGGACGCCTAAAACTATCCAAAATGTAGGCGATTTTGTTGTAGAATTCGTTCCAACTGGTGTGACAGATACTACCTCATATTATCTTGCAATTTTAAAGCTAAGTTAGTCTCTGTTGCACGATAATGCACCGAGTCATCCAACACTCATTGTTCGTCTATTTTTGGGTCAAAATAAACCATCCGCCGTATTCACCTGATAGTCACCGTGTGACTACTCTTTGTTCATGAAATTCGTCGTCCTAGTAACATAAAAACGTAACTTCATTTCAAATATATTAAACATTTAGTAAATTAAACACAAATTAAAGTGAAAAATGTTTTATCTATTCCATAGCAATAAACCTAAACTTAGAATTTCAAAAATAATTTTTTCAAAAGTATAAACGCACATATCGAATAATTAAGAATATACCACCTTGATCAAAATGTTCCCGGAATAACCACCGTGTGGCGCTCCCATTGTTCCGATACCTACTATAGTTGTAGGTATGCTTTTGAATATACTCATCCATCTCCGCAGTTTCGTTCGGAATGGTTATGTCGGGACGGATGCTAAGACCGCAATGGTAGCTGTCATACACAAAAGTGCGTAGTTGTATCTGTGTGTCGAACAACAAGAGATCCGAACAAGAACCGTGTCTAGGAAACGACGGACTATCTGTCGCCTTCAGATCGGGTCTGGCGTTGAAATCCCTGCCGATAATGAAATAGTTTTCCTCCAATGCCAGTCTCAGAAATCGAAAAAGTGTTTCGAACTCCGAGATGAATAGGGAGGAATGGGTAGGCTTTAGGGTCATAAACAGACACCATGTATAACCGCTTTTCACTATGGAGAGGGATAGACACGATGCGTGCTTCCAGCACCGGAAACCTTCATACTACACGACTGTATATTCTTTTAAAACGCAGCGCTTTTCTCACAAAGATCACAACGCCTCTCCCTTGAGTGGAGTAGGATTGGTTTATTTTTATTATTTTTTATTTCCGTGCCTCATTTTGTGTTTTTTGGTGACCTTGCCAAAAGCACATCACTGGCTTGGGCTTTAAGCAACTTGAAAAGTGTGGCTCTCCGCTCAATCGTAATCAGTGAATTAACATCCAAATCAAGGATCTTAAGGGTTCGCTCCGCCATGTTCGTAGGTGCGTCAGGACCGGCAACAGTGCGTAGATTTGATCCACGCGCGCAGCTTGGCCTGTAATCTGACGTAGAAGCTGAGCCATCTGCCCCTGGTTAGCATGTCAGATACAGGTTCCGGTGTTCTAGTCGCTGGGACCTGAGAAGCAACCTTCGCTTGCTGTGCCGTATCCCCCTACTTGCCGCCATTTGGGCGTAAGTAACTTGGGGCGTAACGGCTGGTGTTTGTATTTGAACAGGTGGACACTTAACTTCCGTCTTTTGCTGCCGAACCAGATCTCGTGTTCTTACATAAAACGCTGGAGAGTTGGCTATTTTCCGACGCTCCGTCCCTACCCAGAGCGCATTATTCTAATTTGTGGTTCTTATCGCACTTGATGCACGGCGTGCCCCAACCTTTAGCAACGGGCACATTGCAAAATGTTTTCGTGCCTTTTTACTTTCTCCCAGTGTATAACCGGGTAGTCTAGTACTTTGATACTCCTTGAACAGTCCAGTTTGTTATCGGGACTTAGCCGAACCAGGAAGAACGGTAGTTTCCGTTTCTCCCTTTTGGTTCTGGCTGTGACGAAGAGCTGGACTCCTACGAGTTTGTACCATTCGCACTGTTTCCCTTTGAGGAGTGCGTGGAGCTCTTTCGGATCAGTTGGTTCTACCCCTCTCAGCAGCAATGTTTGCAGCTTTTCCCTCTTCGGAGTGAATGAGAAGAACTCCGTCGTCGAATCCCTTAGTAAATTTTTTTATTTTGTGGGAGCGCTCGACTAAATTACAGTGGATCACATGGCTACAGTTAATCTTTGTATGAAAAAACTATTGCCTATGCGGCCATAGGCATTATAATAACACAATTGTATGGTGTCCTTTAATTCTACTTTGTACGTGTTGATTGTGGGAACTTTTTGTCTGCTTGTTGTCTGTTGCTATTGGTGTTTCTGCTGCGGTTGTTGTTGCTGTTGTTTTTGCTGCTGCTGTGGTTGTTTTTGGGGCTTAAAGCCCCTACACACAAGGCCTACTAAAATAGGACATTTTGAGTGGGTATAAATTGTGTGCGACTCTCCACACATTCCAATTTGCCAGTCCAATCTAGGATTTCATATGAGTAGATGTCATGAATTACCTGCATCCAAATTTTCTACTCATTTTCAAACATGTAATTCTACCTGCAACAAATCTTTATTCAATGAATTCTGAGGGTGAGATTGTGGGAATTTGCCTACACACGGCACAATTTTTAAGCTATGGAAGTTACGGAAGGGAAAACAGAAATTGTTACAACAGCCAATCTGCTGACTTGGTTTGATGGCAGTTCAACTGCCCTCTACACGAGCCAATTTTCCTGCTGATTGCAAGTTGCAATCGGAAATTGTGTCCGAAATTGCCTCGTATGTAGGCACTTTTAAGAACGAAACACTTAAGAGGGTATGAATACTCTTAAAATGCCGAAGTATGTGTTAAGTTTTTTGAAAAATGGGATAGAGAGAGAGAGATAGATCTAGATAGTGGTTATTTCGTTCCATGGGTATTTAATAGGGAGACTAATTTATTAGTGTAAATTAACTTGTTGTTGGTTTATGTTAGACAACCATTCGTCTCACATGATTTTGGTTGCCTGAAAAAAATAATGTCTTTCGGTAGCGGTTGGGATTGGACGCCGAACACTCCGACTGGGAAGTCCATACACTGCAACTTGAGCCACGGCCACCCGTGCTGCTGTTGTTGTTATAGAAAAAGAACTATTAGCGATACACCGGGGAATCAACTTTTTCAAACGATACTTATATGAAAGAAAATTTAGAGTAGGTACAGACCATAGACTTTTAGTATCACTTTTCACACACAAAAACCCATCGTTTAAATTTAGCAAAATCCAGGGATCGAAAATACCGGGTATTTTGATTTTTTTTTGCAAAAAAGGCCAGTAGTAGTTAAGGTTCTAAATTAAAAGGAAGTACATCTGGTTGATGTTGATGATGCTGCCTGTCGATTCCTGTTATGCCTTTAAGAACGTAACCCATTTTGAAAATGGGTCAAATAAAATTAGTATTTTTGGTCACATAACATAAGTGGCCAAGTGAATCAGTTATTTCAACCTTTTATATTTATTGAGCAGATGGATTAGACCCAATATTTTTTGGGGCCATCGAAAATGGGTTAAAAAAAAGTACTCTAATTGCACACGTAGACAAGTGCTTTTATTATAGGTGAAGTATTGGATTCGTTTGAACTGGAGATGTGATAGGTATGCATGATTGACAAACCTACTTTTTCGACTTGTATACATGGTAATATCGGAATTCATAAAAATTTCGAGATCGAAATTTCCCCGAAAACAAAACTGACCGTTTATTACATATGAGTGTATTCTAATAGAATAAACTCGGGGCTTAAAAAATAAAGGGTATTTTCTATTAATTTTTGTTTACCCAAAAAATTTTACCAAAAAAAAATTGTGTTGATTGGACCCAATATTTTACGCCCGAAAAATTATTGGGTCAAACTAACCCATTTGTTCTGCAAAAATGAACATTATATTTTATGTATCAGGTTTCATTGGCCTAAAAAAAAATTGGGTCGAATGAACCCATTTACTTTGGGCATTAAAAATAGATCGTAAAGAAAAATAAGCACTTTGCACCACTAATTAAATTGGGCTGTAAAAACCTGTTTCACCAGCCTTTTTCAAAAAATAGGTCAATTGGGTTCGGTCCCTGGCAAAATCAGAACTTGTCAGACTATGGCTTTACAATAATTTATAAGAAATTATTATTGCACGTTTCATACAAAGAACATCGTACCACAGATAATAAATCGATACAGATGTCTCATTCATATGGGAAGTTTTGTCCTATGAAAATGAAATCAAGCCAAAAAAAAAGCTTTTTAAAAAGCTGCATGTTCTCACAAAGAGCAGATAGATCTTTTTATTTCTTTTCGCAAAGTTGTTTACCTTATATGCAAAAACAATACGTAACGAAAGAAATAAATAAAATAAAACCATTCGCCCATCTGTACTTGAATGGACTGCGATTTGCAAAGGCATCATACGTTGACGTTGCCCAGTATAACCGGTTTGCTTGGGTTTATGTACGTGTGCTTGTTATTTTGTTTGTAACTTGTTATGCAATGTAAATTAAATGGGCGTGTTATTTATTTTATGATAAATTACAGGATTTTTTTTTAAATTTTGTGCTCAGGACTACAAAATTTGATAAATTTCCAAGCATTGAGCAAGATCGAACTTATTCGGAAAATGTATATTTACGAGTACGTATTTGCTCCCTTTTCTTTCAAGTTATGTAAAATGGAGTTTTCAAAACAATACGCAAAATATTTGGACGGCCGAATATAGTATGGAGTGCGAACAAGTGGAGTGGGATCTAAACCAACTTGGAGTGCAGCACTGCTGGAAACAGCTGGCGAAAGAGATTGAAAAACCATATTATGAGAGCGTATCTATTTGCCGGAATCGGATGGAGGTTTGGAAAAATACTGAGGTTTCGTATTTTTGTGGACCGAAGAGGTTTTACACGTTCACACAGTACACTGAATAGAATCATATAGCCGACATTAGGCAAACAGACGGACGAGTTTGGCAGGGATGTCAAGACTAAACATCGCTCTATATAGCTCGTCTCTATAAATGCTGTCATAGGCAGCCTTAAAATCGATAAGCAGGTGGTGGGTATCGATCTTGACTTCTTGGGTTTTCTCCAGGATCTGCCGGAGTGTGGAAATCTGATCGATTGTGGACTTTCCTGGCGTGAAACCGCACTGAGAGGGTCCAATCGGGTTATTTACGGCGGGTCAAATCAAATCAATCCCAGAAGAAACATGTTTTTATCAGTGGTTTTGACAAATGAGTCCGGGCTTGTCCCCGTGCGATTTTTTTTATTGCCCAAAATCAAAACGTACCTTAAGAGAAAGGGTTCGGCACGGTAGAAAATTTTGGGACATACCACGTATATATTCTAATATATGTACATAGTGTTATCTGTATATATACCTGTATAATAATTGATCACTGCTCTTGGCCTACTTAAGTAAAGGCGGCTGAAGTACAAAATTGAAAAACTAATTCTAAGAAATCACATGTTTTGACAAATTATATTGTAGTTAAACCACCCTTACTTAAGTAGTTTCCAGAGGACACGAGCGAGGAAGTGGCAGGACATCGACCCCCACCCTCCCAACCCTCCAATAATCGTTTTCAATTTATCATGTCAGCTTACTTAAATTTTTAAGCGTTCATTACATTTTGCAATTTTTCTATTTTATTTCTGGGAATCGTGTTTTTTTTCTGTTCTTATCAAGGACCCATTTACAATTTTTCTAGAGCAATACAATTATTAGGATATTTATTAAATTAATCTTGTGCTCGTAACATACGCTAGAGGTATCAAACCATTTCGGAAAATTCATATTTATTGCCTTTATACATTCTGTGATTATGTTTTCTCTTAAATTAGATGCAAAAGGCAGTTTTTCAAAGTATGCAGAGAATATTTGTGTATGAAGACGGCATACCTGAAAATATTTTTCGCACGGCCACAAGAGAATTGTATTTTCTTTCGAATTCTCATATTCTTTTAATTTTATCAGTATTTCTGTTAGATTGAAATCGTGCTTGTCTTTTAACATTTCTCCCGCACAATTTTCATAGATTGTATTAATTTTTTATACTGTTTTGAAATAGCAGTATCCTGCAAAATATCTAATAGCAAGGTCGTTGACTTGCGGTACATTAAATGATACTGCGGTTTCATCTAATGGGTTAATTATATTGTTAGTATTCATGTTATTTTCAAAACAGTTTTCATTCTGAAGAATATTCTCTTTAAGCACAGTTTGCTCCTCTGTATCATCCTTCAAAACGGCATTCCAATCCACCTGCAAGTATTCCGAATCGTCTTCCTCGCAATTGGATCATTCCGATTTACATAGAAATTTAATCGATATAACTCTAGCTATCAATGAGCTAAATTCAGCAACACTGGGGTTACTGTTATTTATGTTCCGCGCTCTTATTTTCCCAAATAAGTTTTCTAATGGATCTTGATAAAATTTATTTACATAAATGTTATATAAATCATCATGATTCATGAATAACGTTTCCCTTATTTTTAAAACGCTACCTATAGTAAGAGCCAAACCTTTGAAACAGAATGATCTATTTGTTGTGTTAATGGGTTTAATATTTAATATATAATCCTTCATTTCTATTTTTTTAATAAATTCAGCTGTCGATTTCGCAAATTGGGCTATATGGCCTGGGAATTTGTTCAGTTTTATTAAAGCTTCAATTCCACAGGATACAGATCTGCTTAGAACTTGTGCGGCCAACTTCACGTTCATCTTTTGAAATTGATCGCAGAAAATAGCTCTTACATTTAATTTCAAATCTGCGCATATATCAAGGCAGTTATATACCTCAACTTCAAGTTCTTTGGTGGGTATATTGCTCGGACAAACGACGTGATATAAAACTTGCTTAAAATTTCCACATCTGCTCCGAATCATAAAGACGCATGCAGGCTAAGAGTATGAATTATATCTTTGATTTCTTCCGTAATCAACAAAACCTTCAATTTCATCTTTAAATTTATTGTAGGTTAGATCCATCTGAAGGCTCATCTCGTCAAATATAACCACAACTTCTTTTTCTTTTGGTGGTAATTTCGCGGTTATTTCCTTAATTTCCTGCATAACATTTCTATTTAAGCCAGGTGACAGACTTTTAATTTTAATCCATCTGTGCAGTGAAGATGGATGCGGCAAGTGCATCTCAAGTTGATCCCGCAAAAAGTTGTATCCGGCAGCTGAACGAAAGAAGATGCACTGCGAAATCCATTTCTCCTCTTTGGTGTATTCATTTTTACCCTGTGATAAGATGAGCTTCGAAAATGTCATAGCATTTTGATGAATATCAAACAATGAATCGATTTTCTCTTGAATGTTTTGCTTTTCAAGCGCCTGTAGCCTTTTCTTGTCCTCTTTTAAACGACGAATTTTCTTTAATATATTTAGTTTCGATTTTCTATTTTCTTGAATAGTTATTCTCAAGACATTGTTCAATTTCTTGAGCTTTTCAATTCTCCTAATGAAAAAGGATTGCCTTATTACATGAGCCTCACAATTGGCGCAAGCAAATTCAATGTGATCATTGAATTTTGTCCATAAAATGATAAATTTTTAGAAGCAAAGTTTGGTTCTCCTATTGTAGCTTCATTCGAACTCAGTTTTAAATCTTTGTACTTTTGATACGTAATCTTAGCTTTGACTGGATCAAAGCAAACAGAATCGTCTTCAGAGTTCGGAACACTCTCGCTTCGTTTTAAAAAGAGAGAGGGATAAGCATTTGTTTTTAAATATTTTTTTCCCAATAAGCCATTTTCAAAATGTTTGCTGCAAATGTAAGGTTTTTTAAGGCATTGTATATGTTCACGAGACTCGTCCGTAAAAGCTAACCATTCATTATATTTAACAGTGCCTTTTTTTTAGGGAAACGAAATAATTTCCTATCCGAAAACTCATTTTCGGTTGCACAGCAATTCAATTCAATTACTATTCAATTATGTACATACTTATTATTATTTATATGCACTGCAGAGTAATAACACGACTAATATTTTGCTTGTCAAACTTCAATAACAAAATGTAACGAAATATTCCACTTTTCTCGCCTTTTAATTGTTCTTTCTTACATACATACCCATACACTCAAACAAAATACCAATTCATGAAAAATTATGTAATTTCCTGTTGCAGTTGAATGCAAACAAACAGCCAAGTCTTCATACCCCTTCCCGCAAGCCCCTTGCACATGATTTTGATATTCCCTGTGCCACTTCCCACAAGTTGTGGTGAGAGAAAAAAAGCTTTATATTACTCCGAAAGCTCGTGTCGGCTAGACGAGTGTCGGCAAGCCGACGAAAAGTGAACCATTTTTTTCTACAGGCTTGAGACATCTGTATAGATTTATTATCTGTGATAATAGGTAAAAAGAATTTTGTTAAGTGTACTTTTTGTTTTTTCAGGACTTCACAATACCAAAAGTAATTATGCTTACATGCTGAAACCTTTTTTTCTTGTTTAAGCTCGCAACGATATTACATAACAAAGAAAACAACAGACAACTAGCTTCCGTATACAAAAATTAGTTTATTTTGTTTTTCCCGGCCTTTGCATCAAACTTAGTAAAGAGTTAACAAATTTAAAATGAACAATTTTTCTCAAAAGGCTTTGTAAGAAGAATTTTAATTCAGTTGTTAGAATGAATGTAAAACTTACGTACATGAATGCTTCATTAGCGAATTCGATTAACTCCACTTTTTGAATGTTTTTAAATTTTAATATTAAAGCACTTAATTGATTCCAAATTGTTTCTATTAAAAAAAAAATTTCTCCAATAATAAAAATTAGCACCACTAAATGACAAAATTAATGATTAAACAGGAATTAAAAAAAAAAACAATATACATATCATATTTTCTCATTTTTCTCATCTTTTTGTTTTATGGAGTGAATTGATTTGGCAAGTTCAGTTCACTTTATTTTATTTGCCAAAGTACAAGTAAGAACAAAAGTCTTTTATAGTACATTAAGACTCAAAAAAGATTCATTAGAATTGCATTAATTTACAAAATGAGCAAAGTAAGAAAAAAATAAATAAATACATAAAAGTTGATGAAAAATATCTACGTTTAAATAAAAAGAGGACAAGGGGGGAGAAAATTAGGATAGAAGAAAAGTAATAGAGTAAACAGAGAAAAAAGAGAAAGAATAAAAAAAAAAATTCAATTCAATTACTATTCAATTATGTACATACTTATTATTATTTATATGCACTGCAGAGTAATAACGCGACTAATATTTTGCTTGTCAAACTTCAATAACAAAATGTAACGAAATATTCCACTTTTCTCGCCTTTTAATTGTTCTTTCTTACATACATACCCATACACTCAAACAAAATACCAATTCATGAAAAATTATGTAATTTCCTGTTGCAGTTGAATGCAAACAAACAGCCAAGTCTTCATATCCCTTCCCGCAAGCCCCTTGCACATGATTTTCATATTCCCTGTGCCACTGCCCACAACTTGTGGTGAGAGAAAAAAATCTTTCAGTAAACAAAGCAAAAAAGAGAGAAAATAAAAAAGCTTTATATTACTCCGAAAGCTCGTGTCGGCTAGACGAGTGTCGGCCAGCCGACGAAAAGTGAACCATTTTTTTCTACAGGCATGAGACATCTGTATAGATTTATTATCTGTGATCGTACGAACAAACAATACTTATAAAAAAAATTACCATTGAGAACGTTGATACAATTAAAACAAAGTTTTCTCTGCCTTAAACTGAATGCTCTAGAAGTTGATATCAAAACTGAAATGCGTGCTTTGCGTGCACTTTTATTTAAATTATTTAAGTTGCACCTTCAGCGTCTGGCGGCGATCGCCTACCGGACACTGTTGTTTACTTCTGTTGAGTGTGGGGACTTACTTCTGCTGAGTGTGGGAAGTATGACTTCCGAAACACCTTCCCCCTTAGATGGGTTTATGGGTACCTTACCTTTAAACCAGGTTCAACGCGCTCCATGACAATGCTTTCTGATGAAGTTGTTGATCGTGGTTGATATACCGTGGGCACCTCTTGCATATATCTCTTCTTCTTTTTGTTAAAACATTTATTGAATATTGTAAATGTTGTACGGCCACAAGAGCGGCTGCCACATTTATACATTAATACAAATACAAGAGTCAATGTAATATGCCTATACCAATTCCTCTTGTTTGGATTGGATCTAATACATTTGTTCAAAAGCACTTGGTTCATTTACGTGTCTAACTTTTATTTTACTTTGATGAAATCTATTTTCCAAATCAATTTCTCTGGTTTTAGGCTCTGTTATAATACTAGTGTCTGTTGTTTCAAACGTACAATTTCCACTTAAAGTTAGTAATCCATTTACCATTTTCTTGCGTAACTTCATGCTAGAATATTTTTTCATTAATTCATCAATATCAGAACTTACACTTTTTAAAATACAATTACTGCCTGCAATAACACAAAAAAATGTTTATTTCACAATTCTTTTAATCGATAGAGCTCTTATAAATTTTAGTTTTACAAATATAACTTTTATTGAATTCCTTAAAATCGTCCAAATTATCTCTTCATCTATACAATTCGTAATCTATGCTAATTAACAAAAACTTATTTGAGATATCAATCAAAGCAAGGCCATTTGTTATTATTTTTGGTATTGGCAAATAGTGGAGTTTCGGCCACCACGAAACTCTCGAAACCAATATTTTACGGTGTAATCTGACGGAGCATTAGCCCCATAATATTTATCCAACTTTTCTTTTGTTTCCTTCGCCGTTTTGCCTCTCAAAAAATAATGTTTTATTAGAGAACGATAATCTTTTTTGTCCACACTCAACATGATGCCAAACAGTTAAACAACAACAAATATGAACGGAGTTCAAGGCACCACCTTTTTTGCAGTAGCAGCGCATTCTGGCGTTCAAGGAGGTTACTTTTCACCCCACCTAGTATGTCTTTATCTTTAGCATAAACTTTTAGTTCAATTTCTTTTACAATATTAGCATAGTTCTCTAATGTTACTTCGAATATATATATATAAAAGAGAGTCATCCAATTTAATACTATTTAATTCTTCGCGAAGTTCTAATGGTTCGATAATTCTAGGGTGGATGATTCCGCTTTGAATAAAAAGAAGACTATCTAAAACTTTCTCTTTCTCTATTTCAACTGGAATTATTTTAAAATTTACCTTACCCATCAGTTCATTGAAATGAACTAAGTTTTCGACTTCGCTTGGCTGATTAGCTTTCGTTCCATGGACAAGTTCGTATGGAGTGTACCCAGTTGTATTATGCACACTCTGGTTATAACTAAAACTAGCGTAAGGCATTTTCTCTTGCCATTCATCTACACCACCTAACTCTTTACCTGTAACCTACAAATACACGATTAATCTACAACGGACTCGCTCAACTGCACCATTTGCCTGTGGATATGCAATGCTTGTGGTAATATGTTTCATGTTAAAAAGTTTACAAAGATTTTCGAATAACTCGTTACAAAACTCCTTTCCGTTATCTGTACGAATTATTTTAGGCAACCAAAAATTGAATATCCATTCGTTTGTGAAGGCTTTGATTATCTGCCGCATTTCTTTGGTTTTAAGCGGAACAAACTTTGTAAAGTTTGACTGGTCGTCTTGAATAGTAATTTTAATCGGATTTCTTGTCGGTTTCCGAATGACCTTTTCATACTGACAGAGCTCACATTTCTTTCCGTATTGTTCTACATCTTTTTGCATACCCTTCCAATAAAATTTCTCTTTTATATTTGCGTAGGTGGCGTTCTGTCGTTTATGCCCTCCCAAAAGTCAATCGTGATTTTCTTTAATTATTCTTCTTTTCTCATTTACGTCGAATACTTCAGTTCGTTTTATACCAGACAAATTATTATCGCCCGTAATTTCATCTGTCTCTTCTATATTTAAACAATTTTCTTGATTAATTTCATTTGTTTCTGCATTACCTTCTTGGTCTGCGATGTTCCTAATCATTTCGTCTATTATTTCATCAATCTCCGCAAAGCTTTCTTTTCCTTCATTGTTATCTTCTCTATTATTGCACCCTTTCTGGTACCGAATTTCATACTCAAACTCCTCAAATTTAAGTCTCCATCTGACGAGACTAGGCCCAGGATCTTACGTTCAAGAGCCAAGTCAGCGGCCAGTTTGGATGATCAATTTTCTCTCATATACGTATGGCCGAAACTGTTTTACGGCCTACACGATCGTGCTACAATTCTGTTCGGCCTTGTTTAATATTCTACTTTGTTCGATGCGTCTGGCGTGATGGTAAATTCCCTACTATAATCGGGATATTGTAGGAACGGGAATTTAGTAATTGCTTCTTTTAATTTATCAAATGATTCCTGTATTCAGGTTCGCAGGCCTAGGGTCCTAGCAAAATGTTCTTTGACCATATTAACCTGGAAACCAGAATCTAAAAGAATTCCCCCTAATTGGAAACATCGCGGATTGTGAAATGTCCGAGTGAATAGACGTGTTTCTTGGCTCTATCGGTTTAACATTTCGTCTCATCGTTTTTATTAACATTATAATTCACAAGAACCGGCTATTTGTTTTTCATACTACCTATAGTAGAAGTGGAAATTAATTAAAAATATAATAATTTGTTTCGCAAAAGTGCCGCTCATAAAAAACAGTTCGTGCAAAATCAAAAATGAGTTTTAACTCAAATACCGCCACAGTGACTCGGTTGCAGCGCAAACAGGAGAGTGCATCAGATGCAACAATCTCCATTACCCCTAGATCAAGTGGTACCCCAACGTCAAAGTGGGGATTGACTGGATAAAGATCGAAACCGACTCTTGTGACAAAACGAGTTTTCATGATGACCTGTTAAAACTAAATAAAAGATGCGATCTACTGGAGCGAAAGGAGCTAGCAGCTGATGCTATTCTCTTCGGTGTTCCTCAGTTGCCTGAGGAAAATTTAAAAACAATTTTTCATCACCTCTGCCATTCAATAGAGTGCAAGCCACCGACCGAGATAATACTAATGATCCCCCAATCATATTGAAATTTCAAAGTGCTCGGGAGAGGAATGTAGTGTTACAATCAATCGCGGATCATCGCAAAAGAGAGAAACGACAACTCTGTCTAAATGACGTTGGTTTGGAACCTGTTGCAAATGTTAACATTTATATGAATGAGAGCCTAACCGCAAGAAATCGTTCTCTTCTACACAAGGCAACTCGTCTGAAACACAGAAAACAGCTGTCTTCTGTTTACACTAAACATGGAACAGTCATCGTAAGAGAATCCAAAAACGCGAGACCCATAACAATAGAAGACGAAGAAATGCTAAATGCTATAGCCGCACGAAGTCAGGAGGTACACAACGTTCAAGTAATATGAAGATTGTTAAGCCTTGCAAAGTACCAGTTTTTTATTTAAAATTTTATTTCTATTCTTTACTCTTTCTTCCTTATATGCTTTATTCTCTTCTATTCCCCACCTCTCTCACTAGTTCCTTGAACTTTTATTCCTTACTTTCTCTCTTCCCTGTACCAAGTAACCTGAAAACCTTTTTCCTTTGAACTTTTTCTATTTTTTGTTTCTCTTTTTTCATTTTTTCAAATATGAGTTTTCATCTCATGGTACAAATGTACTATAATCACTTAATTTATTTTAGTTGTTACTCGTGCACTTTATTTGTATAAGTTTTGTTGTATTGTATATGTATCACAAATGGTTAATACATTAATAGGACAGGGTGATTCCACTGTTGATTCTAAAATACTAATTGATATTCTCTGTAAACAAAAAAGAGGTTTTTATATATGTCATTTGAACGTCCAAAGTCTTCTTCTTATCCTTTTATTAACCCTTTCCTCGTTATACGAACTTATGCGTAACGAGTTTCCCATTTTTCCTGCATTGCTGCTGCTCCGCTTAAGGGGTTGGTTAATGTCGCAGACCGCAGAACGCGTCTACATAATGCTCGGTCCTGGATCGCTTCAGTGGTTAGCCCCAGGCGTCGTTGCGCATTTGCCATCCAGGAATTCTTTTTCCGACCTCGTTTTCTTACAGTTGGAATGCCTTTTTAACCGGATTTTCCGCAGATCTTCTTTGAGCGTGGCAGTACCAGCTTATTCTATTCGCCTCAAGTTGTTCAGTTACCGAATTCTTTATATGTAGAAATCCTCTTATACGCGTAGATCTATTGCAATCGCGTTTAGTGACTCCACTAGACATCCTTAACATTTTCATTTCCGCTGCCATCATTTTGTTTTTAAACGCTTCGTACATTGTCCAGCACTGAGAACCGTATATAAGAGCTGGTCTAACAACGTCCAAAGTATTAGGAATAAAATTGATAATCTTAGATATGTGTTTAATGATGGGATGGTCGATGTTTTATGTGTTTCAGAAACCTGGTTGGAACCGGATATGTGTGACAATTTGTTAAACTTAGCCTATAGGAAAATTTTTCGTAGTGATAGACAACGTAAGGAAACAGGGGGTGTTGAAATTTATATAAAAACGTGCTATAAATGGCTCCAGATATAGCTCCAGATATAGCAGATCGCTTCTTGATGTTGCTTTAGTATCTGACCCAGATTTAATTTTGCATTATGGCCAGATCTTTGCACCTGGTTTCTCTCACCATGATATGATATTCCTGACAGTAGATATATTTCCAGGAGTTGAAACTGAGACAACCTTCAAAACATACCAATACTCTCGAATCAATTTAGAGACCCTTTGTAATGACCGTCAGACCTTGGATTGGTCTCCAATTTATAATACAAATGACACAAGCTTCCAAGTTTCTTTTTTTAATAACCAAATTAAATATCTTTTTACTAAACATGTGCCTTTGCGAAGTTTCAAAAACACCAAAATTAAATTACCTTGGCTCACTCAGGAAGTCGTCGAATTGATAAAAGCTCGAAATTTGCTATATGCCAGATGGAGACGTTACAAATATATGGAAATTTACAGAGAGTTTAAAACCACTCGAAATGCTGTAACACATCTCTTAAGAAAGAACAAATCTTCTTTTTATAAAAACAGACTTGAATCATGTTCTGCAAGTTCCGAATTTTGGAAAAATATTCGCCAGATAGGTCTTACCTCGAAAAGAAAAATATCACCTTTTAATAGCATGAATCTTGAAGAACTAAATAAGACTTTCGTCTCGGCCTGCAGAGAGTCAATGCAATTAGATATTCGTAGCTCTCAAAATCTTACGAGCAATTGTACTGATTCGGCTCTTTCTCTTTCTTGTGAAGATGTAGTAACTGCCGGAAATGTTATATTAGGTGTAAACTCAAATGCAGTTGGTTCAGACAACGTTCCACCTAAATTTATTAAAACTATACTTCCTTCTGTCTTGCATCCTATCACTCACATCTGTAATACCATTATAATGACTTCTGTTTTTCCGGAAAGCTGGAAAACAGCAAAAGTTCTACCCCTTCCTAAATTGCCAAACAGGAACCCGGTAGAATACCGACCTATAGCAATTTTACCGTTCTTAAGTAAAGTTTTTGAACCATGATATTGAAATACCAGTCAGGATTTCGTGCAAATTTTAGTTGTACTTCAGCACTCCTAAAAATCTGCGAAGATTTGCGTGCTGGTTGTGACAATGACAAATTAGGCTTAATAGCGTTTTTAGACTTTTCAAAAGCATTTGACTGCGTGAATCATGAATTTTTATTAAAAAAACTTAAATATCAATTTCTGTTTGATAACTCGTTGGTTAAACTGATATCTTCGTACCTATCCAACAGATCTCAGTACGTCTTTTATGATAACAAGCAATCTTCGTGTCTTCCTGTCCGTTCAGGTGTACCTCAAGGCTATGTTTTAGCGCCACTTTTATTTATTTGCTTCGTAAACGATATCTCCAAATGCTTTTCTTCTTGCAGCTACCATATATATGCTGACGATGTACAGATATATAAACTCTTTCTAAGTGCAAACAAGCATCAAAAAGTAGAAATGTTCAATCATGAATTAAATAAAGTCTATAAATGATCACTTAACAACGGCCTTATGTTAAATCCAACCAAAACAAGGGCAATGGTAATAAATGCCGGAAGACGTACAAAGTTTATACCTCCATTATTTCTGAACCATTCCCCAATCGAATACGTTGACCATATTAAGAATCTCGGTGTCTATTTGAGTTGCAATATGAATTGGAACGTTCATATAAATAAAATTTTTTCAAAAATTTATGGAGCACTCCGAGGTCTTAATCCCACTGCTAACTACCTTCCAACCAATACTAAACTAAAACTTGTAAAGGCATTTATTCTCCCGATTATTCTTTATGGCTGTGAATTATTCACAAATATGGACCATGGTTCTGCCAGAAAATTAACTGTCCCATACAATGTTTGCGCGAGATACATTTTTAATGTAAAAAGATATGATCACATTTCTGCATATAGCAATATAACATATCGTTCAATTTTATTTTTGCATAAAATTTTAGTAAAGAAAACCCCAGAATATCTGTTCGAAATTGTAAGCTTTCCGAGAAATAAAAGAACTTTACCGCTGGTAGCACCTCGGTGCAAGTATTTAAATCCATCTCGGCAATTTTTTGTACATTCAATTCAACTTTGGAATCGTTTGCCCTTAGCCATCAAGCGCATGAGTAACACAAGTTCTTTCAGCAAAGAAGTTTTTAAATATTGTGCTGAAAACTTCTAGTAAAGTCCTCCTGTGTATCCCAATTTCCTGTTCTCCCAAATTTATATCTCCGCCATCATAAAAAATAAAATACCTCCCTTTCCCAATCTTCTTTTTAATCTTTCTATCTTATTATCCCACCTATATTTCTTTTCTATTTTTCCTTCTCTATCTATTTCTTCATTTCTTCTTTTTTCTTTTTAATTTTTATTTGAAATATTGTTAAAGCTTGTTCCAATTTTTCAAAAGATGTTATAGAATCTTATGTGAGCAATGAATTAGAAATAAATAAATTTGTAATTTTTAATCCTGATACATCTTTTACAAGAACAATGGCTGTAGATAATATTACTTGAGCCAATTCCCCTTCAACTACTGAGTTCACTACAACTGACGATTGAGAAGAAGACGACGATGGCTCCTGTGAGGCTGAAATGCTTGCAGATTGGTTTTGCCGATGAAGCATCGTATGATGTAATTGCTTGCAAACCTTGCATTTGAAATTTGACAAAAATTTAGAAACGTTGTGACCCTTTCGTAAATAATTTATGCATAGACCCAGCTTCTTTATATTTATGAAACGATCGGAAATAGATAGCTGAATAAAAGTTGTACAGCTTGTAATGGTGTGCGAACTATCTATGCAAAATGCGCAGCATTGTTGTGTAATTGAAAGCGAAGTTCTTTTGTCGTGATCGCATAGAACCACTTTAGGTTTGTTAAATGATGTCATGCTCATGTTGAGCGGCATTGTTTTGCTTTCACGAGCCTCTAAATATTGACAGCGTCGACTCAAAACTTCTGCACACTGATCCCATTTTGGGAGTTTATCGTATTGAAGTTGTTCGTCCCATTTGGCTTGCGATTCAGGATCTGCCTTTGCCATTGCAATATGAATTATAATGGCGTTACATATTTCAGATTCTGATCCTATAGATTGCAGCGAATTAAATATTGAAGAGGCATTGTCAACAAGATTTCGCAAATGCACAGCCGAAGTTTTTGAATCTTAGGTAACTCAAACAATTGTGAGATATATTCTAGGAATATAAGACAATCGTTGTCGTAACGATCCTCCCCACTGCCTTATCGTAATTTTCTTCCGTAATTTGGAATGTTTTAACTGTCTCTAAAGCTTGGTCAGTTAAACAATTTAGCAAATGATTAAATTTCTCTATTTTGGAAAGTGTTGAATCATTGTGAACACGTTTTTTGTATGTATTAATGAAGTTTTTGTACTTACCACTGAATCGTGATAGTTTTGCAAAGGGTAAATGGTTAACTGACTGAGGTATGGATGTGGTAGTCTCTAATGCAGCATTACTAGTCCTTCTGTGGAGACATAACCCTCTTAATTCACTACGGCCTGTATCAGATGGTTCCAAACTCTCAATTTGATTTTGATAAGCAATTGCCTGTTAAAAATAAGATTCCACAATTCCTAAGCGGCATTCAAGTTCTGTCTGCGATAATGTTTTTGTTTCGATAAGAGTTTTTATACGCTAAATACTTCCTTTTGTAGAAGCACGAGATGTTTTCAAACTATCGAGAGACATGACGACGAAGTATCTTACTACAATTGATGTTTGACCAAGTTGATTAGAGCCTTTAATTAGTACGACGATCTGATTTTGTTTTGTTGTGGAACTCTTTCAACCGATCTCCTTCTCTCGACTTAAATGCTTTTCTCCAGCAAAAATGTTTGTATGAGAAAGTGCATTGAATCAAACGTTGGCGAAATTTGATTAAAGGTACGAGATTTAAGGCGAATTCAAATAAATTGCAGTATGAAATTACTTGTACAGCTAGAAGAAACAGCAACAACAGCAACAATACCTGCAGCAGCGACAAAATTAAGAGCGAAAATTTCAAAGCTAAGCTTAGCAATGCACATAGATCGTATGTGGCTGATGTGTGAACGACGAACAAGGGCGAAGACCAATGTAGGTATACCACTGCAATCTAATCCAAGTAAAACGACAACGAAAGCTTTTTATGCAATTTGTGGAACTTACGATGAGCAGCTATGCGAGTAATAATCGACGAACGATGCTTCAGTTGAAGCTTTTTCGGAACCGTTTCCGCACGAACGAAAGCGGGTGGTTGAAGCGACGAGTGCAATTTGTGAGCTATGCGAAATACGAATGAAGAGAACGCGTGGGTGTAGGTATGTATGAGCGAAAGCTTTTTCGAATAAGTGCGAAAAAGAGTGAAAATAATTTCTCCTAGATGTGGTTTCTCAACTGAAGTGTGAATTTTTTATTTTTTTTGAATCGAAGATGGTTTTTAATATGTATATTGTTCATATTGTTTCACAAACGTAATAAGATACAATTTTAACTACTTTGCATGCGAAATTATATTGCCTTTATATCGAAAGTGCGTGTATAGAGCATCAATTGGTAATTACAAACGATTTTTCTTTTGTTTTATGGAAAATTAGCACCATTGAGTGATTTTGATTTTTAGCGCGCGTTCGAATAAAGAAATTTGCCACATACCTGGTAGGGAAGGTTTTTATACTTATTTCAATTTCCTCCTATCCGAATGGTTCGGAATAACGAAATTTGTATGTCTTCCTTCGGATTTTGATTATTTCTTCCTTTTGCGATTGGTGATGGGAATTCCTACGATGTGTCTGGTGTCGGTCCTTGAATAATCTGGAACTCTGAATCCGGCGAAAAACGAGCTTTGGCTATATGATAATATAGATAGCTTGCGAAATATTGCAGAGACGACGAAACGAGTGAAGAGAGAAAAAGCTTTGTTGCTCCGATAGTGCCAATTACAAAAGTGATTTTTTTATTCATGTTAAATGCATAATGTGAGCTGTTTAGCACACACCGTATAACATTTTAGTACAAAAAAGAATTTAAAAAGATGGCGAACATTGGTTTTTTGGCGCTAGTTTTAAATTTACTATTAGAATCTCATTTGTTTAGTTCGTTGCTTTTAGAGTACAATCGATATATTTACATGTGAATTACAATGATATTATATTTTGTGACTTTGATAGATATGGTGTGTTGTGTGATCTAACAGTTGTTAAGTTAAAGTTTCTTTATCTAGTAAAAGAATCTATAGCAGCCTTTTATAGATTTCTGGAGAGGTTCTCCTTGATGCCCCAGTTTAGGACTATCTTAAGGGCATTTTGCATACGAGCAGTGACTTCGATAACTTTTCTGTCCGTAATGATGATATCTAGGTCATCGGCATAACCCATTGTGTTGTAACCAATTGTAACAAATTAAGCATTTCGTCTATGACCGAAGGAGGGGCGATTATACGTCTCCCTGCGGAGAGCCGCTTACGGCTAATACTGATGCTGAAGCTGGTCTTAATGGTCTTTGGGGTAAAACATTTAATATGGAGTCATATTCAGTATTTTTGAAAGCACCCTCTATGTCCAGAAACGCGCAAAGTGTTTCAGGTGTTGTTAGCCTTGTAAGGGTTTTCACAAGGGAAAAAATATCAACAACCAAAAAAAAAACGATTTAAAACAACGATTTGACTTTAAATTAATACAACTTGAAGCAGAGCTTTAATTAATCCTAATGTTATTCCTTTTTTTTATATAAATTGTAAAGAATTAATTTTTAATAATTATATTGCATACTTTTCCTCAGTTACCGTATATTAAAGTTTTGCATACTTTCACAAAAGCTTAATATCAGCTGTTTGATAAATTGTAAAAGCTCTCTTTTGTGGTTGCGTAATAATGTATAAAAGCCCAACAGACACATTTTTCATTATCTCTTTTGCTTTTATCTTCTTCTGTCGTAATAAAGAGTAAAAAAACGAACCAGATTGCTTTCTTTTTTTCGAGGGAAATTCTTTCCTTTCCATATAACCCTGTATATTGGAGAGTCTCGCTCTACAAACTTTTATTTTTGACCTTTCCAAAGAAGAAACACCACGTCCGATCTTCTTCAATGTTACAATATTAATTAATTATTAATCCTATTACAACAAATTCTTCCATTTCCTACCATCATGAATTCGCCGCCATAACTTCGAAAAGAAAACAATGAGGAAAGCTACATTATCCGAAGTGGTATTTAAAAAATAGCGACAGATGTATTATCATTCTGCCCGCCTTGAAGTATCTTCGGTATCTTCAACTGTCCATGGGCAAGGGTGCTAATCGATGAATTGCTCTGCGTTGGATTCCATTTTTTGTACGCACATCAACAACTCGAAACTTCCCATCAGATGATCGAATAAGGTTGCATATTCGACCCAAGAACCACTGTTGAGGCGGAATCTTGTTATCCCATACTAAGACAAGCGTACCGACCGAAGAATCTGCTGACGACGTTTGCCATTTAAGTCGCTTCTGCAGCCCCAGGAGATACTCCTTCGACCATCGGTTCCAAAAATGCTGCTTGAAAAGTGTCAACCTCCGCCATCTACTCAACGAGAACGTCTTACAATATGTGATGAGAGGTTCTGCTATCGCGTTGAGGGGGCTCCCTATAACGAAATGCCCTGGTGTAAGAACAGACTCATCACTTGGATCACTGGACATGACACACATCGGCCTGGAGTTTAGCACGGCTTCAACCTCTTCCACAACAGTGGACAGTTTTTCGAATGTCAAGCTCGCATCGCTAACAGTACGAAAGACATGATTTTTGCACTCTTGACTGCAGCCTCCCTTAGGCCACCAAAATGAGGCGCTCTTGGTGGGATGTGATGAAACTCGATACTTTCCGCTGCACACCATTCAGCAATTTTCTTTTGGGTTTGATGCGCAAGAAACTGGTTCTTAAGAACCTTCAGCTCATTTCGCGCTCCAACAAAGTCCCATTATCACAATAGAGATCGTGGCACACACCTCGCCGTGCAATGAACTTCTTGAGCGCAGCAAGAAACCCTTCACTCGATAAGTCCGATACGACTTCAAGATGGACAGCTTTTACAACAAAACAAACGAAGACTGCTACATATGACTTGTAGTTCCTTTGGCCTCGACGGTTCAACGTTGTTTTAAATGGGCCACAGCACCAATTTTTTGAAACGGCCTCGCTGGTTGCACTCTGCCTGCAGGTAATTCACCCATGATTTGGTTCATCCACTTCGGCTTGTATTTGAACCAATGTAAGCAGCTATCTACAGTCTTCTTCGCAAGCCTACGCGCATCCAGAACCCAAAGGCGTTGTCTCACGATGCCTACTAGTGCTTGTGGACCGGCATGATAGTTTTTCCTATGTAAATAAACAAAACAAGAAGGGTAGGACATTTAGCAATGTACGGAATGTCTGCATTCTGCAAACGCCCACCAACTCGGAGGAGTTTTAAAGAGCCTTTGTCAAGGAAGGGATTTAAAATGTTGACATAGCTCGAAGGGCTGATCATGTTTCCCTTCTCCAACTGACGAATCTCTTCTGAAAAGCTCCCCTGCTGGATGTGCCAAATAATCCTTATTTGGGCTTCGTTCAGTTCCTTTGCAGTGCAAGTCCAGTTTAATTTGGAAATTGTTCTACCACGTAAATCAAATTCTCGATTTTCTTCCAAAAAGATCTCTCCATTCCATTTGGATTTTCGCAAGTTCCTCATGAATCGCAAAACTATAGCAAAAATGCGATATGTTTTCTGCAAGCTACCAAACCGTGTATAGTTTTCCGCGAAATCTGGGGACACGCTCCTAGATACAAGTACTACTTCACCTTCACGCTTTCCAGGTATCTGTTTGTTAATTAATGAAAAATCCTTTTTCTTGGGCCAACACTCTTCCGACGAATAAATGAAAGACGGACCTACGAACCACCTGCTTCAGCAAATGCTCCACGAGATATAATATGCTCTGGGTTGTGTCTTGTGGCCACATGACTCCAATAGGCTTGGGGCACATTGTTTTGAATTTTCGAGACTCTATTTGCTATAAATACTTCCCACGTCGATGGATGGGAAGACAACCAACAAAGCAAAATCTCAGAGTCTGTCCAACAAAAGATTTCATCAGTCACATGCCTAAAATTTGGAAGAATCCTAACAAGTAGTGACGACAACATCTCCGCTGCACAAAGTTCCAATCGTGGTAAGCTTTGTATTTTAATTGGAGCTACCTTCGATTTTGCAGTGACTTAATTGCAGCCCACGCAATCGTTCTCATCCACTACTCGAATATAAACGCAACATCCGTACGCACGCAAAGAGGCATCCGAAAACCCATGAAGCTGTACACTCTTTAGTCTCGACACTAATACAAATCTGGGAACTTTTATCGATTCAAGCTCCTTTAATCGGTGACGGTAAACTTCCCATTCACTGTGTGCCCTGGACTGTACAGACTCATTCCACGTAACTTTGCTTACCCAGAGTTCTTGCAAGAAAATTTTTCCCTTCAGAAAAACAGGGTTTATAAGACCAAGGGGGTCAAACAGTGTAGACAGCTCCGCAAGAATGATACGCTTGGTTATCCTTGTTAACGCTTTCAAATCGGGTACAACATACTGTATTTCGTCTGTTGAGGGGTTCCATTTTATCCCAAGAGTCTTTATAATGTCAGAGTCGTTAATACAAAGCGGCCTAAGTTGTTGTCTAAGTTTGAACCCTGCACTACCTACCAACTCCTTAACTTGCTTGTAGATGGCATAAAGTTCAGCTCAAGAGTCTGCTCCACTAATGAGGTCATCCACATAGAAATCCTCTTTAAGAACAGTTGCGCCCAACGAAAACTTCGACGATCCTTCCTCAGCCAACACTTTCAAACAACGAGTAGCCTGATACTGTGCAGAGGTAGTGCCATAGATCACCGTACCTAACTGGTATACCTTCAAGTCATCAGTTGCATTGGATCTCCAGAGCACACATTGAAACTTCCGGTCTTCTACATCAACGAGGATTTGGCGATACATCTTCGATATGTCTGCAGTCAGCGCATACCTATAACATCGAAATCGGAGCATTAAAGAGTAGAGTTCCTCTTGTATGGTGGGTCCTTTCAACAAGATGTCATTTAAAGACACGCCCGACGAAGTTCGAGCACTGCAATCGAACACTACTCTCAGTTTCGTAGTGGTGGAATCTGGTCGCAATACAAACTGATGGGGACAAAAATATTTCATATGCTTGAAACTCTTCGAGCTTACTTCCTTCATATGCCCTAGAGTCTCAAACTCCTCCATGAAATCTATATATTGCCTTTTTATCGATGGATTACTATCGAGTCGTCTTTCTAATGCCAGAAACCTTTTCTTTGCCGTTTCGTGGGATTCGCCCAACTTAGAAGGATCTGTTTTAAAAGTGAATCGAACGATAAATCGACCGTGTTCGTCTTTTTTAACTATCCTTATAAAATGACTTTCACATTTTTCCTCTTCTGATGATGGTGTAGTTTCGCTGATCAAAGGTCACTGTCCACGAAAACTTTATCTTTGAAGCGAGAGTTGGAATTTCACGATGCACTGAAAGAAATTATATTTGAATAAGCCCTTTTTGTATATTTACGAATTTCAGCAACACAATCCTTTCAGATGTGATAATATTTTTATAATTTCCGTGGATTCGTGAACGAATTATAGGTACATACGAGGGCGGGTCAATAAGTCCGTGACTTTTTGAATTTCTGACCTCTTTACTGAAACAGCAACACTGCTCCTGTCAACAGGCATCTGTCAGTTGACTCCTGTCAAAATTTAAACTTGCTGCGTCAGTTAGTTTGTGTTTGACAGCTATTTTTATCAGACTACTCACTAATTTGAGGAGAAAATGGAAAAAAGTGAATTTCGTGTGCTTATTAAGCATTATTTCTTGCGAAAAAAAACCATTACCGAGACCAAGGCTAAGCTTGATAAATACTATGGGGACTCTGCACCATCGATTTCAATGGTAAAAAAGTGGTTTACTGAATTTCGTTGTGGCCGTACAAGCACTGAAGATGCCGAACGTCCTGGACGCCCAGTTGAGGTCTCTACACCCGAAACAATCGAAAAAATTCACGATATGGTGTTGGCCGACCGAAGATTGAAAGTGCGAGAGATTGTGAAAGCCGTAGGGATCTCGCATGGCTCAGTGGTTTCAATTTTGAATGATCACTTGGGCATGAGAAAGCTTTCCGCAAGATGGGTGCCGCGTTTGCTCACAGTCGACCACAAACGCATGTGCAGTTGCCATGGCAAAAATCCATGAATTGGGCTATGAATTGCTCCCTCATCCACCCTATTCTCCAGATTTGGCTCCGAGCGACTACTTCTTGTTTCCAAACCTGAAGAAATGGCTTGGTGGAAAAAGATTTGACTCCAATGATGAAGTCATCTCGCAAACAAAGGCCTATTTTGAGGACCTCGACAAATCATGTTTTTTGGAAGGGATAAAAAAATTGGAGAAGCGTTGGACAAAGTGTATAGAGCTCAAGGGAGACTACGTTGAAAAATAAAATTATTTTTTTATCAAAAAATCTGTGTTTTAATCCAAAAGTCACGGACTTATTGACCCGCCCTCGTATGATGTGGTTTTTATTTGAATCTAAAGATTCCCGAATTTCGGCACGAAAATGTTAGCCTTGTAAGCGTTTTCACAAGGAAAAAAAATATCAACAACCAAAAAAAAACGATTTAAAACAACGATTTGACTTTAAATTAATACAACTTTTATTTTTGACCTTTCCAAACAATAAACACCACGTCCGATCTTCTTCAATATTACAACGATATTAATCCTATTACAACAAATTCTTTCCTTTCCTACCATCATGAATTCGCCGCCATAACTTCGAAGAGAAAGCAATGAGGAAAGCTACATTATCCGAAGTGGTATTTAAAAAATAGCGACAGATGTATTAACAAGTGTCTTGCAGTTAGCACACCAGTAGACTCTCTTTCATCTTCGCAACTCTTGATTTTAAAAGGTTAAAAGAGGTCTGCATTGCTTCCAATTTCCGGTGCGCTTGGCTTTAGTCTATTCTTCTTCTTCTCACTCTTTTCCGAATAGTTTCAGGTATTTTATTCCACCATGGTACGCACCGTTTAAACACAGCAAATAATGATGTCATTTAGCTGGGATTGTGCCTAGTCAGCATCCACTGTTGTAATAGGTGTTGAAATCCGCAAATCAGCTTTGCCGACTAAATGTTCGTGAAAAAGTATCTTAGATAGATCTTAGTATTTTAGATTTACAATTTTCGTAATTTTGAACCTATTTACGAGTATTGTTTAATTTATCGAATGGCCCAAATATTTAAAGCTTAATAATTTGTATGTTGCAAAGCAAGCAAGTAATTCAAATCTAAAATCAAAAATCCCGACTTGTGTTCATCAAGTGAAATAATAAATCTGAATTAACTATTTATCGTTTACTATTGTTATATATTATTTAGTTTTTAATTTTTAATTAAGTAAAGTTTATTATATTTTAAACCCTCCTTAATTAAAAAAAAGTATATTGATAATAATGTTTTTGACTAAAAATTACTTCATTTATTTTATTACATGATTATGATTAAGACAATTTATTTATACATAATTTACCAACATAGTCCATTCAATATAATGTATGCATATCCCTTAGCCTTTTATACAGTGGACAAATGCCAATGTACTGGAATGGATGAGCGCTGTCAATCTATATCCTCTAGTTGAAGTATTTAAGGCCAACAATATTATGGGATGTGATTTGCCAAACATTGATACTGATAAGCTGAGTGTATGTATATTTCATCAGTTTGTTTGAATTGTTTTTGTTTTTATTTTACATTGATTTTAGAATATGGGAATTAAAAACGAAAATCATCGATTAGCCATTCTCGAAAGTATTAAGGAACTTATAAGTGGTATTCTAATATCAGAACAACCTTTTAATGTATTATCAGAAGAAGATGAGGAACAATCGAATTTATATCCTCATGTGTTTGTCGAGGCTAGCTTTTATTCGGTTGAAACTTGCGAGAAATGTCATCGTTTTCTACGTGGTATAATACACCAGGGACTTCAGTGTGAATTATGTAATTTTATCATTCATCGCACCTGCCTGGCAAATGGTCTAGTAATAAAATGTACAGCTGGAACGGAATCGCCTGTAAATACTTTAAGCGAATACTACGCTCGTTTAGTAATAAATGATGATTCTGAGCTTTCACTGAAAGCTAAAAAATTGCAATCGTATAGAGATGTAAAGAATAAAAATAAAGATCAAAGCCATAGCAGTTGTACTCTTCAAAATATTACCACATTTGGTATTGGTTTATGTCACCAGTTTGATGCTAAAAAGTCAGACGCGCCCACTGCACTAAAATATGCTGTGATTGCTTTGGAAATCAAAGTTCGTAATACAACAATCGACTTATATAAGCTTTATAGGTCAACATCAATACCATACGATAACAGTTTTGAGCTAATTGAGTTATTAAATGCAGAAAAGTTTCACATGAGTTCCTATGATAATGTACAGCCACAGCAGTTAGTTGGCTTCATTAAGATATATTTGAGTCAACTACGGGACCCCTTAATACCGATGAATTGTTACGAGAAGTTTATCCAGGCTGCAAGTAAGTGTAATTTTTAATAAATTAGTTTTTGTTACATGACCATGCTTGTATTTGAATGTCTCGTGTGATTCAGCGTCAAACCAACTGACTTGATTTATACAATTATATTGTGATTAGGTTTTGTTATACCAATATTGTTATTAAGCTGACTTGAAAGGGTAATTAAAGAGGCCTCTACGAATAACTTGAGCTCCGGGGCCTACAATCCCAATTATTTATATCATATCATATCATATATCATTATAAGAATATGTGCCCTTGCGTCTTTACTTTACCAGAGAAGCCTGTTGTAATTGAATGCGGATTTGCAGCGACTACGTTAGTACGCCAGAAAACTTTTAAACAAGGCACCTAGAACTAATTTTGAAGAAGACTGGAATTTTTACAATATAAAAGCAAAAGCAATATGAAGAAACTTATCCGTTTTGTTTATTTAAAACATCATAATAGTGCGAAAGATAATCTATTTTGCCTAACGATCATACATTTTTTATTTTTTTTATGTTTTAAAGAATCTGATCCGCCGATCGCGGGGCAATGGGACTTTTCTTTATTTTCGAACTATTTTTTAATCTCTCTTTCTTTATTACTTACCTTCTACACAAAAATGCTTAAATCTTATTTGACAATGACAGTTATATATCCTAGCTTACTGACGAAATGCTCAAAATTAAATAATTTCATTTATTGGGTCTATAACTTAATTCGTGCGGTTTGCTAAGAGATGGCGTACCTTGTATTATTCCATTGGAACATGCGTTGGAAAGCTACTGTCATTGTACGTCATTTCAGTATATGTCATTCATTTGAAGCGTAAACAACAATAATTTTTTTTCACTCAAATATGTCGAACTTTGTGCCTGAAAAAGTGTTTTTGCGGGGAGTTCTTCTTCATTACTTTAATATGAAGAAAACTGCTGCCGAAAGTCATCGTATTTTGGTGGAAGTTTATGGTGAATATGCGCTAGCTAGCGAACGTGCCAAAAATGGTTTGCACGATTTGGTGATTTTGGCTTGGAAGACGATGAACGTCCTGGGCAGCCAAAAAAGTTTGAAGATGAAGAACTGGAAGCATTACTCTATGAAGATTGTTGCCAAACACAAGCAGAACTCACAGAATCGTTGGGTGTCACTCTAGCAGCCATTTCAAAACGTTTAAAAGCAGCTGGATATATTCTCAAGCCGAGAGACGTCGAAAGGCGGTTTTGCATGTCCGAAATGCTGCTGGAACGCCACAAAATGAAGTCATTTTTGCATCGGATTGTTACTGGTGATGAAAAATGGATCCATTACGACTTCTTATCCTTTTATTAACCCTTTCCTCGTTATACGAACTTATGCGTATCGAGTTTCCCATTTTCACTGCATCGCTACTGCTCCGCTTATAGAGTTGGCTAATGTCGCAGACCGCAGAACGCATCTACATAATGCTCGGTCCTGGATCGCTTCAGTGGTTAGCCCCAGGCGTTGTTGCGCATTTGCCATCTGAGAAATCCAGGAATTCTTTTTCCGACCTCGTTTTCTTACAGTTGGAGTGACCGTAGTTGATAGTGCCTTTTTAACCAGATTTTCCGCAGATCTTCTTTGAACGTGGCAATACCAGCGTATTCTATTCGCCTCAAGCTGTTCGGTTACGGGATTCTTTATATGTAACCTTCCTCTTATACGCGTAGATCTAATGCAATCGCGTTAAGTGACTCCAATAGACATCCTTAAGATTTTCATTTCCGCTGCCGTCATTTTGTTTTTAAACGCTTCGTACATTGTCCAGCACTGTGAACCGTATATAAGAGCTGATCTAACAACCGTGGTGTAGAGTTTCCCCTTTAATTTAAATGGAAATTTTCGGTCGCAAAAGATTCCCGAATTTTCCCGCCATTTCATCCATCCCACACTCACTCTGTGGTTTAAAGATAGTGCTTTTCGGAAGAACTATTCCGTCTAACATTATATCCGGAACAGGTCGCAACGGATGCGCAAATGGGCACGTCAAATGCTCCGTCTTTGAACGACTTATTTTAAACCCGTTTCTCTCTAGCGCATTTCTCCATGAATCTAAGGCGTTCTGTAAATCTTCGTCGTTATCGCTAAGTATAACTGCGTCGTCAGCGAAGAGAATTGGCGTTACATTTGCTTCGCGCATGCAGTCTTTTAAAAGATAATCAAATACTACGTTAAAGAGGAAATGGCTAAGTACGCTTCCTTGATGCACTCCGACATTAACTGGAAATTCTCTCGTTAGTCCAGCAGAGCTTTTAACCACAGTTTTCACGTTTCCGTACATGTCTTGTATTATTCTAACATACGTTTCCGGTACGTTTTGAGACCTCAGCGTGGCCCATATGAGATCCCTAGGCACTCGATCGAATGCTTTCTCGAGGTCGATAAATACCATGTGTAAATCCTTAGACGAATCTCGGTGCTTTTCCGTTATTATTCGTAGGCTTTGGATAGCGTCCACCGTCGATCTTCCTTCAACAAATCCACACTGGCTATTATCGAGCTTTATTATTTGCCGAAGACGTTCGTTTAAGACTCTTTCGACGATTTTCATTGTGTGTGACATAAGCTTGATTGAACGGTAGTTGTTGCATTCTCGAGTATCGCCTTTTCCTTTGTATAAATGGATCCATTACGACAACGTGAAAAATCATATGTGAAACCCGGCCAACCAGCCAAATCAACGGCAAAGCCGAAAATCCATTGCGCGAAGGTAATGCTCTGTATTTGGTGGGATCAGATGGGTGTGCTGTATTATGAGCTGCTAAGACTGGGTGAAACCATCAATGGACAACGCTACCGAACACAATTAATCCGTTTGAAGAGAGCAGTAGCCGAAAAACGCCCGGAATATGCGACCAGACATGAGGCAATAATTTTCCATTATGACAACGCTCGGCCCCACGTTGCTATTCCGGTTAAGATCTATTTGGAAAACAGTGGATGGGAAGTCTTACCCCACCCGCCTTCTAGCCCAGACCTTGCCCCTTCTGACTGTCATTTGTTCCGGGCGATGCAGAACGCCCTCACTGAAATACGGTTCACATCAGAGCAAAATATCGAAAATTGGCTTGATTCATTCTTGGCTGCCAAGCCAGACCTGTTCTTTTGGGATGGGATCCAAAAATTGTCAGAAAGTTGGGAAAAAGTCATAGCTTCAGATGGGCAATACTTTGCATAATACTATTGTACATGTTTTTCTTTAATAAACGTCAAATTTTGAAAAAAAAACCGCACGAATTAAGTTATATACTCAATAATTTTGCCATTTTGCCTCAAAACTTAAAATATATGAAATTTCGTATAAAAATAGAGAATAGAACTTAGATAATATATCGTTTTCGTTTCAATTTTGTATAAAACTTCAAACTATGTCCCTAATATACTAAACCTACCCAAGGTACTTAGCCAAACTAAACTGTATTTAGATTCGTAAGCACACTAAGCTTTTTGAACCGGATAGTCACCATCTCAATTGCGATTTCGAACGCTTGCCATACCTTAACATTATGCACACGCACCGCTAAAATTGAACCAGTGCCATGAAGAACGAATTACTTACTTCAAGGGCTGTGTCATGTCAACCGACGCGACCTTTCCAGAAAATCCCCATAAATATCATTAATCTAACCTAGCACTAGAAAAATTATGTTACCCTGGTAACATGTCAGCCCCCTTCACTTTCTGACGCCATCAGAATTCGGTGTATTATTTTTCGACATCAAACCAATCCGATGGTCTCTTGCAACCTGCTTTCCACTAACCCTTTATCATCGATATGAAGAAAAGCACTTGGGACCAGGGCTTGAAATAGATCTAAATCAAAATGAAAAGTTCCGAACGGTTTGGTTTTTGTGGATATTAGTATTAATTTATTGCATAAAACTATTATACAGAGAGGGAAATAATTTTGCTCCTAATAATTTCTATTGTTCTGTTCGAACGGAGCAATTCATTTGCTTCGAGTAAGAAACTGCTTCGCCTCTTAACAAAAAATATTTCTCACAAAATTGTTCGCTCCTTTTCTTAATTAGCAATTTTTTGTACGAAATTGAGCTACTAATGAAAACAAAGGCCACCAAGTTTGATCGAAAATAGTATAATCTTCTTATTCAACTTATCAGAAATCATAAAACGACGTTTAATTCTTTCTAAGCAACAATTAGTATGAGTCAGAAATGAAAACAAAGTACAGTCATTCAATACATTATAACAAAAAGAAACTATATTGGTGCTGCCAGGGTCTAGCTTCACGCACCCTTTGGTGCTGCTTGCGTTATAATTTTTTTTCACTCCTGTGCAGGGTCTTTTGTTTCTAGCCGAATTCAATTCAAACGGCTGAGAGGCTTTTACACAGGAAAAAATGGATCTGCGTTCTAAGATCATTAAAATTTTTTTTTAATTTTACTAGCCTTGTGGACACATAAAATAGTAAAATATCAATATTAGCGATACAGCTATACTAAGAGTTCACAGGTTCGCTTTATTTCATTTCTATTTACGAGTAGAGTTATAGATATAGAAAATTTTTTTCAGAATCAAAATTTGTTTGCTCCGAATCGGATCAATTAACAAAGATGAAAAAGATCCTAGGGATTTACTCCGATCGAAACTTTTCATAAGAGATCATTAAACTTTTGTTTCTGCCCGGGTACAATTTTTTGCGTTCATTTTTTTCTATTATATTCAAATTGATTTAAAATGGAACAAAATGGAGTGGTACTTCGGATAGATATCTTCAAGCCTTGCTTGAGAGGAAAATGCCCGATAGAAATAAGCTCTCGTGGTTAGTCATTGCCCTTGCAACATATTTTAAAAAACTTTTAACATGAAACGGCGTTGCATATATTCACACAAGACAACCATACGCTGAATTCTGGTATGATTTAGGCCACATAGCATATGACCTTCACTCTGGGGATAAATTGACTGATGTGAAACAGCCACCTTGTCAGGGATACATAATTCTTGGCCCCAGCAAAAACAAGCATTTACACGCTTGTAAAAAAACAAATATTGTTCTTATAGAGGTCACTATGCCCTTTCACCGCTGATGGCAGTCCGTACTGTCCAATGATGGCCAAATTTCGCCAGTTATTTCTGCTATCCCTAGAAGGCTATCCCAATGTAGTTCCAAATATTGGGATGACCCAGTGGGTGGCCATGGCTCAAGGAGTAGTAAACTGGCCTCCAAATCGGAAGGTTCGGTGTTCGAATTCCAGCCGTGTCTTTTTTCATCAACCAACATCAAGTAAGATATGTAGTTGACTAGAATACAACAAGCCAGCTCTCACTAATGAATTAGTTGCATGCTATCCATGGAGCAAAATAACCACGGAGCCCAAACGTCTTCCTTCTCTCTCTGTCCAATTTTCAAAAAACTTAACACTCACTAAGGGGTTATAAGTGTATTCATACCCACTTGAGTGTTAAGTTCTCTTAAAACAAAAACCGAGATTGTTTCCGATTTTTAAAAATTGATTTTACATATCCAACCGTCGCAATATGCCTTAATATGAGCGAATTCAGAATGTATTGTTGACTTTGATTTTCAGACCTGATCTTTAGGAACTAAATCGTGTGGTATGCTATACAGTGCCTGTGGGAACCTACTAGATAACTTTTGAAAATGGGTCCATTATTATAGAGAGTCCACAAATGCATGAATTGGCATCATATCTAAATAGAGAATTCATAAATGTTGTTGAGCTGCATACGTGTTATTGCGCTGTTGATTTTCCGTAATCGATTGCATTTGCACAGCTCTTCCTACCGTGCATTGTATTTTCTTTGCAAAGCTTTCATATATGAATGTGTCCAATGTTAAACAGTATCTGTGGAATCACCCCACCTGTTATAATGCGTCTTTAATGTCAAAGGCTTTGCTCGAAATGGCGTTGCCACATTTGACAATGAACTACTTCTAATTCAATTTATTCCTTTGCTGACAACAGTACTCTCTGCTTTTCATATTCGTTCCCGGATTCACGGCCTGTTCTTCGGCTGGTTCTTCGGCTGGTTCTTCGGCTGTAGAACTGGAACGGCCGCATATGTTAAGCTCATTAAATCCTGGTGTTTATAACATAACCGATTGGGGAACCACCAACAGAGTGGAATTTAATGCTTCCAAAACACAATGCTGTCTGTCTAAAGCGAAATTTAAATACCCAGCCATTATCCTTGAATGGCAATTGCATCGTTGTAACCGAACAACTTTCCATTCGCGGTATGTGTGTCAATGACAACTTACGTTGGAATGACTGAGCTCTTTATTTCCTAGCCATACCAACCTTCAAACATTAAGAACCAACGTATATCGGTACCTTTCTTTTCTCCCTCCCGAAATTTCATTGGCCCGCACTGTGTGCAATCATTTTAAGGGTATTAATAACCCCTTGAGCGCGCGCTAATTATATTTAAAAAAATCCCTTTTCGTGATAGGATATACCATTGCTATTTTCCAATGTGTCCGATAAAATGCTTTATTTAGCGCATTTTTTAATATCGTAGTAGAAATAACCGCTTCTTCAAGGGCAGGTGTCTTAATACGACGTTTTGTTGTTCAAAGACTTAAATTCGTCGAAACTCGTTCCTCGGCCAATGATGACGTTTGCAGCGATTTCTTCACTGAATACGGTAAAACTGTTATTCTCAGATCGTCACTTTTGCAGTTCGTTGCGCAGATAATAGTGACTTACGTGAACCGGGTTGAATACAAATTCTTAGTGACTAACTTACATAACCAAGAATTGTCATTGATTTCTAAATTAGTTATTGGGTTGTTCAATAAGTTCTGGGGTTTTTTCTTGGAATTAGTGTTTATCATTTCAGAAAATCTCGGTTATACCCTTATGAAATTGTTCTTAATTCCAAAAAGAGGGTCATCCTTTTCATTGTTACGAGAATTTTTTTTGAATCGGACGTGTTTTAAGTGCTCAATATGCATACTTGCACATTTTGCTTTTTTCTCTAAAAAAAAATGTGTCAAAGCGTAGTGGCGGGAGATTTTTAGCGTGTATGGCTGACATGCCAGCGTTGGTTGAAACGCTTCCGTTCAGGAAATACAGACCTCGCTTATGCTGTTCTCCCTGGACATCCACCTACCACAGACGACGTTCAAATTTTAGTTGCAGTTAGCGTTCACAGGCGTTTGGTGATACGGGAGATCACTCAGTAGCTTAACATAGCCAACACAACCGTTGCGTTGGGAATGTCGAAAAATGTGGATGTTTGGGTTCAATGAGAACCCAACTTGCTAGAGACTTTCCCGAAAAGAGTGGACGAAAAAATGGGTGGACTACAACAACAACGGCGCAAGAGATCATGGTGCGGTCCTGGTGAAACACCGAAATCAGTCGGTAAATAAGATTTACATTCCAAAAAGGTCATGTTGAGCATTTGGTGGGTGGGTCCGCGGTTTCCTTTACTTCGAGTTGCGTCCACGCAATCAGACAATGAATGCCATTTAATATTGCTCTCAGCTCGATACTTTGAAGCAGTCAGTGAAAGAAAAATGGCCAGAATTGGCGAACAGGAAGGGTGATGTTTTCCATCATGATAGTGCCACACCACACACAGCCTTAGTGACAAAACAAAAGCTGAATTTATTTGGCTCTCTCCTTTAATATTCACATCTTCTTTAAGTTTTTGTTCCTTTATTAGTAGTATAAGTTAGCTTAAGGTATACCTATAAAAAAAAGTGTTATACGAATGGAAAAAACAAAAAAATATGCCGAAAAATATAATTTGGCGCAAATTTGAATTACTTATGTTTTTTTTTGTCTTGTACGCCTTCAGTTAATCTCAGGATGAGTGATGTCACAGTACTTCTGTCATGAAGCCTTTTTTGACTTCCTCACTAGGTACTTGAATTGTTTTTTACAATCATGGTACTCGTTCCATTTGCTGTCACTTCTAAAAAGCTTCGCCCTATTGTAGAGTTTCCTAACCTCTTTTCTTTTAAAACCTATTTTCCTATTCCGCCACTTTGGTTTAAAGGTTATATCAACAACAGGTGCACCAACTTAAAAAAAAAAAAAAATAACTCAAATCGGAACAATGGGAGCGCCACCCGGTGGTTATTCCGGGAACTTTCTGATCAAGGTAGTATAATAAAATATACAAACACTCACCCCTTGTGTTGACATCACCGCTTCCCCATTGTGTTTGATATGCGTTTGCATCAAAGCCCAGTACCAGCATCCGATCTCTCTGCCTTGCCAAGACCTCAAGTCATAGGGTAGTTAGGCCGAGGTCAGGCACAGTAGTTTGCCATACTCCCTTTCGCTCACCTGAGCTGTAATTATTTGAGAGAAATGCCTCTATTTGTTCTTTGATAAGGATGCAAGTCCTGCTGCTCCCTTCTGCCTTATAGAACAAATCATAGTTCTTAAGCCTGAGTCTTTGGATCTCATTGTCCTTATTGATCCAGTGCTCATGTATAAGCACGGCTGTCACGTCCTGTCTGGTGAGGTACTCCACTAAACAGGTTGTCGCTGCCCTACTGTGATGCAGGTCTATCGGGAGCACTTCCATCATCTATGGGGGGTCACTTCTCGTCCCTGCCCTTGGTCGATGGCTTGACCATAATGTACCTTTGATACCTTTCCATTATTCGAGGTTTGGTAAAAAATCCGTGTTAAGGACAGCAAAAAATACCGGACATACTGCCGCCTAGGTCCAGAAGTTGTTTCCACAAGCTACAACCTTGCGCCCGCCTTCCCAATCAGCGTCATCGAATTGGATCTCCCCGTTTCCTGTGGTGCATTATTCCTTCCATAGGTCGCCTTGGAACTTCTCCTTGACGTTTTTCCACTGGTCAATTGTCAGACGACCGCAAGGTTGCAGCTCATTTATCACAGCAACGACAAGCTCGTTTTCAGTTCGCTTACTAACGCCGCATTTCGGGTAAAGTACTAGCCCTCACCTTTTTTCTCATCGTTCGGCTCCACGATGTCGTCGAAACTGCCTCTCTTGCTGTTAAATCTTCCCTTCCTTCCAAAGACGCCAGCCCCTTCCCCTGATCAGCGTCCATTCCCGCCTTTGCAGCAACATCTTCCTTGCTTGCCACCTGTTGAGTGAGTGATTGTTTAGTCAGGATGGCATTTGGTTTCTTTTCCCACTCGCTAAGGTTGCTAGTTTTAATTTTGGTGGGGGCTAATGTCCTCATTTATTTGGCTTAATACAAGCTTAAAAACTAGAACTTAATACTTACAAAAATTAAAATTTGAGTTTGCTTTGTTAACTACCTCATCAATATTTGAGCGGAAGTTAAGCTCCCTGTCGCATAATATGCCAAGGTCGACTGATTTTTATCTTCCGGACTATGTCCACATCCTCGTAGAGTTCGCGGTTATGGCTTCTTCTCCATACGCCTTTCTCGCAGACAGGACCAAACATTCGAAGTAGGATTTTTCTTTCAAAAGAGCCAAGATCCTGTTCTGCTGTCTTACTTATCGTCCAGCTTTCGGCTCCATAAATCAGGACTGGCAAGATTAGGGCTTTGTAGAGCATGATCTTGACTCTTTGAGTTAGGAGCTTTGGCCCAAGTTGTTTTGACAATTCGAAGTAGCAGCGGTTGCGTTGGGTTATTCTTCGCCGAATCTCCACCAAGATGTCATTTGTGGAGTTGACATTTGCTCCGAGGTAGATAAACTCCTTGACTACCTGAATGAATGAATGAAAATGTTTTATTTTATTTTTACAATACTTTCAATTTACAATAGTTTACCCACAAAGCAAAGTGCTTATCTGTAGGCGGTTACAAACATTAGTATTATTTAAGTTTACAAGTGATTAAAAAGGTTCAGTTAAAATTTATATTTTAATAATGTTTGACATATGGTTTTTAGTTTACTTTATGAATAAAAAATTTAGTTTAAAACTTTAGTGCATAATAATAGTGGTAGTTAATTAATGTTTTTACTATCTCAGAAAGAACAATTCTAGCAGATATTTTTTAATTTCTTTCTTTCTTTTCTTGAAGTTCCGAATATTTTTTAAATTTTGAGGTATTTGGTTTAATATCGCCGGGATAATAAATCTAAGTTCTCTCTTCCCGTACACGTTAAACGTTGTCGGGATTTCGAACATCTCAAGTGCTATTCTTCTGGCGTTTTGGTTATGTCTTATTAGCTGTAGGAAACTTTGATCATCCATATAATGTTGTAATGCAGTCATGCGATAAATTGTGTTTATATCTAGAACTTTAAAGTCGGCATTATTACGTTTAATCAGTTTAATTAGACTATGTTGTAGGTTCAGTATTTTGTCTAGATGTGTTTTTGAGGCGTTACCCCATGCCAAAATCCCATATCGGATTCGTGATTCTGCTGTAGTAGTAGTATACTTGTTTAAGAACTTCGAAGTTTGAAAATCTTTTTAGATAAACCAAGGCAAACAGGGTGCTTTTGAGTTGAAGCCGTAAATTATTTATATGTTCACGCCAAAGAAAATGTTCGTTTATTGTGACTCCGAGATACTTCACCTTTTTAACAACTTTGATTGACTTGTTGTTGGCTGACAATGGACACTGGTCGTTTCGGTGATATACATTGAATATATTTTCTCGCTTAAATGGGTGGCGTATATGTATCACTTTTGTTTTGGTAGCATTGATAATTAATCCATGATCATGACACCACTTAGATACGAGTACATCATCAAATTGTTCTTGAAGTATTTCTATTGCTGAGTTTAGATGTTTGTGTTTTACTATGATGGCTATATCGTCTGCATATGCGTAGGCTGTATGGTATTTAATTAACCTTTAAAGTTCATTAGGGCATTCTGCATCGACCGGAACAAATGGTAGTCAGAAGGGGCAAGGTCTGGGCTCTATAAGGCGGGTGGGGTAAGACTTCCCATCCACTGTTTTCCAAATAGTTCTTAACCGGAATAGCAACGTGCGGCCGAGCGTTGTCATGATGGAAAATTATTGCCTCGTGTCTGGTCGCATATTCTGGGCGTTTTTCGGCTACTGCTCTCTTCAAACGGATTAATTGTGTTCGGTATCGTTGTCCATTGGTTTTAGCAGCTCATAATACAGCACACCCATCTGATCCCACCAAATACAGAGCATTACCTTCGCGCCATGGATATTCGGCTTTGCCGTTGATTTGGCTGGTTGGCCGGGTTTCACATATGATTTTTTGCGTTGTCGTAATGGTTCCATTTTTCATCACCAGTAACAATCCGATGCAAAAATGACTTCATTGTGTGGCGTTCCAGCAGCATTTCGGACATGCAAAACCGCCTTTCGACGTCTCTCGGCTTGAGAATATATCCAGCTGCTTTTAAACGTTTTGAAATGGCTGCTTGAGTGACACCTAAAAATTCTGCGAGCTCTTCTTGTGTTTGGCAACAATCTTCATAGAGTAATGCTTCCAGTTCTTCATCTTCAAACTTTTTTGGCTGCCCAGGACGTTCATCGTCTTCCAAGCCAAAATCACCACTTTTAAATCGTGCAAAGCACTTTTGGCACGTTCGCTCAGCTAGCGCATGTTCACCATAAACTCACCAAAATACGATGACTTTCGGCAGCAGTTTTCTTCATATTAGAGTAATGAAGAAGAACTCCCCGCAAAAACACTTTTTCGGGCACAAAGTTCGACATATTTGAGTGAAAAAAAATTATTGTTGTTTACGCTTCAAATGAATGACATATACTGAAATGACGTACAATGACAGTAGCTTTCCAACGCATGTTCCAATGGAATAATAACAATGGAATAATACAAGTTACGCCATCTCTTAGCAAACCGCACGAGTTATATTTATAAGTTATAAAACCCAATATAAAATGAACAGAATGGGGCCCAGTTTGAAACCTTGTGGAACACCATATACACTAGATTTTTCCTGACTCAAAGTTGTTGATACCTTTACGTTAATTGTTCTATCAGTTAAGTAGTTTTTGAGCCAGTTTGACAAGTATCCTCTTACACCAATTCTATTTAAGGTTTCTAAAAGCTTTTCCTGACTGAGACTGTCGAAGGCTTTACGGAAGTCGATGAATAGCACAAGAACGTGATGGTTCCGATTAAGGCCTGCATTAACTATATTTGTGCACTCTCCTAGAAGTTTATCTGTACTTTTACTTTTTTGAAATCCGTTTTGATTTGGGTGTAAAATTAGGTGTTTGCTGATGAATATATTAAGGCGCTTGACGACAATTTCTTCCAGACACTTTTCTACGACTGACATAATTGCGATTGGTCTATAATTTTCAGCTTTGCTTTTGATGCCATTTTTATAAATAGTACGAATAATAGATGTTTTCATGAGTCTTGGCACGCAACCTTGTATCAGGCTACGATTAATTATGGTTTGTACCAAGGCAACAGAATTTCGGCATTTATTTTGAGATCAATTGGTCGTATGTTATCTGCTCCAGGTCCTTTATTGATGTTTATTTTGCTCAGGATTTAAAATATCTCTTCCTCGCTAGCTTCTTCAACGTATATACTCTTTGTATTTGTTCTCATGGCTTGAAGTTTGTGTTTTAGTATTGCACATATGCCTGAAATTTGTAGCTATCGATAGTGACAGTTTGTCCTAGATAGTGTGCGACGGGTAGATTTTTTGTCGACAGCATATATTTTGTTTTATCGTCATTTATCTTAAGACCAACTCGTTTCGCCTCTTCTTCAATTGCCGTAAAGGCTTCAGTTATGGAACCCTGAGATCGTGCGATGATATCGATATCGTCCGTATATCCCAGCAGTTGAACAGACTTAGAAAAAATAGTACCTTCCGTGTTAACTTTGGTCCGACGTACACGGCTCATCGCGAATTATCAAGTATTGCACGACACAACCGGATCAGTTTCCTCGGGATCTCGATTTCGACCATCGCATTATATAATTCGATGCGATGGATACTGTCGCATGCGGCTTTAAAGTCGATAAAGAGATAGTGTGTATCGACTTGAAACTCGATGGTCTTTTCCAGGATCTGTCTTAGTGTGAAAATTTGGTCTGAAGTGGATTTGCCAGGTCGGAAGCCGCACTGATATTGGCCGATGTCTGCGGTGCAATACGGCTCACAATACACTGGATAGGATCTTATAAGCGACGTTAAGTAGGGATATGCCTCGATATTTGTTACAAGACATAGGATCACCCTTTTTGTAGATGGCACAGATAGAACTGATGTTCCAGTCGTCGGACATGCTTTCGTCCTCCCAAACTTTGCAAATGATCTGATGCATTTTCCTTACCAAAACATTGCCTCCGGTTTGAAGCTTCTGGTCCTTCAGCTTTTGGATAGCTGTGCCGACTTCTTCTAAGCTGGGTGGGAGGACCATTTCATCGACTGGTGGTGGGTTCTCTTCTTGCCCTTTCACTGTCTTTTGGTCATGTCCTTCAAGCAACTGTTGGAAATATTGCTTGAATACATCCACAATTCCCTTTTGATCGGTAACGGGGTTGCCTTCACCGGTACGGGGTGCTTGGAGATCCGTTTTATGGCCTGTAGCTAGGTCTTTGCTACGAGGGCGGGTCAATAAGTCCGTGACTTTTGGATTAAAACACAGATTTTTTGATAAAAAAATAATTTTATTTTTCAACGTAGTCTCCCTTGAGCTCTATACACTTTGTCCAACGCTTCTCCAATTTTTTTATCCCTTCCAAAAAAAATGATTTGTCGAGGTCCTCAAAATAGGCCTTTGTTTGCGAGATGACTTCATCATTGGAGTCAAATCTTTTTCCACCAAGCCATTTCTTCAGGTTTGGGAACAAGAAGTAGTCGCTCGGAGCCAAATCTGGAGAATAGGGTGGATGAGGGAGCAATTCATAGCCCAATTCATGGATTTTTGCCATGGCAACTGCACATATGTTTGTGGTCGACTGTGAGCAAACGCGGCACCCATCTTGCGGAAAGCTTTCTCATGCCCAAGTGATCATTCAAAATTGAAATCACTGAGCCATGCGAGATCCCTACGGCTTCCACAATCTCTCGCACTTTCAATCTTCGGTCGGCCAACACCATATCGTGAATTTTTTCGATTGTTTCGTGTGTAGAGACCTCAACTGGGCGTCCAGGACGTTCGGCATCTTCAGTGCTTGTACGGCCACAACGAAATTCAGTAAACCATTTTTTTTACCATTGAAATCGATGGTGCAGAGTCCCCATAGTATTTATCAAGCTTAGCCTTGGTCTCGGTAATGGTTTTTTTTCGCAAGAAATAATGCTTAATAAGCACACGAAATTCACTTTTTTCCATTTTCTCCTCAAATTAGTGAGTTGTCTGATAAAAATAGCTGTCAAACACAAACTAACTGACGCAGCAAGTTTAAATTTTGACAGGAGTCAACTGACAGATGCCTGTTGACAGGAGCAGTGTTGCTGTTTCAGTAAAGAGGTCAGAAATTCAAAAAGTCACGGACTTATTGACCCGCCCTCGTATTTTTATAAAAGCTTCGAGTGTCCTTTCTGTTCCAGCACTCCTGCGTATCCATAAGCTGAAAGACTGTGCAAGCTCTTTTCTTTTGACGCAGTAGTCTTTTCTCCTTCCTTCTTCTGGTTCTATACTCATCCCACGCTGCTCTGGTGACGCGTTGCAGTGTTTTCTTGTACGCTTTGTCTGTTGCCCTTTTCTTTTGCGCACACTCCTCATCATACCACTGGTTTCTATCTCGAAGTGGTTGGTAACCTAGAGTGTTTTCGGCCACTTATTTCATAGAAGTGTAGCAGTGCGACCACATGGTGTTTGCGTCGGTAGTGGGCAACGGCATTTCGGAAAGTTTTTCTTTCAGGCGCTCTTGTAGTCTCTGGTTATTTCCGGTGTGCGTAGGCGTCCAGTGTCGAACATCCTTTTAGCATATTGTGGCAGCTTTCGTTCATTGCACAGTCGAACTCTGAGTCGGGCTGCTACCAAATAATGGTCAGAGTCAACTTTTGCCCTTCTGAATGTTTGAACATCCAGGATATTCGACGAGTTTCGTTCGTCGATAAGCACATGGTCGATTTGGTTGGCGGTTCGACCGGAGATAGCCACGTTGCTTTGTGGATTCGTTTATGAGGAAGCCTCGTACTACTTATTACCGTAGTACGAACTGTCGCAAAGTCAGCGAGACGGAAACCGTTATCTGTTGTCGTGTCATTGAGGCTGCACCTACCGAGTGCTTCGCCCAAGATATGATTTTAATATCGTACTCCGGAGGTCAAAAAATGCCTCCTTGGTAAGTTCTTCAGCCTCGTCGCCCCTACGTGTGCACATATGAAGCTGATGTTGTAGAATCTACCTTTGATGCGGATCAGGGTCAGGCGATCACTAATGGACTTAAAATCGATGACCTTCGATCCAAGCCGCTTTCCCACAACGAAACCGCATCCAAATATGTGCAACCTTTTGTGACAGCTGTAATATATGTCGCAATTTTTCTTTTTCATCATTCCTGATCCTATCCAGCGTACTTCTTGGATTGCAGTAATATCCGCCCTATACTGAATGAGGGTATTTTTTAGTTTTTGAGTCGCCCCTGGAGTGTAGAGAGTTCGCACATTCCAGGAGCACACCCTTTGGTGGACTATATCCTTTTTCGTACCGTGTCGTCTGTTTGGGGAGTCCGTTGCTATTCGAGGCTACTGGGTTGAAAAGTAACCTCCTTGACCGCCAGAATGCGCTGCTACTGCAGAAAAGGTTATGGTGCCTTGAAGTCCGTTCATATTTAGACAGACATGCCAAATTTCAGTCCGATACTGTCTTTAGTTTTGTTTTGACAGTTGATTGTTGTTGACGTGTTTGGCATCATGTTGAGTATGGACAAAATCGGTTTTCGTTCTCTCATAAAACATTATTTTTTGAGAGGCAAAACGGCGAAGGAAACAGAAGAAAAGTTGGATAAATATTATGGGGCTAATGCTCCGTCAGATTACACCGTAAAATATTGGTTTCGTGGTGGCCGCAACTCCACTACCGATCAAGTCCGCAGCGGCAGGCCCTCCGATGCGGTTACAGAGGACAATGTCAAAAAAATGCATGAAATGGTGTTGGCTGACCGGAAAGTGAAGGTGCGCGAGCTAGCAGATACCACATAGATTAGTACTGAGCGCACACGCCATATTTTGGGCAATATTCTGCATATGAAAAAGTTATCCTGCCGCTGGGTGCCGCGCATGCTCACTCCTGACCAAAAACACGAACGCGAGAGCACTTCGAAAGAGTGTTTGGACTTGCTGATGCGGAATCGGGCGGACTTTTGGCGTCGATTGGTAACTGTTGATGAAACCTGGATCCACTATTACACAGCAGAGAACAGAATGAGTGTCCGGCAATGGACTGAAGCCGGCACGAGTGCCCCGAAGCGGCCGAGGGAGGCTCAATGGGTTGGAAAGGTTATGGCGTCGGTTTTCTGGGATTGTCATGGCATACTCTTCGTGGACTACCTCGAAAAAGGTAAAACCATCAACAGCGAGTATTACTGTGCATCATTGGAGCGATTGAAGGCTGAAATCGCTGCAAAACGGCCTCACATGAAGTGCAAAAAAATTTTGTTTTTGCAAGATAATGCGCCGGCGCATAAGAGCATCGCAACCACGGCTAAAATCAATGACTTACGGCTCCAATTGTTCTCGCATCCACCGTATTCGCCCAATTTGGCTCCCTCGTACTATTATCTCTTCCCAAACCTCAAAAGGAGGAGTATTTTGCAGACCTTCCGGAAAATTACTTTTCGGACGGGATCAAGAAGTAGGAAAATCGCTGGAATAAGTGTATCAAGCTAAAAGGGGACTATATTGAATAAAATAAAAAAACTTTTTAAGAAATATGGATGGAAGGCCATCTGGGCCGGTTCTATATTCATCATTAAGTTTACTTTCTATTACCGTATGGTCAAAACTTTGAGAAGTAGAGGGGCCAATGGGGAAGTTAAGTAGTTATTTGCGATAAGAGGGATCCGGTACGAAGGAATTATTAGCGAAAGATTGCTTTAAAAAAGTAGCAGAAAGATTGGCTATGGGATGCGGATCGGTTGGTGATATGTTTTCGTATGAGAGGGATGGAGGAAAACCGTCAAATTTTATTTTGTAGTTAACGAATTTGGTTAAGACTTAGGATCGTTCATAAGCTTTGATTGCGCACTTTTAAGGTATCGCTGTAAAGCTGCACTAATTGAAGGTATGACCCGAGATAGTTCGAATAGCCTGTAGATGAATTGGATCGAAGGATAACTGCCCATAATTCGTTTCTCTTGTTACGTAAAGAGCGATGTCTACGATTATACCACGGGATGCTCGTAGAAGGGGTTTTGTTGCGTGAAAAAGGGACATAAAGAGAAATAGAATTGAACAACTCTCTGTACAAAACAGAGAGAGCACTTTTAAGGGACATATGGTGAAATCAAAAGAACACTTAATAAGGTATGCGTTAATTTTCCGGAAATTCGTAGTAAGAAGAGGCGGCTGCAGTTGGGGTGGGCTGGATAGGAGAGTGGTGGAAGAGAGAAAGAAAAAGTGGTAGGTGAAGCTTATCGATGGTCTATAGTGAAGGCGGACAAAGCGAGACAGAGCAGTTTATGGGATAAGTGGTGAAAATGAGGTCTCATTGCCTACCCATATAGTTGGAGACGCCACTAACTTGGCATAAGCTAGAGTCTGTAAGCTCATCCAAGAACAGGCCTTCTTTTCTCGAGTTAGGGTTTGCAATAAAAAAGATTCATCATCTGATTGAGTTCAGTGCAGCTGAGGTAGATTTCTACAAATCCTGTGCATACAGGAAACGAAGTGGTGTAATACAGGAAATAAAGCTCGTTTTCTTGATTTAAAAACTAAGGCATTTGAAAACTAAACATGGAACGGTCAATGGACGAAACGGTGTTGGTATCGTTGTTGCAGCGGATCTTCTTAGCAATATCGTTGGTATTCTGAAAATAAGCGACCGCTTAATGAGTGTACTCGTCATACACAATGAAACGTGGAACATTGTTAGCGCGTACGCTCCACAAAATGGATGCGACCAATCGGAAAAAGATAAATTTTGGTCAGAGTTTGGTAATTTGCTTAGAAATATACATATCGATGAGATGGTCTTCGTAGGCGGAGATTTAAATGGCCACGTCGGAGAAACAACTGTTGATTATCAAGACTGCCAAGGCGGTAACGGCTTTGGAACCAGAAATTCAGCTGGCGACGACATCCTTGTAGCGTGTAGGGCTTAGGGCTTAACCGTCTTAAATACAATGTTTATTAAACATCAACGTCATCTTATCATACAAGTATATATATTATCATTATCGCGTAGGCCACGAAACGCAAATAGATTATCATCTCTGCAAAATGTCGATGAGAAACCGTGTTAAAGACTGTAAAGTAATACTTGGAGAATCGCTAGTAAGCCAACACCGTCTGCTCATTACAGAATTTTTCTCAGCAAAACCACCGAAAACACGGGCATCGTTTGGAAAGCCAAAAATCCGGTGGTATAATCTATCGAAGGCACGAAGCGCAAGATTTATCGCACTGACCAAAGAAATACTTCAAAATTTAAATGGTATAGCAGACTCACTTAGCCCGCAAGAAATGTGGAACAGCATGCACGAGGAATGCATAACACTCGCAAAGTCCCATCTGGGGACTATATCGAAATACCATCACGTCGGCAAAGAAACATGGTGGTGGAATGACGAAACCAAACGAGCTGTGGCCGACAAGAAGAATGCATTTCAAGCGTGGACAAAATGCGATCGGAGCAAAGATATCGAAAAAGGTCGACTGGCTCTTGAATACGAGCGTCTTAAAAAGGTAGCAAAGAAAGTTCTGGCTCGAACTCGAGCGGCAGCAACGGAAAACCTGTACCAGGAGTTGGAACAAATATCCTCACGATCGGCAGATAGAAGACAAGCTATACAAGAAGTTCAAACGTAGTACAATACTAAAGTGCCAAATATTTTTAAGCTCGCTTCACAGAGGCGAAAAAATTCGACGGAAATAACCTCGCCGAAATACATAAAAAATGCAGACGGTCGCTTATTAACAAATGAAAAGGAAATTTGTGACCGGTGGCTTGAATACTGCAAGGAGTTGCTTAACAAACTGTTTCCACGTGATATCGTGCCGACAGCTGGTCTATTCGAGGAGGAAGTTTCGGACTTTTCAATCGAGGAAATAAGTATAGCAATCGGAAAAATGCAGTGGGGGAAAGCGGCGGGACCAGACAGTACTCCATCAGAGTTTTGGTCGAAGATGGAGGGAATCGGCAGCGAATGGCTATCGAAACTTTTAAATAAATTAAAATGTGGACAACCTATGCCGAATCAATGGAGCAGTAGCTTATTGGTTCCATTATACAAAGGAAAAGGGGACACTCAAGAATGCAACGATTACCGTTCAATCAAGCTTATGTCACACACAATGAAAATCGTCGAAAGAGTCTTAAACGAACGTCTTTGGCAAATAATAAAGCTCGATAATAGCCAGTGTGGATTTGTTGAAGGAAGGTCGACGGTGGACGCTATCCAAAGCGTAGAATAATGCAAGATATGTACGGAAACGTGAAAACTGCGGTTAAAAGCTCTGCTGGACTAACGAGAGAATTTCCAGTTAATGTCGGAGTGCATCAAGGAAGCGTACTTAGCCCTTTCCTCTTCAACGTAGTATTCGACTATCTTTTAAAAGACTGCATGCGCGAAACAAATGTAACGCCAATTCTCTTCGCTGACGACGCAATTATACTAAGCTATAACGTCGAAGATTTACAGAACGCCTTAGATTCATGGAAAAATGCGCTGGAGAAAAACGGGTTTAAAATAAGTCGTTCAAAGACGGAGCATTTGACGTGCCCATTTGCGCATCCGTTGCGGGTGTTCCGGATATAATGTTAGACGAAATAGTTCTTCCGAAAAGCACTATCTTTAAGTACTTAGGATCAATCGTTAACATGGAAGCGAAATGTGGCGACGTAAACCACAGAGTGAGTGTGGGATGGATGAAATGGCGGGAAAATTCGGGAATCTTTTGCGACCGAAAATTTCCACTTAAATTAAAGGGGAAACTCTACACCACGGTTGTTAGACCAAATCTTATATACGGTTCACAGTGCTGGACAATGTACGAAGCATTTAAAAACAAAATAACGGCAGCGGAAACGAAAATGTTAAGGATGTCTAGTGGAGTCACTAAACGCGATTGCATTAGATCTACGCATATAAGAGGAAGTCTACATATAAAAAATTCGGTAACCGAACAGCTTGAGGCGAATAGAATAAGCTGGTATTGCCACGTTCAAAGAAGATCTGCGTTAAATCCGGTTAAAAAGGCACTATCAACTACGGTCAATCCAACTGTAAGAAAACGAGGTCGGAAAAAGAATTCCTGGATTTCTCAGATGGCAAATGCGCAACAACGCCTGGGGCTAACCACTGAAGCGATCCAGGACCGAGTATTATGTAGACGCGTTCTGCGGTCTGCGATATTAGCCAACTCCATAAGCGGAGCAGCAGCGATGCAGTAAAAATGGGAAACTCGTTACGCATAAGTTCGTATAACGAGGAAAGGGTTAATATAAGGATAAGAAGAAGCTGAGGTAGATTGAAATCGCCGAATACATAGATATGATCTAGAGGATCAGATAAGTTATTTATTTGATCAATTGCATTCGATATGTTGTGCCGGTAGAATGTATAAACATTCAACGTACAGAGGCCTGCAGGGGAGTGTTATCTTTATTGAAACGTAGTCAAGCTTGGAGGAAGTAGAAACAGCGATTGGAGAAGCGCTAAGGTCATTGTAGGCCGCCAGTAGGACACCTCGACAAGGAGAACCATCATTCGGAAAACATTGAAACTAAGGGGAAATAATTCCTGATTTTTTATATCGGGAATTAGATTAGTTTCAGTCAGAGCGTAGATCACAATTGGGAGAGCGTGAGATTGGCGCAAGACAGCTCGGGTTTTAGACCGCAGTCCTCTTACGTTTTGATAGTAGAAGGTTAGAGGAATGTTATTTTGGGAGGGCGTGGAAGTGGATGGTTGAAACACTGGCAATTGTAGCACAATAGGGACGAAAATGTCGTTTGTCGTTGTCAGCTCTGCTCCGTTGAAGGTGCGAGATCCTTTTAGAGTGCACATAGTTAGCGAAAGCAGACAGGTCATCTGAGATTTTTGGGGAGACATGTTTAAAATCTCATTAAACTAGATATACACGTTCCTCAGACTTATAAGATCAGTAGGAAGACCTTCCTGCTGTATGAAGACCATGACGTTTGTTTTAGTTTTTCTATTGTAGCACACTTAGTCTGATTTGTCATGTTGTAGAAGGAGACGTATATTCTCGTATGTCTTTTTTTTTTCTAAGTGCATAACGACATTCTGTTGAGTCAAAAGTTTGTTGAGTTATTTTGACTGTGGGAGGGAGAAAGGGGTCAAAAATGGGGGCTAGTAGACGAAGATGTTGAGGGTGAAGCAGCGGTATTTGAAGGGGCATTAGACACATTTTCAGATGAGGGATTTATAATATGGGAACTAATGAAGTTGGGATATTTGGCACCGGTTTTGAGATCGAAATTTGGGAAAGAATTGCTAGTGGGGTTGATATACAGCGTCATTGTCGTCCATGTTCCCTGTGATACTTTTTCTTAATGATCCTATTCCGTTTATAAAGCCTCTTCTATTTCGGTATCGGGGTAGAAGTGTAAGGAATTTATGTTCTAGTTCCCTAAATTTCATATTTGTGACTTCTTTCATTGGACCAAGGTTGTTATTTCTATTAATAAGTTCTACAGATCTTCTGATATTGCTAATGTTTTATTCATAAACTGTCAAGTTTATGATGTGTATGAATTTTGTATGTGTGTCAATTAACCGTATCGTGCCTAATTTCATGGGAACAAGGCCTTGACTCTTCGAGAGGTCTTGAATTTCGATTCGTTGACTCATGGCCTGTGTGAGGGCTGTAAAAGAATGCAATGATGCATTCATTTAAGTCGCCTTAAGAATTCACATGGATTTCTTTCAATTCAATGACTTCAATAATGAATTCAATTTTAAAAAAAAAAGATCACCATTCATTTTGAAGTCATGATTCAGCAATCATTTTTTGCAATTATAATTTTGGAGTCAAAATGAATGCAAACATTTTAAATGCTCTCCATTCATTGAAGTCACCTTGAAGTCACTAGCATTCATTGCATTCACTTAAAGTCAGTGAAGTCTTTGAAGTCATCTGAAGTCATTGAAGGCATTTGCCTTTCTTATATAGTATCTTCTTCTTATCCTTATATTAACCCTTTCCTCGTTATACGAACTTTTGCGTAACGAGTTTCCCATTTTTACTGCATCGCTGCTGCTCCGGTTATGGGGTTGGCTATTGTCGCAGACCGCAGAACGCGTTTACATACTGCTCGATCCTGGATCGCTTCAGTGGTTAGCCCCAGGCGTTGTTGCGCATTTGCCATCTGAGAAATCCAGGAATTCTTTTTCCGACCTCGTTTTCTTACAGTTGGAGTGACCGTAGTTGATAGTGCCTTTTTAACCGGATTTTCCGCAGATCTTCTTTGAACGTGGCAATACCAGCTTATTCTATTCGCCTCAAGCTGTTCGGTTACCGAATTCTTTATATGTAGACTTTCTCTTATACGCGTAGATCTAATGCAATCGCGTTAAGTGACTCCACTAGACATCCTTAACATTTTCATTTCCGCTGCCGTCATTTTGTTTTTAAACGCTTCGTACATTGTCCAGCACTGTGAACCGTATATAAGATTTGGTCTAACAACCGTGGCGTAGAGTTTCCCCTTTAATTTAAGTGGACATTTTCGGTCGCAAAAGATTCCCGAATTTTCCCGCCATTTCATCCACCCCACACTCACTCTGTGGTTTACGTCGTCGTCACATTTCGCTTCCATGTTAACGATTGATCCTAAGTACTTAAAGATAGTGCTTTTCGGAAGAACTATTCCGTCTAACATTATATCCGGAACAGGTCGCAACGGATGCGCAAATGGGCACGTCAAATGCTCCGTCTTTGAACGACTTATTTTAAACCCGTTTCTCTCTAGCGCATTTCTCCATGAATCTAAGGCGTTCTGTAAATCTTCGTCGTTATCGCTAAGTATAACTGCGTCGTCAGCGAAGAGAATTGGCGTTACATTTGCTTCGCGCATGCAGTCTTTTAAAAGATAATCAAATACTACGTTAAAGAGGAAAGGGCTAAGTACGCTTCCTTGATGCACTCCGACATTAACTGGAAATTCTCTCGTTAGTCCAGCAGAGCTTTTAACCACAGTTTTCACGTTTCCGTACATGTCTTGTATTATTCTAACATACGTTTCCGGTACGTTTTGAGACCTCAGCGTGGCCCATATGAGATCCCTAGGCACTCGATCGAATGCTTTCTCGAGGTCGATAAATACCATGTGTAAATCCTTAGACGAATCTCGGTGCTTTTCCATTATTATTCGTAGGCTTTGGATAGCGTCCACCGTCGATCTTCCTTCAACAAATTCACACTGGCTATTATCGAGCTTTATTATTTGCCGAAGACGTTCGTTTAAGACTCTTTCAACGATTTGCATTGTGTGTGACATAAGCTTGATTGAACGGTAGTTGTTGCATTCTCGAGTGTTGCCTTTTCCTTTGTATAATGGAACCAAGAAGCTACTTCTCCATTGATTCGGCATAGGTTGTCCACATTTTAATTTATTTAAAAGTTTCGATAGCCAAACGCTGCCGATCCCCTCCATCTTCGACCAAAACTCTGATTGAATGCTATCTGGTTCCGCCGCTTTCCCCCGCTTCATTTTTCCAATTGCTATACTTATTTCTTCGATTGAAAAGTCCGAAACTTCCTCCTCGAATAGACCAGCTCTCGGCACGATATCACGTGGAAACTGTTTGTTAAGCAACTCCTTGCAGTATTCAAGCCACCGGTTACAAATTTCCTTTTCATTTGTTAATAAGCGACCGTCTGCATTTTTTATGTATTTCGGCGAGGTTATTTCCATCGAATTTTTTCGCCTCTGTGAAGCGAGCTTAAAAATATTTGGCACTTTGGTATTGTACTACGTTTGAACTTCTTGTATAGCTTGTCTTCTATCTGCTAATCGTGAGGATATTTGTTCCAACTCCTGGTACAGGTTTTCCGCTTCTGCCGCTCGAGTTCGAGCCAGGACTTTCTTTGCGATCTTTTTAAGACGCTCGTATTCAAGAGCCAGTCGAGCTTTTTCGATATCGTCGCTCCGATCGTCCACGCTTGGAATGCACTCTTCTTGTCGGCCACAGCTCGTTTGGTTCCATCATTCCACCACCATGTTTCTTTGCCGACGTGATGGTATTTCGATATAGTCCCCACATGGGATTTTGCGAGTGTTATGCATTCCTCGTGCATGCTGTTCCACATTTCTTGCGGGCTTAGTGAGTCTGCGATACCGTGTATATTGTGAAGTACTTCTTTAGCCAGTGCGATAAATCTTGTGCTTCGTTCCTTCGATAGATTATACCACCGGATTTTTGGCTGTCCAAACGATGCCCGTGTTTTCGGTGGTTCCGCTGTGAAGAATTCTGTAATGAGCAGACGGTGTTGGCTTACTAGCGATTCTCCAAGTATTACTTTGCAGTCCTTAACACGGTTTCTCATCGAAATTTTGCAGAGGTGATAATCTATTTGCGTTTCGTGGCCTCCGCTGCTATAGGTGATAAGATGTCGTTGATGTTTAATAAACATTGTATTTAAGATGGTTAAGCCGTAAGCCCTACACGCTACAAGGATGTCTTCGCCAGCTGAATTTCTGGTTCCAAAGCCAGTATATAGTATACCATTTCGTAATCGAATTCCTCTAATCTTAATCGCCATCTGAATAATTTCGAATTGGGATCCATTAGTAAAAATAGCCAGTTGAAGGGTTTATGGTCACTTATGATTTTAAACTTTCGACCATGGGCGGAAATATTAAGTTGACCAAACTATGGCCAATAGTTCCTTTTCTATTGTACTATAGTTCTGTTCTTTGAGTTTTTAATATTTTATTCTTAAGATCTATTGAAGCATTGAATTTCGCTAACGCCATCAAAATAGTTGTGAAATTTAAACAAGAGAAATGTTAACGGTTTATTTGAGTTCAATTCGGAGAATGCTCGAAATACGCGCGCCTCAAGAGGGTTATGATACCCTTTTACTGTTGCCATGGCGCGGGCGGAAAGATAGAAGGAGGAGAAAGGAAAACATTGTTGTGGTGTGGTGGTTTGAAACTCAGGTATATTTGCTTTCGATATTGACTCTCCAGGGGTGGGAGTCCGAATAGGATGGAGAATTTTTCGTCACTCGGAATGATTCTGATTATAAATTTTAAGGGTTGTTTTGTGCGTGGAACTCTACAACCGCCAAATCTACATGCCAGTATTATGCCTTCACACGCAGATTTTTCTGACTGAGTTCCAATTACACAAATGAAAAACTTGTCATGAGTAGGACTCGAACCTTGACTCTCCGAGTGAGAAGCGATGGCTAATACCACTACACCACGGCCACCCGTTGCGTGTGTGTGTGTACTCAGAACGGTCGTTATTTTAACTGCGTTAATATTTTTATGGTAAGTTCTGGGTTTATAAAATTGGCAGAGGCCCCGGTATCTATGAGAAATTTAAGTGGCCGATCAAAAGGTGAAGCCACGTTTATATAAGGCAGAAGATTGCTACCGTGTTGATTAACTTCTAAGAACCCGTATTGTTTTCCGAGGCATTGGAATGAAAATTTTTATCATCAATTTCATTCACCTGCATTGTTTTATTATCAGTAACCTGTGCAACTTCATCATTTTCAATTTCCTCAATTATATAATTTTCCAAATTATGTTGGTGGTCACAGTATCCATCAGATTACACATATGTGGGATATTCCTCCCCATAATTTTCTTGGTTTTGTGAAAAGCTGCGAACTTCTCTTATAATGTATCTGGGATTTTGTACTAAATTGCTTCCTTGATGGTTTTGTTGGGTTTGCAGTGGTTGCGGATGAGTTTTAGCATTACCGCTAGCATTTCCATTGGAATTGGATGTTGCTGTTGGTTTAGGTACAAAAGAGTTTATTATAGGGCTATTGAGTCTATTTTCTTGCTGATGGGAAAACTGAAAACAGAGTATTTGCTGTGCGGGCCTTATTTGGGGTTGATAAGATTGAGACGGTCTAAAATCGGGTAATTATTGAAGAAAGGAATTATGTTAGTGTGTTTTTGGTTTGTTTGGTTGGAGTCGTTGATTTTGTGGTAGCTGTTGCGTCTATCTGGGGATTAGTAGTGGGTTTGTGAAACAGAAAATTTCGTGTTGGTATTTTTTAAATAATATGCGTTTTGCTCGTTAATGCTATAATTTAATGCCTCCACTAAAGTTTCCGGTCTCATGGCTCTTATAGTTGAGCCCAATGGTTCTTTTAAATCTATAAGAAATGTATTTAGACATATGTCTGAATACAGCGTTTTTTTGTATTTATTACAGCTATTTGTTTTTCATGTATCCGGATATGGTTTGTCATTGTTGTGAACAGCTCAATGATCTTTGAGTAAAATTTCTCAACAGTTTCATTGTCTTGTCGCAACCCATGCAAATCTCGAATCAAAGATGATTCGTTCCGCTTGTTAGAATAGGGCAAAATTAAATTATTACTTATTTGCTCCCATTCTGTCGGTGTTCCGTACATATTTAATACCTCATTGGCCTGGCCAATAATTTTATTCCTGTAGTTGGTGTGCCGTCTAGCTGAGGTATAAGCTTCAAAATTTCTCCTCCGAAATGTGGCACATCTTTATTGGCATCTGGTACACGTAAGCCATTATATATATTATTGATATCTAAACTATTTAATTGACTACTACTAGGGTTCCTATTCCCAACGTTTGTAACTACATGAGCGTTCACGTTTGAGCTTGAACAATCTGAATTCATTTAAGCAAGATTTGGAAAACTGATTTTTACTATTTCATTGAGTGTTGGAAAATTATTTGTCACTGGGAATTCGTACTGATTCGATTCTAAAGGTGTAAAATTGTATTGAAATTCGTCAAATCTATCAACTAATTGTAAACAATATGGTTCTTGAATCTTATTTCTACTTATTCTACTTTTGGGCATACAAATTGTGAAGTATATAGGATGAACAAAGGAACAAACGTTAACCAATTAAAATACTTACATGCAAATGAATAATTATCCTTCTGTTGCCGTTGATTCCAGGAATTAAAGATTTGAAAACCACCAGGAGTCAGGTTCTGCAGACTTCTTGGACACGATGAACCTTCGTTTTAATTACACTTGCATTAATGGGAATCACTTTCTCAAATAGCGATTGCCGTCGTTACAAATGCACTTGCAATCTCCAAGAGTCGTTGCACAGTTTTAAATGTTTACACACTAACCTCAAGAATAGTTCCATAAATAACGATAAACCCTCGTTACTGCTAATGAATATTCATTTAATTTATCACTCTCGTATTCCGATTAAGTTAAAATGGATACAACTTGTATCCTACCGACTACGGCAATTAATAAACGACGTTCCTTTGGAATAAAAAAAAAATTATCTTTATTCCATACTTCACAAAAATCCAAAAATAATAATCAAATTTTTTTTATTGAGCTTATATTTATAGTTTACAAAAAATGAAAAATGTGGGAACGGAAGCTTGAGTTTAGTTCCCACACGTTTTACCTAGCAAAGTATTTCAAAGGTTTAGCGTTGCAAAAATGAACTTTGATAATTAAGCCAAATTTTTTAGTACAAACAATTGTGAAAAAAGGGAATACACGAGAATAGTATATACGGATATATTAATTTGTTGCTGTACATAACTCGCGCAATCAACGTGAATGAAGAGAAAGTCGGTTGCGGAGAGCGCTCCTCAAAGGTGTTTCAGTTAATAAGGTTTTTTTTTTATAGGGGGGCAGAATAAAACGATCGTTTTAGTGCGTACTTCGAAGAGCAAATCGAAAAAAACCGCGATGGATGCTTTCGATTCACGAGATATGAACACGATGATATGGAACCGCACTTGACTGGCTTACTCTAAGAGGGGGCGAACAAAGGTAATAAAGAGGGACCTGGTCACGCATGGTGTGATGAATTTTCTGGACCACCATTTTACAAAACCTGGTACCGAGTTGGTATTTATCCCATCCATATGTAAGCGGAAATTGAGCTCCCTATCACACAAAATGCCGAAGTCGCAAAAAGATTGAACGGAGGAGATAGGTTGGTTGTGGCCGCTCAAGGTGATGGCAATACAAAGTTCTTAACAATTTTTGAGTCACCAGATCGAAAAACTATCAAGGTCTTGTTTAAGGAGGAAGGAGACAAATTTAGTATCGTCGCTGTATCGTCATGAAGACCATGACGTTTGTTTTAGTTTTTCTATTGTAGCACACTTAGTCTGATTTGTCATGTTGTAGAAGGAGACGTATATTCTCGTATGTCTTTTTTTTTTCTAAGTGCATAACGACATTCTGTTGAGTCAAAAGTTTGTTGAGTTATTTTGACTGTGGGAGGGAGAAAGGGGTCAAAAATGGGGGCTAGTAGACGAAGATGTTGAGGGTGAAGCAGCGGTATTTGAAGGGGCATTAGACACATTTTCAGATGAGGGATTTATAATATGGGAACTAATGAAGTTGGGATATTTGGCACCGGTTTTGAGATCGAAATTTGGGAAAGAATTGCTAGTGGGGTTGATATACAGCGTCATTGTCGTCCATGTTCCCTGTGATACTTTTTCTTAATGATCCTATTCCGTTTATAAAGCCTCTTCTATTTCGGTATCGGGGTAGAAGTGTAAGGAATTTATGTTCTAGTTCCCTAAATTTCATATTTGTGACTTCTTTCATTGGACCAAGGTTGTTATTTCTATTAATAAGTTCTACAGATCTTCTGATATTGCTAATGTTTTATTCATAAACTGTCAAGTTTATGATGTGTATGAATTTTGTATGTGTGTCAATTAACCGTATCGTGCCTAATTTCATGGGAACAAGGCCTTGACTCTTCGAGAGGTCTTGAATTTCGATTCGTTGACTCATGGCCTGTGTGAGGGCTGTAAAAGAATGCAATGATGCATTCATTTAAGTCGCCTTAAGAATTCACATGGATTTCTTTCAATTCAATGACTTCAATAATGAATTCAATTTTAAAAAAAAAAGATCACCATTCATTTTGAAGTCATGATTCAGCAATCATTTTTTGCAATTATAATTTTGGAGTCAAAATGAATGCAAACATTTTAAATGCTCTCCATTCATTGAAGTCACCTTGAAGTCACTAGCATTCATTGCATTCACTTAAAGTCAGTGAAGTCTTTGAAGTCATCTGAAGTCATTGAAGGCATTTGCCTTTCTTATATAGTATCTTCTTCTTATCCTTATATTAACCCTTTCCTCGTTATACGAACTTTTGCGTAACGAGTTTCCCATTTTTACTGCATCGCTGCTGCTCCGGTTATGGGGTTGGCTATTGTCGCAGACCGCAGAACGCGTTTACATACTGCTCGATCCTGGATCGCTTCAGTGGTTAGCCCCAGGCGTTGTTGCGCATTTGCCATCTGAGAAATCCAGGAATTCTTTTTCCGACCTCGTTTTCTTACAGTTGGAGTGACCGTAGTTGATAGTGCCTTTTTAACCGGATTTTCCGCAGATCTTCTTTGAACGTGGCAATACCAGCTTATTCTATTCGCCTCAAGCTGTTCGGTTACCGAATTCTTTATATGTAGACTTTCTCTTATACGCGTAGATCTAATGCAATCGCGTTAAGTGACTCCACTAGACATCCTAAACATTTTCATTTCCGCTGCCGTCATTTTGTTTTTAAACGCTTCGTACATTGTCCAGCACTGTGAACCGTATATAAGATTTGGTCTAACAACCGTGGCGTAGAGTTTCCCCTTTAATTTAAGTGGACATTTTCGGTCGCAAAAGATTCCCGAATTTTCCCGCCATTTCATCCACCCCACACTCACTCTGTGGTTTACGTCGTCGTCACATTTCGCTTCCATGTTAACGATTGATCCTAAGTACTTAAAGATAGTGCTTTTCGGAAGAACTATTCCGTCTAACATTATATCCGGAACAGGTCGCAACGGATGCGCAAATGGGCACGTCAAATGCTCCGTCTTTGAACGACTTATTTTAAACCCGTTTCTCTCTAGCGCATTTCTCCATGAATCTAAGGCGTTCTGTAAATCTTCGTCGTTATCGCTAAGTATAACTGCGTCGTCAGCGAAGAGAATTGGCGTTACATTTGCTTCGCGCATGCAGTCTTTTAAAAGATAATCAAATACTACGTTAAAGAGGAAAGGGCTAAGTACGCTTCCTTGATGCACTCCGACATTAACTGGAAATTCTCTCGTTAGTCCAGCAGAGCTTTTAACCACAGTTTTCACGTTTCCGTACATGTCTTGTATTATTCTAACATACGTTTCCGGTACGTTTTGAGACCTCAGCGTGGCCCATATGAGATCCCTAGGCACTCGATCGAATGCTTTCTCGAGGTCGATAAATACCATGTGTAAATCCTTAGACGAATCTCGGTGCTTTTCCATTATTATTCGTAGGCTTTGGATAGCGTCCACTGTCGATCTTCCTTCAACAAATCCACACTGGCTATTATCGAGCTTTATTATTTGCCGAAGACGTTCGTTTAAGACTCTTTCAACGATTTGCATTGTGTGTGACATAAGCTTGATTGAACGGTAGTTGTTGCATTCTCGAGTGTTGCCTTTTCCTTTGTATAATGGAACCAAGAAGCTACTTCTCCATTGATTCGGCATAGGTTGTCCACATTTTAATTTATTTAAAAGTTTCGATAGCCAAACGCTGCCGATCCCCTCCATCTTCGACCAAAACTCTGATTGAATGCTATCTGGTTCCGCCGCTTTCCCCCGCTTCATTTTTCCAATTGCTATACTTATTTCTTCGATTGAAAAGTCCGAAACTTCCTCCTCGAATAGACCAGCTCTCGGCACGATATCACGTGGAAACTGTTTGTTAAGCAACTCCTTGCAGTATTCAAGCCACCGGTTACAAATTTCCTTTTCATTTGTTAATAAGCGACCGTCTGCATTTTTTATGTATTTCGGCGAGGTTATTTCCATCGAATTTTTTCGCCTCTGTGAAGCGAGCTTAAAAATATTTGGCACTTTAGTATTGTACTACGTTTGAACTTCTTGTATAGCTTGTCTTCTATCTGCTAATCGTGAGGATATTTGTTCCAACTCCTGGTACAGGTTTTCCGCTTCTGCCGCTCGAGTTCGAGCCAGGACTTTCTTTGCGATCTTTTTAAGACGCTCGTATTCAAGAGCCAGTCGAGCTTTTTCGATATCGTCGCTCCGATCGTCCACGCTTGGAATGCACTCTTCTTGTCGGCCACAGCTCGTTTGGTTCCATCATTCCACCACCATGTTTCTTTGCCGACGTGATGGTATTTCGATATAGTCCCCACATGGGATTTTGCGAGTGTTATGCATTCCTCGTGCATGCTGTTCCACATTTCTTGCGGGCTTAGTGAGTCTGCGATACCGTGTATATTGTGAAGTACTTCTTTAGCCAGTGCGATAAATCTTGTGCTTCGTTCCTTCGATAGATTATACCACCGGATTTTTGGCTGTCCAAACGATGCCCGTGTTTTCGGTGGTTCCGCTGTGAAGAATTCTGTAATGAGCAGACGGTGTTGGCTTACTAGCGATTCTCCAAGTATTACTTTGCAGTCCTTAACACGGTTTCTCATCGAAATTTTGCAGAGGTGATAATCTATTTGCGTTTCGTGGCCTCCGCTGCTATAGGTGATAAGATGTCGTTGATGTTTAATAAACATTGTATTTAAGATGGTTAAGCCGTAAGCCCTACACGCTACAAGGATGTCTTCGCCAGCTGAATTTCTGGTTCCAAAGCCAGTATATAGTATACCATTTCGTAATCGAATTCCTCTAATCTTAATCGCCATCTGAATAATTTCGAATTGGGATCCATTAGTAAAAATAGCCAGTTGAAGGGTTTATGGTCACTTATGATTTTAAACTTGCGACCATGGGCGGAAATATTAAGTTGACCAAACTATGGCCAATAGTTCCTTTTCTATTGTACTATAGTTCTGTTCTTTGAGTTTTTAATATTTTATTCTTAAGATCTATTGAAGCATTGAATTTCGCTAACGCCATCAAAATAGTTGTGAAATTTAAACAAGAGAAATGTTAACGGTTTATTTGAGTTCAATTCGGAGAATGCTCGAAATACGCGCGCCTCAAGAGGGTTATGATACCCTTTTACTGTTGCCATGGCGCGGGCGGAAAGATAGAAGGAGGAGAAAGGAAAACATTGTTGTGGTGTGGTGGTTTGAAACTCAGGTATATTTGCTTTCGATATTGACTCTCCAGGGGTGGGAGTCCGAATAGGATGGAGAATTTTTCGTCACTCGGAATGATTCTGATTATAAATTTTAAGGGTTGTTTTGTGCGTGGAACTCTACAACCGCCAAATCTACATGCCAGTATTATGCCTTCACACGCAGATTTTTCTGACTGAGTTCCAATTACACAAATGAAAAACTTGTCATGAGTAGGATTCGAACCTTGACTCTCCGAGTGAGAAGCGATGGCTAATACCACTACACCACGGCCACCCGTTGCGTGTGTGTGTGTACTCAGAACGGTCGTTATTTTAACTGCGTTAATATTTTTATGGTAAGTTCTGGGTTTATAAAATTGGCAGAGGCCCCGGTATCTATGAGAAATTTAAGTGGCCGATCAAAAGGTGAAGCCACGTTTATATAAGGCAGAAGATTGCTACCGTGTTGATTAACTTCTAAGAACCCGTATTGTTTTCCGAGGCATTGGAATGAAATGGATTTTTATCATCAATTTCATTCACCTGCATTGTTTTATTATCAGTAACCTGTGCAACTTCATCATTTTCAATTTCCTCAATTATATAATTTTCCAAATTATGTTGGTGGTCACAGTATCCATCAGATTACACATATGTGGGATATTCCTCCCCATAATTTTCTTGGTTTTGTGAAAAGCTGCGAACTTCTCTTATAATGTATCTGGGATTTTGTACTAAATTGCTTCCTTGATGGTTTTGTTGGGTTTGCAGTGGTTGCGGATGAGTTTTAGCATTACCGCTAGCATTTCCATTGGAATTGGATGTTGCTGTTGGTTTAGGTACAAAAGAGTTTATTATAGGGCTATTGAGTCTATTTTCTTGCTGATGGGGAAACTGAAAACAGAGTATTTGCTGTGCGGGCCTTATTTGGGGTTGATAAGATTGAGACGGTCTAAAATCGGGTAATTATTGAAGAAAGGAATTATGTTAGTGTGTTTTTGGTTTGTTTGGTTGGAGTCGTTGATTTTGTGGTAGTTGTTGCGTCTATCTGGGGATTAGTAGTGGGTTTGTGAAACAGAAAATTTCGTGTTGGTATTTTTTTAAATAATATGCGTTTTGCTCGTTAATGCTATAATTTAATGCCTCCACTAAAGTTTCCGGTCTCATGGCTCTTATAGTTGAGCCCAATGGTTCTTTTAAATCTATAAGAAATGTATTTAGACATATGTCTGAATACAGCGTTTTTTTGTATTTATTACAGCTATTTGTTTTTCATGTATCCGGATATGGTTTGTCATTGTTGTGAACAGCTCAATGATCTTTGAGTAAAATTTCTCAACAGTTTCATTGTCTTGTCGCAACCCATGCAAATCTCGAATCAAAGATGATTCGTTCCGCTTGTTAGAATAGGGCAAAATTAAATTATTACTTATTTGCTCCCATTCTGTCGGTGTTCCGTACATATTTAATACCTCATTGGCCTGGCCAATAATTTTATTCCTGTAGTTGGTGTGCCGTCTAGCTGAGGTATAAGCTTCAAAATTTCTCCTCCGAAATGTGGCACATCTTTATTGGCATCTGGTACACGTAAGCCATTATATATATTATTGATATCTAAACTATTTAATTGACTACTACTAGGGTTCCTATTCCCAACGTTTGTAACTACATGAGCGTTCACGTTTGAGCTTGAACAATCTGAATTCATTTAAGCAAGATTTGGAAAACTGATTTTTACTATTTCATTGAGTGTTGGAAAATTATTTGTCACTGGGAATTCGTACTGATTCGATTCTAAAGGTGTAAAATTGTATTGAAATTCGTCAAATCTATCAACTAATTGTAAACAATATGGTTCTTGAATCTTATTTCTACTTATTCTACTTTTGGGCATACAAATTGTGAAGTATATAGGATGAACAAAGGAACAAACGTTAACCAATTAAAATACTTACATGCAAATGAATAATTATCCTTCTGTTGCCGTTGATTCCAGGAATTAAAGATTTGAAAACCACCAGGAGTCAGGTTCTGCAGACTTCTTGGACACGATGAACCTTCGTTTTAATTACACTTGCATTAATGGGAATCACTTTCTCAAATAGCGATTGCCGTCGTTACAAATGCACTTGCAATCTCCAAGAGTCGTTGCACAGTTTTAAATGTTTACACACTAACCTCAAGAATAGTTCCATAAATAACGATAAACCCTCGTTACTGCTAATGAATATTCATTTAATTTATCACTCTCGTATTCCGATTAAGTTAAAATGGATACAACTTGTATCCTACCGACTACGGCAATTAATAAACGACGTTCCTTTGGAATAAAAAAAAAATTATCTTTATTCCATACTTCACAAAAATCCAAAAATAATAATCAAATTTTTTTTATTGAGCTTATATTTATAGTTTACAAAAAATGAAAAATGTGGGAACGGAAGCTTGAGTTTAGTTCCCACACGTTTTACCTAGCAAAGTATTTCAAAGGTTTAGCGTTGCAAAAATGAACTTTGATAATTAAGCCAAATTTTTTAGTACAAACAATTGTGAAAAAAGGGAATACACGAGAATAGTATATACGGATATATTAATTTGTTGCTGTACATAACTCGCGCAATCAACGTGAATGAAGAGAAAGTCGGTTGCGGAGAGCGCTCCTCAAAGGTGTTTCAGTTAATAAGGTTTTTTTTTTATAGGGGGGCAGAATAAAACGATCGTTTTAGTGCGTACTTCGAAGAGCAAATCGAAAAAAACCGCGATGGATGCTTTCGATTCACGAGATATGAACACGATGATATGGAACCGCACTTGACTGGCTTACTCTAAGAGGGGGCGAACAAAGGTAATAAAGAGGGACCTGGTCACGCATGGTGTGATGAATTTTCTGGACCACCATTTTACAAAACCTGGTACCGAGTTGGTATTTATCCCATCCATATGTAAGCGGAAATTGAGCTCCCTATCACACAAAATGCCGAAGTCGCAAAAAGATTGAACGGAGGAGATAGGTTGGTTGTGGCCGCTCAAGGTGATGGCAATACAAAGTTCTTAACAATTTTTGAGTCACCAGATCGAAAAACTATCAAGGTCTTGTTTAAGGAGGAAGGAGACAAATTTAGTATCGTCGCTGTAAAGGGAAGGAGACGAGTGTTTGATGATCCTAACGAGATCGATTATAGTTGATATAAAAGGACCTACCTGGCCTTCAGGCAGTCATGTTGTCTAGGGGATATAAGTGATTTCGAAGAGTTTGGGTAAAGGGGAGAATTTAGCGATGAGTCGATAGTTGGTTATATCATTCTTTGATACTTTTTTGTCGATCGGGGTTATGAAGCGGTTTTTCCAAATATGAGGAAATTCTTGTGAAATGAACAGACGAGAGAGATTAGAATGGAGAAGGGAAAAAAAGGAGGAAGTTTAGTGCGTAGTTATAATAGGATGGATCTGGTTCAAAGGAGTCGTTAGTGAAGGATTGATTAAAAAAGGTTACACATATTGAGTGGATCGGCTGATGACTTGTTGTTGTGAAGGAAAGGGAAAGAGGGTAACCATTGAATTTTCTTTTGCAGTTAACAAGTTGAAAAAATGACTTAGGGTCGTTTATAAAGTTGAGTTGCGCATTGTTAAGGTAGCGCTAACAAAAAAAGGGTCGTAAACTTCGGTGAAATGAAGATAAGTTTTGAGATAGTTGGATTAGTTGGAAGAGGATCTGATATGAAGGAAAACGGCCCATAACTTGTTTCTGTTATTTCGGAAGGAACGAAACTTGCTATTATACCAGGAACACTAGTGTATGATATTTTAAGGCGTGAAAACGCAATGGAAAGGTAAAAAGGATTAAAAAATTAAAAATTATACTTAAGTTGTGGCAGCTAAATAGAAATCTGCTGAGATAGTCACTAATTTCAAGAAAGTTTGCTTTTTGAAAGTCGTATGATGAGAGAGTTGTGGGGGAAGTGGACTGGTTAGAAGCGTGGTGAAAAAACGAGAGAAGAAGGGGAGGGTTAGTTATCAATAGTTTAGAGAGATAGGGAACAAAGTGAGACTGATTAGTTAATTGAATCTGTTGTGAAAATAAGGTCTGATTTCCTGCCCATGTAGTTGACATGGACTCGAGTCTGTTAAGCGATGAAAGAACAGACATTCCTTAGCTGGCATTTGAAGCGATGCAAAACGATTGATCATAGGATGCAGTCCACTGTGGCTGAGGAAGATTAAAATCGCCGAAAAAAAAGATATCGTCAATAGAGTCAGACAGGCCAATTAAATGCTTGATAGCATCGATAGCAAGTTGGTAGGACTCGATAGGTTGAGTTGGTGTGATGCAGCAACATATAACGTAACCCTCACACTTGAGGGAGAATGTAATGTTTATTGTGACAAAGTCGTCTTTAGAGTAAGAAGAAATGGTAATGGGAGAAGAGTCAATGCTATTGTGGATAGCCAGTAGGACACCTCGACAGAAGGAATTATCATTTGGGCGGATAGCATCACGAAAAACATTCAAAGTAGGTGGGAATTATTCCTGGTTCTTCATTTCGGGAATCAGATTGATTTCAGTCAGGGCATAAATGTATATTAGAAGAGCTTGCAGCCCCGAACTATCTATATAGGCTTGCATTTTGTTATACATCTACATATGTCGTGAGCAACAATTATTATTGTAAAGATCAATCCAAAAATTGATTTAAAAGCGAGAAGGCAAGGATACGAGGGCGGGTCAATAATTCCGTGACTTTTTGAATTTCTGACCTCTTTACTGAAACAGCAACACTGCTCCTGTCAACAGGCATCTGTCAGTTGACTCCTGTTAAAATTTAAACTTGCTGCGTCAGTTAGTTTGTGTTTGAGAGCTATTTTTATCAGACTACTCACTAATTTGAGGAGAAAATGGAAAAGAGTGAATTTCGTGTGCCTATTAAGCATTATTTCTTGCGAAAAAAAACCATTACCGAGACCAAGGCTAAGCTTGATAAACACTATGGGGGCTCTGCACCATCGATTTCAATGGTAAAAAAGTGGTTTACTGAATTTCGTTGTGGCCGTACAAGCACTGAAGATGCCGAACGTCCTGGACGCCCAGTTGAGGTCTTTACACCCGAAACAATCGAAAAAATTCACGATATGGTGTTGGCCGACCGAAGATTGAAAGTGCGAGAGATTGTGGAAGCCGTAGGGATCTCGCATGGCTCAGTGGTTTCAATTTTGAATGATCACTTGGGCATGAGAAAGCTTTCCGCAAGATGGGTGCCGCGTTTGCTCACAGTCGACCACAAACGCAATCGTGTAACAACTTCACAGGAAGATTTGGCGTTGTTTAATCGCAATATGGAGGAGTTTTTGCGCCGTTTTGTAACCGTGGACGAAACATGGATCCATCACAACACACCACAGAACAAACAACAGTCAAAACAGTGGGTTTCTAAGGGTGAATCGGCGCCAAAGAAGGCCAAGGTGGGTTTGTCAGCCAATAAAGTTATGGCGACTGTTTTTTGGGATGCACGCGGGATAATCCACATTGACTACCTTCAAAAGGGAAGAACAATCAATGGGGAATATTATGCCAACTTATTGGACCGAAGACAATGCAAGGGTGCACACATGTGCAGTTGCCATGGCAAAAATCCATGAATTGGGCTATGAATTGCTCCCTCATCCACCCTATTCTCCAGATTTGGCTCCGAGCGACTACTTCTTGTTCCCAAACCTGAAGAAATGGCTTGGTGGAAAAAGATTTGACTCCAATGATGAAGTCATCTCGCAAACAAAGGCCTATTTTGAGGACCTCGACAAATCATTTTTTTTGGAAGGGATAAAAAAATTGGAGAAGCGTTGGACAAAGTGTATAGAGCTCAAGGGAGACTACGTTGAAAAATAAAATTATTTTTTTATCAAAAAATCTGTGTTTTAATCCAAAAGTCACGGACTTATTGACCCGCCCTCGTATGATTGGCAGGGCTGGCGCAAAGTAATGAAGAAATGCAATGACCGCAGTTGAATATTTTAAATATAACTAAGCTTCTTCTATCATTGAACGTTTGATCAACAGCTTTTATTTCCGAAAATTCCGTTAAATAGTTTGTTGTTCGTTGAAGATGAAGGAAGTTCCACAGGAGAGCTTTCTGTTACAGGGGATAATCTGGAACAGTTACGCAGTGACGAAAACGAATAGGCGATCGACATACGTAGAGGGTACTAATGAGAGAAGCTTTTATTAAGGAACATAGTTCAAATTTGCGAATGTGAGGTGTGGACAAAAGTTTTTATGTAAAAACTATCTTTTATTCAATGCGGAGCCAACATTTTTATATGATTTTCTAATGACAATGAAATTTAAGTGTTTGTATTCTTATTTTTCTGTTTATTTCATAAGCCAATTATGTACTTGCCTAGTTATATCTAAATATATGTATAATAATTTATTTTTCATGCAAGCTAAGCTAACTCTTTAACACCTATGACGAAGGTGCATTTGAGGCTTTTTCTAATGTGATGCTCTTGTTAATCGCTAGTTAATAGATTCAATTTTTGAATCAGCACAATGTACATACCTCTTTGAAAAGATGTGCATTCTTATCAATCCCGTTTTTCCTTACGGTTGCCTTTAATTTTCCTCATAAGTGTCTCCCGACTGTCCTAAAGGATCTTTAATTGTGGATCTTATTATCACTTCCACTGCGGTGCACCCGTTACCGAAACTGTCGTAACCCGCTTTTTATCTTTAGTTTTTTCCTATTTAACTTTGATTTTACTTGTTGACTTGAAATGCCCCACGTTGGGCTGTTCAAATGTACAGGCGGAGAATTTTATTATTTCTTATTATTAAGTAATCAAATTACAATAATAATATAAAAAAAAGAATATACAGCACTAGCTACCACGGCTATCGGCTAGGCCAGAATTTTATTCCTGTCCCTTGGAATATTTGTCTATATTATGAAAATCTCACAGAGATAATTCCGGAGAATATATTTTGAGGTGCAATTTTTCGCTCATCAAAAGTAAAATGTTGCGAACTGAAATGAAATGAGCGACTTATTCGACGGCGAGAAAATTTGAAAAATTAAAAAAATCGCACTCGTCGCAGTACCTAAAGGTAACAGGTATAAATGTATTATACGATTGCAGTAAATTTAAAAATATGGTGAAAAATATAATTTGGCGGGAATTTGAATTACTTATGACTGGTATACTAAACAAATTATATATATTTTTTTTTGTCTTGTAGATGATTGAATATTTTTGTATATTATCAATAAGGGATTATAACAGGTCATCTTAGGATGAGTGGTGCCGTCGTTGTGGTCCAACACAGTGCAAGACTAATTTGATGTCAATGGGGATAGGGTCTAATGTTTAAATCGCTTGACTATCCGTTAGCGTATATATGGGGAAACACGTCATTCCCTTATCGAGGATGAGATTGGTGCACAATGGCGTGTATTTTCGCTTGAAATACTCTGGGACTTGTTCCCATTGGTTATAATATTCTGATGTTTGGACTCAATATACCAGCACCCACCCCGGTGTTCGTTTTTAATCTATCCATATACCACTTATCCATATATCCATATCTCCACGAGCAATATTTCATAGCTTCCATATAGCGTTCTATGAAAATTGCTTGTGGAGAACACTAATAGTATGCTATCAAAAATTGCATTCTATGTATTGCCTAGCATTCTATGGATATCATTTATGGGCTGTCATTTTTAATGTAGTTTGACATTTGTTTTTTTTGCGTTGGCTGACGCCGAATAATTGACATTACTGAATTTATAAATAATTATTTGCAATTCCAACGATCTTCGTTTATTTTCGCGATTTTTTCAATTGTTTTTAATGCCTCTAATGCGAGAACACATCGAAACGCTTTGCTCTGCAACATTTGAACAATTGAAATAGTAAGCTACGAGTAAGTAATGCCCACGCTTAATTTTATATCATTCCGTCATTCTTCTTTTCTGTGAGAAGTGACATATAGAAGGTATGCTATGAAATATTGCTCGTGGAGACCCAGTGTAATGCTTTAAAAGTTTGAGGTTGGACTTGTGTAGTTTCATGCTTCTCGACATGGGATCACTGCCAAGCTCAGGGATTTCAGAGTGAAGATTCATTTGGAATCTCAGTGATTTTTCTCTTCTGTTTGTAGTGCATAGTCTGATCGTGCTGCGAATTGCTGTCATTTTATAAAGAGATGGAGAAGCGTTAAACCAATAAATTGAGACATTTTTTCAATCACACATTTTTGGAGCCGTGTTCATGTTATTGCAAACGTCATTTCGTGTTTACTACTCACGGTTCACGACTAAGTCGTCGTCGGCATATCATATTCTTTAATAGCCCACTACTAGTCTCTCATTAAGAAGAGAAATGAGAAATCATCTTCTTGTGGACAAACTTTGACGGCTGAGACAGAGACTGTAGCCCCCCCGGAAGATGTTGGGATTTTCTGGTTTTGTTACGGAATTCAGTAGCGGGCCTTCCGTGAATCTTTTTTTCTCTATATGCGTACTGATGAGGTGGATTTTTGTTAAAAAGGCATTTGACGTTTGAATCGATTAGTCTTTTCATGGCTTTCAGAAAGGAGACTTAGAGTCCGTAAGATATAGATTAGATTAGTTTAGATTGTAGGGGAGGTGGTACATTAAATTCCAGATCATTGCGACCACAAGTGGTCCTATTTTGATGCCATCCATTAAAAGCTAGTCTATGACGCCTTTATTTGTGAGAAACCTGGCTAACTCTTAAGGTGAGCTGGCAGCAATGTCCGCTACTTCGAGGTAGAATTCACCTAGGTGACGTTGACGTGTTTTGAAAGTTTTTTCGATTTGACAGGTTTCATCAACCTGGCAAAAGTAAGACCCGGTTTTTCCGAATAGACTTCTGCTGATCCATAGTGAGGTCCTGGCCTTGTCGATAGTCTTTGAGAGATGAGAGTTTACCGTAAGTTTTTTGAGAGAGAGATAGAGGTGGCCATGGTAGTGAACTGGTTTTTGAATCGGAAGGTTCGGTGTTGGAATCCCAGCCATGCCCGAAAGACTTACATTTTTTCAGTCGATAAAATCAATCACTTCCCTGGTCTAACCTCCTGGTTCTCTACTTAAGCCGCCCCACGTCGGCAAGGTTCCCACTCTTTGGAAACAGAAACAGAAGATTTAGATAGTTCGCTATGTTTGTCTAGTTTGCAGAAAAAGACTACGCTGACCTACCTTCAGGCTTGCGGAATATACCCCAATTGAAGACAGATATTAATAAGGCGATTAGAGAGGGAAGAATTTCGATTTTTGAATCGGTGCTGGGAAAATTCTGTCTGTTCCTGTTCTTTTGTAGGGTTTTAATAGGCTTATGGCCCATTCAACTTTGTCTATACTGAACATATTCCAGATAACGGTGCTTGTTTGTAGTCTTTTCAAAAGACTGGTGCTGGTTGTGTTAGGGGTAGCATAACTTTTACACAACTCTCCAGGTTCTGGTGTTGAGATCTGAGTTCTATATAAGGACGCGGGAATTTTCTCGTTAGCTACATAAACCGATACATTGCGAAAAGAACCTTCTTATGATATTGAGGTTTCGGAAACGAATCCTCCTCCACTAGAAACTTTTTGCAGTAGCTTCATCGGGACAAACATACACAACCCAACCAGCCCTGATTGAAGAGTTTCACCTCTTCGTTATGAAGCTCAATCGAAACAGCGACAACTCCCTCCTGTATAAGAGTCATTTGCCCAACACTTAAGGGGTTGAAATAAAGATCTCCTGGGAATACACCTTGACTGACACGACTTATCTGACTACTAATGGATGGTAAACATACCTCATCCGAAAGCATGCTGATGTCGTCACCGTTGCCGTGTAGGCAGTCTTCTTGTATCGGTTTCCCTTAGCGAGTCATAGAGTCATAGGACGACTCTATCCTATAAGCCCGCATCAGCATAAATGATTATGCTAAAACACACTTATAAAAACTGATGTTTATTTTTTTTATTCCTTTATTTTTAGAACTCTTTGCAGAAAACTCATCAGAAAGCGTGTTTCAAATTATAAGCTGTGCTGAAAAAATTGCTTTGCATCACGTTAAAACTCTTACCTTTTTCATTGATCATTTACGACGAATTTCGCAATTTCAGTTTCAAAATGGGCGGCGTGAGCCACCAACAATAATGTTACAGTCATTTCCCCACATATTTCTTCGCCCACCTTGGAAAAGAATTGTGTAAGTAATTTGTTTTCTCTAATTTTTTATTGTTGTATCTAATAAATGACATTTTTTTTTAGTCAAATGATAAGTAACAGAGAGCATCACATTCGAATCATAGAAATACTTTTCCACTATTTGAAGGGTCAGGAAAAGGTACCTGTTTTCGATGAAGCACCAGCTGTACCGCCACGAAAAGTTTCTCGAGTTAGTTCCACAGTTTTAAGCAGCAACATACCTGGAATCGTAGCTAGTGGAAATAGTTGGAAAGGACCGTTGCCAATTCCAAGCTGGCACGCGGAAAGCCTTCTAGATAATTTCTATCCGGTCGAATACCCGTCTTCATATACATCTTCATCACTGAGCTCTGAGTTAAGTGCCCGTTCTAAATCATCCCAAGTGCAGCAAGGTACTATCAATCCTCCGTCGATAAGAAAAATAAGCATTCTGAACCAACTTGATACCCCAAATAAAGCAACTGATGAACTTAAAGAAGCGGAATGGTATTGGGGAAAAATAACCCGAGAAGAAGTTAAATCGATACTTTCCGGAGAACCGGATGGAAGCTTTTTGGTTCGAGATGCTTTATCTACAGAAGGGGAATATACTTTGACATTGATAAAGGACGGAACAGAGAAACTCATTAAGATTTGCCATAAGAACGGGATGTATGGATTTGTCGACTGTAAATTTAATTCGGTCGTGGACTTAATTAATTACTACAGAACAGCTTCGTTGTATTCTTATAACAAATTTCTTGATATTACTTTAATGAAACCTATTGTTCGTCCGACCGATGAGTTAAACATTGATATTTCCGGACGTGGATTGATTGACCTTCGAGGGTTAACTGAAATGTTTTTGCAATATCATCATGCGCTTAACGCTCATATTGAAAATTTGCAGAGGAAAAAAAACTTATTTGAGGAAGTAGAAAAGGATATAAGCGAAAAGAAATCGGCTCAAGAAGTTTATGTAATAGCTAAGAAAATGTTGAATATGCAAATGAAAGTTATGCTTAACACAATTAAAACCGCAAAGGCACAGGATCAAGAAAAACTGCGTGAAAACAAAACTGTTTTGCAAGACCATATACAATTTCTTAATGATGAGACAGACAAACTTAATAAGACCATTGAAGAGAGGAAGGAGGAGTACAAACATGTTGAGCGAGAGATTAATACAGCTAAGCCAGAAATTCAGAATTTGTCATTGGAAAAGGAAAAATTACAACAGTAAGTCCTGTCTTTGAATTTTAAATGTGTGTGTAAAATATGTGTGTAATAAATTTGCCTGGCATGCGCGTGGTTGATGATGAAAAATGTACCGTTGATACTAATGGAAATGAGGCGTTACTGCACACGAAAGAAATAAAAGAAACCTTATTTTTTAAGTTGTCTGCAATGACAAATTGATTTTTCTCTTTTTTTTAGCCAGCGCGTCCCATCACACTTCTTCTATCAGGGAACCTCACAATTCATGCGCAGGTTTCGTTATAGTAAACCTGTTGCTGCTCCCCACCCATAGTGTGTTTTTCCTTGTTTGGAAACTTCACCGAAAGAGTCGGAAAACACCTAGAATGCTACTATTCGCTATTCGGGAATGAGAGCTATCGTTTCTGTTAAGATCTATTCTGCTGCGATTTGTCCCAGCGTTCTAACTTGTTTGGCTACCAAAAAATTTTTCGCTAGAAAAGCTTTAATCTCAAAGTGTTGCTTCAAATAATTAATAAGGCTCGAAATGTCCCCTTCGTCCTTTGCTGCCACCAAAACATCATCGATATAAGTCGCCAAAATCAGCTTGTTACATTTGTTTTCATTAACAAATACGCAGGGATCAGCATTACTTGCACGAAAATTAAACTCCTTCAGCAAATTTGTAAACCTTTTATTCCAGCAGCATGAAGCTCGTTTAAGTCCATATAGACTTATTAATAGTTTACATACACAAACTTTAGACCCATACACATATCCCTTTGGTTGTCGCATGAAAATTTCATCAATGTTTCCTTAAAAAATGCCCTTTTCACATCGAACTGCCTGAGATGAAGTTGTTCTTTTGCTGCAATGCTAAGTATGGTTAAAATAGAGGTAAACTTCGCTATTGGGCTAAAGGTATCGAAGTAATAGACGCAAAACTGCTGACTGAACCCACGTGCTACTAATCCGTTCCTTCTCATTTTCTGTCGCAGGCTTAATTTGGTACACCTACTTGCAATCTATAATTTTTCGATTTTTAGGCAAACTCACCAAATCCCAGGTCCTACTTCGATGTAAAGAGTCAATCGCCTTATCCATGGCTTGCTTGTTTCCATTTCACAGAATCATCGGAATAGATAGCAGATTCATAACTATTAGGGGTAATGGATTCATAAGCGACATAAGCGAAACCCTCTGCCATGCATTGATTAATCGTTCCCTGCATTTTTTTTCGGCTCCTTAGTCTATTTTGAACGCACTCATCTGATTCCTGTGTGTTTTCGATAGGCTTCCCTTCTGCATTTTCTTGGTCAAGGCCCTGAGTTGGCTTATGGTCTTTTGCAGTTTCGATTTCACTGGAACTTTCAGCACATTCTGCAGACATATCTTTTACACCTTCATCATAGCCTAAAAAGTATTCTTGCTTCAATTTTTGGTCCCACTTATGTCGCTTTTGTTTTGGAATATGGACACCGACTGTTCTCCCAAACACTACCAGCTCTGCCATTTCGCCAAACCAAAGGTCGTATGGACTTTTACCTTTAATTGGACAGTGTCTTGTTCTTCTTCTTTTTCTTATCCTTTTATTAACCCTTTCCTCGTTATACGAACTTATGCGTAACGAGTTTCCCATTTTTACTGCATCGCTGCTGCTCCGGTTATGGGGTTGGCTATTGTCGCAGACCGCAGAACGCGTTTACATACTGCTCGATCCTGGATCGCTTCAGTGGTTAGCCCCAGGCGTTGTTGCGCATTTGCCATCTGAGAAATCCAGGAATTCTTTTTCCGACCTCGTTTTCTTACAGTTGGAGTGACCGTAGTTGATAGTGCCTTTTTAACCGGATTTTCCGCAGATCTTCTTTGAACGTGGCAATACCAGCTTATTCTATTCGCCTCAAGCTGTTCGGTTACCGAATTCTTTATATGTAGACTTTCTCTTATATGCGTAGATCTAATGCAATCGCGTTAAGTGACTCCACTAGACATCCTTAACATTTTCATTTCCGCTGCCGTCATTTTGTTTTTAAACGCTTCGTACATTGTCCAGCACTGTGAACCGTATATAAGATTTGGTCTAACAACCGTGGCGTAGAGTTTCCCCTTTAATTTAAGTGGACATTTTCGGTCGCAAAAGATTCCCGAATTTTCCCGCCATTTCATCCACCCCACACTCACTCTGTGGTTTACGTCGTCGTCACATTTCGCTTCCATGTTAACGATTGATCCTAAGTACTTAAAGATAGTGCTTTTCGGAAGAACTATTCCGTCTAACATTATATCCGGAACAGGTCGCAACGGATGCGCAAATGGGCACGTCAAATGCTCCGTCTTTGAACGTCTTATTTTAAACCCGTTTCTCGCTAGCGCATTTCTCCATGAATCTAAGGCGTTCTGTAAATCTTCGTCGTTATCGCTAAGTATAACTGCGTCGTCAGCGAAGAGAATTGGCGTTACATTTGCTTCGCGCATGCAGTCTTTTAAAAGATAATCAAATACTACGTTAAAGAGGAAAGGGCTAAGTACGCTTCCTTGATGCACTCCGACATTAACTGGAAATTCTCTCGTTAGTCCAGCAGAGCTTTTAACCACAGTTTTCACGTTTCCGTACATGTCTTGTATTATTCTAACATACGTTTCCGGTACGTTTTGAGACCTCAGCGTGGCCTATATGAGATCCCTAGGCACTCGATCGAATGCTTTCTCGAGGTCGATAAATACCATGTGTAAATCCTTAGACGAATCTCGGTGCTTTTCCATTATTATTCGTAGGCTTTGGATAGCGTCCACCGTCGATCTTCCTTCAACAAATCCACACTGGCTATTATCGAGCTTTATTATTTGCCGAAGACGTTCGTTTAAGACTCTTTCAACGATTTGCATTGTGTGTGACATAAGCTTGATTGAACGGTAGTTGTTGCATTCTCGAGTGTCGCCTTTTCCTTTGTATAATGGAACCAAGAAGCTACTTCTCCATTGATTCGGCATAGGTTGTCCACATTTTAATTTATTTAAAAGTTTCGATAGCCAAACGCTGCCGATCCCCTCCATCTTCGACCAAAACTCTGATGGAATGCTATCTGGTTCCGCCGCTTTCCCCCGCTTCATTTTTCCAATTGCTATACTTATTTCTTCGATTGAAAAGTCCGAAACTTCCTCCTCAAAAAGACCAGCTGTCGGCACGATATCAGTGGAAACAGTTTGTTAAGCAACTCCTTACAGCATTCAAGCCACCGGTTACAAATTTCCTTTTCATTTGTTAATAAGCGACCGTCTGCATTTTTTATGTATTTCGGCGAGGTTATTTCCATCGAATTTTTTCGCCTCTGTGAAGCGAGCTTAAAAATATTTGGCACTTTAGTATTGTACTACGTTTAAACTTCTTGTATAGCTTGTCTTCTATCTGCCAATCGTGAGGATATTTGTTCCAACTCCTGGTACAGGTTTTCCGCTTCTGCCGCTCGAGTTCGAGCCAGGACTTTCTTTGCGATCTTTTTAAGACGCTCGTATTCAAGAGCCAGTCAAGCTTTTTCGATATCGTCGCTCCGATCGTCCACGCTTGGAATGCACTCTTCTTGTCGGCCACAGCTCGTTTGGTTCCATCATTCCACCACCATGTTTCTTTGCCGACGTGATGGTATTTCGATATAGTCCCCACATGGGATTTTGCGAGTGTTATGCATTCCTCGTGCATGCTGTTCCACATTTCTTGCGGGCTAAGTGAGTCTGCGATACCGTGTATATTGTGAAGTACTTCTTTAGCCAGTGCGATAAATCTTGTGCTTCGTTCCTTCGATAGATTATACCACCGGATTTTTGGCTGTCCAAACGATGCCCGTGTTTTCGGTGGTTCCGCTGTGAAGAATTCTTTAATGAGCAGACGGTGTTGGCTTACTAGCGATTCTCCAAGTATTACTTTACACTCCTTAACACGGTTTCTCATCGACATTTTGCAGAGTTGATAATCTATTTGCGTTTCGTGGCCTCCGCTGCTATAGGTGATAAGATGTCGTTGATGTTTAATAAACATTGTATTAAAGACGGTTAAGCCGTAAGCCCTACACGATACAAGGATGTCTTCGCCAGCTGAATTTCTGGTTCCAAAGCCTTTACTGCCGTGGCAGTTCTCATAATCAACATTTGTTTCTCCGACGTGGCCATTTAAATCTCCGCCTACGAATAGCATCTCATCGATAGGTATATTTCTAAGCAAATTACCGAACTCTGTACGGTTGCCCGTACTTTTAGCGGAACTCGTGTCACTTCATCCTGCTTGCTCTTGACTTGTGACAGTTGTCTCAGACGATCGCATAGAGTTTTCCATTTGTTTTCATAAATTCTGCATATTGCACCAAAATGTGAAAAAGCCCATTGCAATCACAAGAAATTTTTGTAGATGAGCTTCTTTCAATTTTTTCCAAACAGAATGAACATGCATTCATTTTAAGAGTTATTTAATTTCACCATTAGAGACGATGCGCACCACACGCCACGACACACACCACGGCTTGTAAGCCCTACACGCTACAAGGATGTCTTCGCCAGCTGAATTTCTGGTTCCAAAGCCTTTACCGCCGTGGCAGTCCTCATAATCAACATTTGTTTCTCCGACGTGGCCATTTAAATCTCCGCCTACGAAGAGCATCTCATCGATAGGTATATTTCTAAGCAAATTACCGAACTCTAACCAAAATTTATCTTTTTCCGATTGGTCGCATCCATTTTGTGGGGCTGTGGACTGTGTCCTGTTCTGATTAAGATATAAACAGTAGTGCTAACTGCCTCCACCCAAAATTTTAGATCCAAATGTTTGCCATGTAACATAGTCCTTGCAATTTCAACAACTGTCCGCATCTCTCATTCCGCACGGCCATTTTGTTCCGGCGTGTATGGAACAGTTTTCTGATGTAATATTGATTGCTTTTGCAGAATCATTTGAAAATCGTGGCACGTAAATTCAAGACCGTTATCAGATCGGAGAGTTCTGACCGTTTTCCAGTTTCCACTTCGACCCGCTTTAGATACATTTTCAAGAAAAATTGGGCTTCAGAATTCTCCTTCAAGAAATAAACACATCTGTAATGGGGAAAGTCATTTTTAAATAGAAGAAAGTATCTAGATAAACCAATGAACTTTTCTTGCATTGGTCCGCAGTGTGCACTAGATACGCAACATTTTTCGCCATAGTTTGGCTATGGAAAAATGTAGAACGATGCTGCAAGCCGATTACACACGCATAACAAAAAAAATTGGATTCATCACCAAAACCGATTTTCCGATCCACAAGAATTTGTTTTATTTGTCCGATGTTTTGATGGCCTAGCTTTTCGTGCCATGTTCGCAATTGTAATCGCCTCGCCTAAGCAAAATTTGCTAACATCTTTGAGTCAACGTTTGAGCAAACGCGAATCAAAAGCTTAAAAAGCTTCGACTCACGGACTTCCACTGCAACAGTTACACCATTCTTCAGCAATTCACACTGCGAATTGTCTGATACCAATTTGCGACCCTTATCTAATGCACTATTTGAAGAAAATAAATTTACTTTTACATTACATAATTTACATTTATGACAAATGATTTTCCAACCAACTCTCATTATTATATGATAGAATATTAATATCACCTTTACTAAAAGCTTTCATGGTGTCACCGTTTCCAACTCGAATAAGTCCCGGAGTGTCAAATTATTCATAATTTATGAACCACTCCTTTCTTCTGCTCATATAATGACTTGTTCCTGAGTCAAGACACCACTCGTCTCCTTTTTCCACACGCCTTGCTTCAGCTTCACACACAAACGCACACCCGCGCTTTTCAACAAATTTTCTGCAGGCTTGGTCACTCTTACTACGATTTTTAAGTTAAGGATAATCTCGCTTCGAGTGACAACTCTTCTTACACAAAAAACATTTTCCAGGTTTTGGCTGCTTTCCACGGAACTGTTTTTCTTTACGAATATGCACTATTGTTGGCTTCATTCGCACGCATTTGTGAATTTATACCAACGAGATGTCAAATTTTCCAAAGTCTGCATATCGGATGCTGTTGATTTCCATGCGCTATAAAAATGGCTGAAGCTAGGTGGTAGAGCTGCTGCACCAGTGTCTGTAGCTTTGAAATATGGATAGTAATGTCGTCGTTTGGATCTTTGACAAAACTGTAGAAACGTTGCTGAGGCATGTGGATATTGGCTTTGGTCTTTTGGCTTTTTTACAATTTAATATATGCAGAAGTGGTTGTTGGCCAACGGATGTAGCGATGATCTTATGTGTCTTGCTGTCACCCTTTTTCCACTCACAAAGTTGTTTGTCCTCCTCTTTGGCACTCGAACTCGAACTTGGGCAAGGAAATTCCCCCGAAACAAATTTATACAAATATCCTGCTTTAAGAATAATTCGGACTTGGAATTTCCATAAATTCCATTGATCACCATTTACCAGTGTTTCAATTTTTACCGATTTCCCTTCCATTTCGCCGCCGTAACCTTAACCGTTTTTCTTAATAAACAGTACTTAACAACGAGGAAAAATAATATAAACGCCACTATAAATTTGCGAAATTCACGCAGTACCTACTTAACTCAGTGTTCTGGGCCCATAACCAGTTGGGCTACCACAAAAAAAAAAAAAACAACCCAACAGCTCGAGAGATTAAGAGGACCTGTACTATATTTAGCACAGAGCTGTTCATAGCACCCTCTACAAAATACTATTAAGTCACTTGGTGTCACCCAAGATCTATTATTCGTGTAATTTGACTTATTATTTAAATAACTATAAGTTAAAGTGTTTCTGCTTCTTGTTGAACCATTTAAGAGGTCTCCTATTTTGTGGACCGGGCAAACAATACTGAGACTCCATTCATCAGCCACACATTCTTCTGACGAAATTTGAAAAATGAGTTGATGTATCCTCTCCATAATGTTATTTCCAGCAGCTATGAATACCTCGGCCGGTAAAGCGTTGGGTTCTGCTGCTTTCTTGGATTTCGGCTTAGATTTTGCTATCCTTAATTCATTTTGGTCAAGTGGACGGGAGTTTTGGCCATCATCGACATAGTTGAGTAGTCTATTCTGGCTGGCCGAGGAATTTTGGGCTTCCTTGCCGTTAAACAGCCTGCAGGAAAAGTTTTTCCATAACCAGTACCGACTGTGATTCTACATCATGGTTTCTTTCTTCATGTCTATATGTCTCTGTAGGGGTCTCTTTGCCTTGATATGTTCTTTTTATCTACTGATAAAACCTCTGTTTGTTATTCCTGAATGACAACCTCTCAAAAACTTCGATCGCGCTCTTTTTGTGTTCAATTATCTTCTGAGAAGTCGATGTTCTTCCCGTTTCTTCTGCTTATAAAACTCACGAGCAGCTCTTGTTCTTCATTGCAGCCTCACTTTATACACGTTTTTTCGTGTACACAGCAAAACTCACCCTTGTGGAATACGGTCCCAGGTGATGGTCGGGCGAAGTCCAGCAAAAACAGTTGCGGTGTATGTAATAGCAACTTGACAGCGATACAGCTAGTCTTCTGTACTTAATGTTGGCAGAATAGGAGTTGTTGAAAGATCTCGGGAAAAGCGTTTGGTAAAGATTTTGGCAGTCTCTAATAAAGCTGAAGGAACAGAAAAAGTTCGTGACTTCTTGGACTGATATCAGTGTCTGGACTTAACTATAACAAAGTCCGATCATAACTTAAATTCGATCCGTTTAGTATATTTTTTGTCATCATTGAGCGAATGTCTTTGTCAATTATAGAGACGGAGGAACTGACAAGTTCCGCAAACAGTTTGGTTTTTGTATTTGCAAAGTGTTTCTCATGTATTATACTTGGTAGACCTGCGTTTTTAGCACCTGTTTGATTGGACTAGTGGAAAAAGCATCGAGACTCTATTCATCTTCAAATTTATATTTGTTTCTATTTTTTATGAATTATTCAATGATTTGTTATATTTTTTGCAATTATTTTATATATGTTTTCTTATAGCCAACTAATTGATTTTGGCATTAAAGAAGAGCAAATACAACAACTTATTGACATGGGATATGATGGCTGGAAACAAAAATATGAAAGTGAATCAAAACTTCCACATAACGATGAGACTATGTGGTATTTAGAGGGTTGTACTCGACGAAGGGCTCAAGCACTTCTTACAGATGCTCCAACAGGGACATTTCTTATTCGTCCCAGAAAAGCTATTGAAAACAACAACGGCAATTATGCTTTATCGATTGCGTGTAAAAATATCGTTCAACATTGTATTGTATATGAAACTGAAAATGGATTTGGCTTAGCATTACCATATAATATATATGCTAGTTTAAAGAAACTAGTTTTACATTATGCAAATAACTCCTTGGAAGAGCACAACGATACCTTAACCACAACCTTGAAGTATCCTGTACTGTATTGGTATCAGCAGCAGAATTTACCACCACCCACATGAATGTTTTCCTTATATGTGATTTTTGTATGCATAGTTTCTTATATCCTCGTCAGACCAGTGTTCACACTTGTGTACAAATTTTCAAAGAGGCACAGAGAGAGTATAGATTTGAATTGACCGCCAAATCGAGTTTAAACTGGCACATGTGTGTTAGGTACAATTGATGTTTATATTTGGTTCAACAAACATGCAAAATAAGATTTATTAAAAAAAAAACTTATTTTGATGGTGTTAGGTCTGACGAGGATGTATGAATTAAAAATAGATAATTTTGTAACATAAAATGGTTATTTTAAGTGGTTTCAATAAAAAAAATATCATTTAAGACATTGTCCGTTGCGATTTTAACCATGAATCAAAACAATATTGAGTGCTTATAAAGATCAAAACAGATCTTTTCTGCCTTATCATCATTTGCTGACAAACTGCACCTAAAACTTTGTAGCTTTATTAAGCAAAATATAACTATTTAGTATGACCTTAAGACAACACAAATTTAAATCTGGCGGCAAACTCTCGCACACGATATCGAACTACTCGTTACTGAGTATCGTAATTTGGTATTCTGTCACCCTACATCGAGTTCAATTGACCTACGATAGTACTTATGCTGTCGTACAATCGAAATTTACATTCATACCAAACAAGAAGCACGAATAAACCGAAAAATTATTATTATTATTATAAAGCTTATGCATTTTTACTAGAAACACATTACGGCACACGATATCGAATGAGAAGACTTCATGCGTGATTTAATGAATTTGAGATGATTTCACACGATAGCTATTTATCGCGTGTAAACTTAAAATTATAATAGTAACATTCTACTACAACCAAGTTCTGACAGTTGTTTGAAATACTTTGAGAAAAAGATACTAATTTCCTCGTTTGTAACGATTTCCTCCAGCACAGATTTCTTGACTGACAACCTCTCATAAACTTTGACCGCGATCTTTTTATGCTGAATTATCTTCTGAGAAGTCGATGTTCTTCCCGTCTCTTCTGCTTATAAAACTCACGAGCTGCTCTTGTTCATTTTTTCGTGTACACAGCAAAACTCACCCTTGTGGAATACGGTCCCAGGTGATAGTCGGGCGAAATCTAGCAAAAACAGTTGCGGTGTATGTAATAGCAACTTGACAGCGATACCACTTGTCTTCTGTACTTATTGTTGGCAGGATAGGAGTTGTTAAAAGATCTCGGGAAATGCGTTTGGTAAAGATTTTGGCAGTCTCTTATAAAGCTTCGAATTTTTCTAAGATTTGGCTGAAAGAACAGAAAAAGTCCGTGACTTCATGAACTGAAATCAGTGCCTATACTTGACTCTTACATTCTCCGATCATTACTTCAATTCGATCCGTTTAGCATATTTTTTTTTATCAATAACGAACGTCCTTGTCAATTATAGAGACGGAGGAACAGACAAGTTTCGCAAACAGTTTGCTTTTAGTATTTGCAAAGCGTTTCTCATGTATTGTACTTGATAGACCTGCGTTTTTAAGCACCTGTGTGATTGGACTAGTGGGAAAAGCATCGAGACTGTATTCATCTTCAAATTTATATCTGTTTCTATTTTTTTTTATGAATTATTCAATGATTTATTATATTTTTTGCAATTATTTTATATATATGTTTTCTTATAGCCAACTAATTGATTTTGGCATTAAAGAAGAGCAAATACAACAACTTATTGACATGGGATATGATGGCTGGAAACAAAAATATGAAAGTGAATCAAAACTTCCACATAACGATGAGACTATGTGGTATTTAGAGGGTTGTACTCGACGAAGGGCTCAAGCACTTCTTACAGATGCTCCAACAGGAACATTTCTTATACGTCCCAGAAAAGCTATTGAAAATAACAACGGCAATTATGCTTTATCGATTGCATGTAAAAATATCGTTCAACATTGTATTATATATGAAACTGAAAATGGATTTGGCTTAGCATTACCTTATAATATATATGCTAGTTTAAAGAAACTAGTTTTACATTATGCTAATAACTCCTTGGAAGAGCACAACGATACCTTAACAACAACTTTGAAGTATCCTGTATTGTATTGGTATCAGCAGCAGCATTTACCACCACCCACATGAATGTTTTTTTTATATGTGATTTTTGTATGTATAGTTTTTTATATATGAATTAATAATAAGTAATTTTGTAACATAAAATGATTATTTTAAGTGGTTTTAATAAAAATATCATTTGAAACATTGCCCATTGCGATTTTAACCATGAATAAAAACAATATTTAGTGCTTATAAAGATCAAAACAGATCTTTTCTGCCTTATCATCATTTGCTGACAAACTGCACCTAAAACTTTGTAGCTTTATTAAGCAAAATATAACTATTTAGTATGACCTTAAGACAACACAAATTTAAATCTGGCGGCAAACTCTCGCACACGATATCGAACTACTCGTTACTGAGTATCGTAATTTGGTATTCTGTCACCCTACATCGAGTTCAATTGACCTACGATAGTACTTATGCTGTCGTACAATCGAAATTTACATTCATACCAAACAAGAAGCACGAATAAACCGAAAAATTATTATTATTATTATAAAGCTTATGCATTTTTACTAGAAACACATTACGGCACACGATATCGAATGAGAAGACTTCATGCGTGATTTAATGAATTTGAGATGATTTCACACGATAGCTATTTATCGAGTGTAAACTTAAAATTATAATAGTAACATTCTACTACAACCAAGTTCTGACAGTTGTTTGAAATACTTTGAGAAAAAGATACTAATTTCCTCGTTTGTAACGATTTCCTCCAGCACAGATTTCTTGACTGACAACCTCTCATAAACTTTGACCGCGATCTTTTTATGCTGAATTATCTTCTGAGAAGTCGATGTTCTTCCCGTCTCTTCTGCTTATAAAACTCACGAGCTGCTCTTGTTCATTTTTTCGTGTACACAGCAAAACTCACCCTTGTGGAATACGGTCCCAGGTGATAGTCGGGCGAAATCTAGCAAAAACAGTTGCGGTGTATGTAATAGCAACTTGACAGCGATACCACTTGTCTTCTGTACTTATTGTTGGCAGGATAGGAGTTGTTAAAAGATCTCGGGAAATGCGTTTGGTAAAGATTTTGGCAGTCTCTTATAAAGCTTCGAATTTTTCTAAGATTTGGCTGAAAGAACAGAAAAAGTCCGTGACTTCATGAACTGAAATCAGTGCCTATACTTGACTCTTACATTCTCCGATCATTACTTCAATTCGATCCGTTTAGCATATTTTTTTTTATCAATAACGAACGTCCTTGTCAATTATAGAGACGGAGGAACAGACAAGTTTCGCAAACAGTTTGCTTTTAGTATTTGCAAAGCGTTTCTCATGTATTGTACTTGATAGACCTGCGTTTTTAAGCACCTGTGTGATTGGACTAGTGGGAAAAGCATCGAGACTGTATTCATCTTCAAATTTATATCTGTTTCTATTTTTTTTTATGAATTATTCAATGATTTATTATATTTTTTGCAATTATTTTATATATATGTTTTCTTATAGCCAACTAATTGATTTTGGCATTAAAGAAGAGCAAATACAACAACTTATTGACATGGGATATGATGGCTGGAAACAAAAATATGAAAGTGAATCAAAACTTCCACATAACGATGAGACTATGTGGTATTTAGAGGGTTGTACTCGACGAAGGGCTCAAGCACTTCTTACAGATGCTCCAACAGGAACATTTCTTATACGTCCCAGAAAAGCTATTGAAAATAACAACGGCAATTATGCTTTATCGATTGCATGTAAAAATATCGTTCAACATTGTATTATATATGAAACTGAAAATGGATTTGGCTTAGCATTACCTTATAATATATATGCTAGTTTAAAGAAACTAGTTTTACATTATGCTAATAACTCCTTGGAAGAGCACAACGATACCTTAACAACAACTTTGAAGTATCCTGTATTGTATTGGTATCAGCAGCAGCATTTACCACCACCCACATGAATGTTTTTTTTATATGTGATTTTTGTATGTATAGTTTTTTATATATGAATTAATAATAAGTAATTTTGTAACATAAAATGATTATTTTAAGTGGTTTTAATAAAAATATCATTTGAAACATTGCCCATTGCGATTTTAACCATGAATAAAAACAATATTTAGTGCTTATAAAGATCAAAACAGATCTTTTCTGCTTTATCATCATTCACTGACAATCTGCACCTAAAACTATGAAGCTTTATTAAGCATAATATAACTATTTAGTATGACCTTAAGACAACACAAATTTAAATCTGGCGGCAAACTCTCGCACACGATATCGAACTACTCGTTACTGAGTATCGTAATTTGGTATTCTGTCACCCTACATCGAGTTCAATTGACCTACGATAGTACCTTTGCTGTCGTACAATCGAAATTTACATTCATACCAAACAAGAAGCATGAATAAACCGAAAAATTATTATTATTATTATAAAGCTTATGCATTTTTACTAGAAACACATTACGGCATACGATATCGAATGAGAAGACTTCATGCGTGATTTAATGAATTTGAGATGATTTCACACGATAGCTATTTATCGAGTGTTAACTTAAAATTGTAATAGTAACATTCTACCACAACCAAGTTCTGACAGTTGTTTAAAATACTTAGAAAAAAAGACACTAGGTGCATTTTATTGGCAGGTCAGTAACCAGCACAGTAAAATTTAACATTGCAAACAACAAGTCGAATGCGGGCGATTAAGTTTTAAAAATTGAAATTCAGATGGCGCAATGTATGCAATAAGATGATTTTGTTTTATGAAGGATGCGTTCTTTAATTATGTGCTTGTTTTTACTCGAACTAAAAAATAATAGAGAGAAAATACTTTTCATCTTAAATTTGTACGTGTTTATGTTTAACTTTCTGGTGAAATTTTGTTTTTTTATTCTTTATGTTGGGAACAACTTTCCGTATGATTTCCGATGGAGAGACTTTGGAGGTTTCCAAATTCAAAAATATAAACTTATAATTTAAACGGTACAAACGATTTATTTAAATCAAAGAAAATAAGTAAATTCGAGTAAACAAAATGGAAGAAGCTTCAAATTTAGTCTCCATTTTTGTTACTATATATATTTGCGCTGAAGAATTTCGCACATGCCTTTTACAAACCGAATTCTATTTGCTCAGGCCTATAAACTAAATGCGAGTTAAAGAAACATTCGCAACTTTGCGAACCCACCCGCAAGCTTATTCAACAAGTCAAATGACGTTTGGAGTGCGTTAAATTGTTTAATTGGCATTGCCTGCTGAGCTGGCTACCGACCTGCCAATAAAATACACCTACATTTAGTCATTGTTTCACAAAAAACATAATTATGGATATCTCTAGGTTAAAAAAATTCTTGTTGGAAGAATTCTTTCTGGTGAATACTCTTGTCCAATTAAGGCACATCTAGTTGGATAAGAGGGCATTACATCTAGGTGTCATTGATTTGTCTTCTATCAAATTTTTTAAAGGACTTTGGTATTCTTTCTAGTCGTGTTATTGAATTGACGTAGATTTTACACCGTACTAAAGAGCAATACTCAAGGATATGTCGAACTAGAGAAATATAAACAGTCGTTGGAGCATGTGGGTTTAACAATTTAGCTCATGTTCGCTTAAGAAATCCTAGCATTGAATTTGCTTTAGCAACAATATGGTTTAAGTAAAAAGAAAATATAAGTTTCAAATCAAAAATCAAGCCTAGATCTTTAATTTTAGTTTTTCCAAAAGACTAGAACAGAAAATTATGGTCATAAATATTTTTACCACGCGAAAAGATTTGAAGGTCGTCATCATAAATGAAGCATTGAGCTTGATAAACAAGGAGGGATCTTGTTTATAAAAGTATTAAATAACAAAGGCTTTCCAAGACTTAGTCAGGGTCTTAGACTAGAGATGGTGTCGGATGAGCCCTATATGGGCCAACAGCAGCGCTCACATCTCGGAACGGGTTACTGGCTTCGGTGTAACCGACCACTCGTCCTAGAGGCATTAAAAATCGAACTGGCCCTCCAGGTTGGGGGTTGTAACTGCCCGGCCGTTTTAAAACAAATTAAGCTACGAAACGTCAACAAGCCTCGGATATGGACGGATCTACTTGTTGACAACCCACACCAACGATTTAAGGACAATGAGCTTCGGATATGAACGTGGAATGTTAGGTCCCTTAATAGACCACGTACAGCCGAGCAACTAGCGGAGGCTGCTGCAAGGCAAACATTACCGCCATCCAAGAAATGCGATGGTATGGGCCTGGCGATAAGATGACTTCTATGAGCTCTTTAATAAGACCTTCGAGCAATGCTCTAACTATGACATTAAAATTGTCCTCGGCGATTTTGAACCAAAGCTAGGAAGAGAAGGCATCTTTGGTAGTACTGTCGGAAGATATAGCCTGCACGACACATCATCCGATAACGGATTTAAGTTTATCGACTTTGCGGCGTAGCTAGCACGCGGTTCCCCTAACTCGATATTCACAAGGGGACTTGGAGAACTCCTGATCAATCAACCTTCAACCAGACTGACCACATTGCGATCGACGCAAGATACTCCTTTAGTATTATAGATGTCCGTACGTACGTACGAGGAGCCAACATCGACTCGGACCATTACCTTGTTGTAGTCGAGGCACGGTTGCGGATATCTCAAACTACGCCAAGACAAACTAATGTAAATTCGACGTCAGACGACTACAATCGCAAAAGATCGTCAACTCCTGTTCCGATCGAGTGTCTCTTAATATATTAAGAGATCCCTTGCCGCCAGCATCAAGCATTGATGACCATTGGAAACACTGCCAAAACTCCATCAGAGATGCCGCTTTGTTTGTCCGAATCTCAAGAAAGGAGACCATCTAAACTGCGCCAATTACAGAGGCATCAGTCTCCTTAACATCGCATACAAGATTCTTATGCAAAAATAAAATTGACCAATTCAATTTTATCGCACATTTAGCGACTAAGTTTTTATACTCTAATGAAAAATAATACGAGTATGTGAACTAGAAATCTAAGAATTATATATTGGAATGCATATACGTATACCTCACGCGGGAAAATTGACGAATTTACTTTTTTTTTAAACAGTAGTACTCGTAACATTGACATTGCCTTGGTCACTGAAACCATGTTACAAAATGATCTCAAACTATATCATAACTATAAATGCTATCGATACGATAGAATAAAAAGACGAGGTGGTAGTGTTTTCTCTTCTCTTAAATTACTTATAAATCTGTATGTATTGTAATATTTCGGCTAGGGTTCGAAATGATAAAACGTTATTCTGTTTCAAAACACTCTATTTATTATTATTTAAATACAACTTTCAATCAATTCACGAACAATTTCACTTCTATTTCACAATTCAAATCTCTTATCTTTCACTTAGTAAGACTTAGGTCCTTTTCCATCGCTTTCCAAAAATCAACTTATCGTCCGCAGTTTCTCATCCTGTATTTATACTACATTTGTCGGGTTCTGGTTCTTTCTGGTAACTTCTGGTTTGAAACTGGGGTAATAACTGAACTCTCCAACGTGGAGAGTTTGTATGATCCTAAAACTATGCAACCCTGGATAATTGATTTAATCACATATATACCACAATATCCCCCTCTTAAACTTGTTCGTCCCGAACAAACTCTTCGACATTCTGCCCAATATAGCGATGTATTCGATCCACATGAACCACTTTCATCTTGCCTCTTCCTCGTTGAATGCGATAGACAACATCGTTGATGCGTTTTACGACTTTATATGGTCCTTCCCAGTCCTGCTGTAATTTGGGTGATATGCCTTTCCGTCTATGAGGGTTATATAGCCACACTAGATCTCCTTCCTGGAATCCCGTTGTGGTCGCCTTGACATCATACCTCGTCTTCATGCGGTCACTGGCTATCTTGATCTTATCCCTTGTTCTTTGGTGCACGTCCCTAATAATCCGTCTGAGGTCTGCGACATAGTCGTCTTCATTTCTGTTCTCTTCAGACGGCGGTGATCCAAACATCAATTCACTAGGTAACCGGATTGTTCGACCGAAAAGGATTTCCGATGGAGTGTGACCTGTGGTGTTGTGTACTGCACTCCGATAGGCTAATAGAAACATTGGAATTTGCCTATCCCAATCGCATTGCTTGTCGCCAACGACCTTTGATAGGTGTTCATTCAAGGTTCTGTTGAAGCGTTCTACCATCCCGTCCGATTGTGGGTGGAGCGGTGTTGTTCTCGTCTTTTTGATACCCAGTAGCTCGCACACCCCTTGGAAAATCTTGGATTCGAAGTTGCGCCCTTGGTCCGAGTGCAATTCCATCGGTACGCCGAACCTGCTCACCCAGTTGTAAACGATCTGCTCAATCACGGTTTTGGCTTCTTGGTTAGGGATAGCAAAAGCCTCAGGCCACTTGCTGAAGTAATCCATAACAACAAGAATGTAGCGATTTCCATTTTCGGTTTCAGGAAACGGTCCTGCAATGTCAACTGCGATTCTCTCGAATGGCGCTCCAACGTTGTATTGCTGCATTTTGCCGTGATTTTTAACCCTCGGGCCTTTACTGGCGGCGCAGGTGACACACTTTCTGCACCAATTTTCGACATCGTCCTTGGCATGCACCCAATAAAAACGTTCTCGCACCTTTTCTAACGTCTTATTCACTCCCAAGTGGCCTCCGGATACTCCATCGTGCAGTTCCCTTAGCACGTCACTGACTCTCGACCGTGGCACAACGAGCTGCATCACAAACGACTTTCCATCCGAGCTTTCCCACCTTCGCCTCAAAACACCATCTTGAACATGAAGGGAGTCCCACTGTGCCCAGTATGCCTTTAGTTCGGGACTTTTACTGGATATTTCCTGCCAATCTGGTTTTTCTTCGTGTTCTTTCCAAGCGAGTATTGGCTCGATATCCGGATCCTCTTTTTGGGCGTTTCGCATTTCACTCTCATTCCAACCGTCAGTGGGCTCAGCTCTTAGTCGTTGAGTGGATACCGCATCTTTTTCTTCTTGTCGTGCGCAATGTTTGCAATCAGATTTGCAAGGTCGCCGGGACAGAGCATCCGCATTAGAGTGAAGGGTTCCCTTTCGATGCTGTATCTCGTAGTCGTACATCTGGAGTCGTTCAATCCACCTTGCGACTTGTCCTTCAGGATTTTTAAATTGCAGCAACCACTTCAGAGATGCATGGTCTGTGCGAAGAATGAATTTTCGTCCGTACAGGTACTTATGGAAATGCTTTGTTGCCAAGACCAAAGCAAGAAGTTCCCGCCTGGTAACACAGTAGTTCCTTTCCGGCTTAGAGAGCACCTTACTAAAGTAGGAAACTACGTTGTCTTGCCCGTCATGCATCTGCGAAAGGACAGCTCCAATTCCGACGTTACTGGCATCTGCATCCACAATAAATGTTTTTCCTGGAGTAGGGTACGCTAGTACAGGGGCCTCACATAGTTGTTGTTTAAGAGTTTTGAAGCTTCTTTCGCATTCACTTGACCATTTGAATTGTTTTCCCTTTTCTGTTAGTTGATGCAAACTCTTTGCGATCCCAGCAAAATCCTTCACAAACCGCCTGTAGTAGGTAGCGAGTCCCAGAAAGCTTCTCAGTTGGTGTTTGTCTCTTGGGACTGGCCAATTTTTCACCGCTTCGATCTTTTCTGGGTCTGTTCTTACCCCTTCGGATGAGATGATGTGTCCCAAGAATTTGACATCTGGCCTAAAGAGATGACACTTCTTCGGGTTTAGCTTTAGCTGTGCACTTCGTAGTCTTTGGAACACTTCCTTTAAGTTATCTCGATGTTCTTGAAAAGTTTTGCCGACCACGATGACATCGTCCAGGTAGACCAAACAGGTTTTCCATGTTAGTCCCAGCAAAACTCGTTCCATTAGACGCTCAAAGGTTGCCGGAGCATTGCACAATCCGAATGGCATTACTGTGAATTGCCAAAGCCCGTTTCCTGCGGTGAAGGCTGTCTTCTCACGGTCCTCCGGATGGATCTGTACTTGCCAGTAGCCACTCTTCAAATCAAGTGTGGAGAACCATTGCGCTCCTGACAGTGTGTCCAGTGTGTCGTCAATCCTTGGCAAGGGGTAGCTATCCTTCTTGGTGACATTATTTAGCTGGCGATAATCCACGCAGAATCTATTGGTGCCGTCTTTCTTCTTGACCAGTACAACGGGTGATGCCCACGGACTCTTTGAGCCTTCAATCAACCCTTCATTTTCCATAGTCGAAACCATTTCTGCAACCTCCGTCTGCTTAGCTAATGGTAAACGCCTAGGAGGTTGACGTATGGGTCTTGCATCTCCAGTGTCTATTCGGTGTTGTACCAAATGTGTGCTGCCATATTCGCCATCCTGCGAGGCAAATACGTCTGCAAATTCGTTGATTAATTCCTCTGCCATCGCTCGTTGCTCCTGGTTCAGCTCGGTTTGCCTGAGTATAGTTCTTTTCAACTCGGCTGTGCTACTTGATGGCAAAGATATAGCAGCATTCTCCTTCGACAACTTGGTGATAGCAGTTATCGGTACGCACGCTCCGATCGAATGTCCTTGCTGTAGTTTGATGCTCTTATTTCCCACATTCAAGATTCTTACTGGGACCATTTTGCCTTTCAGCTCAACGAGCATCTTTCCCACGACGTAATTCTGATAATGATTTTTAGAGTCCGGCTCAATCAAATAGAATCGATGGCTCCCAAGATCACCTTCCAGCTTCGCCCAAATTAGTGTCTCTGCGGAAGGTGGTAAGATCTCTTCCTTGTTGACTACTGTCCTAAGGCATGCGGCATTCTCATTCCCGTACACCATTGGAATCTCGACATTCCTGTACTTAAGTACTTGAGTTCCGATGTCGAGCACTACATTATGCGCCTTCATAAAGTCAACTCCAATGATGCACTCGTCACATATATCGGCCACTAGGAATACGTGGGCGAATGTTAGTCCTGCCAGATTGATCGTAAGAACAACCTCTCCATACACCTTTGCCGTCGCTCCTGTTGCTGTTTTCAAGCAGTAGCTACTGGTATTGTGTAGCCATGAATCATGGGCGATATCCCTTCTTATAATGGAAGCGGTGGCACCGGTGTCAATGGTGGCCACGCATTTATTCTGGCCAATGTGGGCTTCCACTGTAAGACTCTTGTTATTTCGTTTTGTTTGGGAGACTTGGATTTTGATCCTGGGGGCGTCAATTCCAGAAACCAACTTCTGCCCCTCGAAGTTGGTTCTTACACGTTTCCCGCCTGTTGACTTGACGTTGCGCTGCTTGCAGGATAGATGTCATTCCTGCCAGATGCCTCTTCGTTACGTCTCCTAGCAGCGCATTGTGGACAACTGCGTTGTTTAAGTGGCGACCTGCACTCACGCTGCAGATGTCCTATTTTGTTGCAGTTCCAACAACGGACTTGTCCTCCACGCACACTGTTCCGCTCCACGACATCTGTTCGTTGGCATGAGCATTCCACGGCTGTCATTTCTCTCACGCGGTGGATTCCTTGAGATGCTTGGTCGGCAGCTTTCATCGTCAGGGCAAATGCTAGGGCCTCAGGGAGGGTTCGTTTTCCAGCCATTCTTACAGCCATTTGCAACTGCCTATCTTCAATTGCTTGGGTAAACGCCTCTACAGCCATTTCGCTGATAATGTCTTCTCCGGCATTAGGATAAGATAAATGCGCCAACCGTTCGATATCGGCCTGCAACTGCTGAAGTGTTTCTCCCCTCTTCTGGACTCTGCTGCGCAGTTGAACTCTGTATACTTGTTGCATATGGTCATCTCCGAAGCGCATTTCTATGGCTTTAACCAAAGCGTCGTAGTTGAGTTGTTTATCTTCTGAGATGGTTTGCAGCAATTCCGCAGCTGTACCTCTCAGTGCCAGCGTTAGCGCAATCGACTTTTCTCCGTCGTCCCAGTTGTTGGTCATGGCAGCTGCTTCAAATTGCCTTCTATATATTGGCCACGACGTTTGGCCATCGAAAACAGGCGGTTGCATCTCTTTCCTTCTAGGGCTGTCTGTAGAAATTTCTCGGACCTTCTGTTTCTTCACTCTCTCTAGTTCTTTAGCAAGATTCTCAATATTGTTTTCAACCTTCCCGAACTGTTCGTCGACTTTCACGAACTGTTCCTGGAATTCGGTTCCAACCTTTGCGAGTTTTGCCTCGTGCATATTTAATTTTTGATCGATTATTTCGAATTTCGCTTCTAGAGAATTCTTGAACTCTTCAACAGTGTCTTTCTGCGCGGCAACAATGGAATTCTTCTGTTCTTCTAACTTAGAATCCATACTTCTCCTTTGTTCTTCTAATTTAGAATTCAATCCAAGGAGTAATTCCATCATAACGGCCATGTCAACTCCTGTGCTCACATGTTCTTCTTCTACGTCGAACAAAATGGATTTCGGATCTTTTCCATCTTTTTCGATCGCTTCTTGTAGCCGAAGAATCAAATCACTTTTCCCTCCAGCTGCGGAGAGATTCCGCTTCTCTAGCTCAATTTTCAGCTGGGGTATACTTAGCTCCAGCAATGTACGTGCCATTTTTTTTTTATTTTTTTTTTTATTTCACAGCACTCAGAATAAGTTTTATCCCACTTCTGACACCAATGTAATATTTCGGCTAGGGTTCGAAATGATAAAACGTTATTCTGTTTCAAAACACTCTATTTATTATTATTTAAATACAACTTTCAATCAATTCACGAACAATTTCACTTCTATTTCACAATTCAAATCTCTTATCTTTCACTTAGTAAGACTTAGGTCCTTTTCCATCGCTTTCCAAAAATCAACTTATCGTCCGCAGTTTCTCATCCTGTATTTATACTACATTTGTCGGGTTCTGGTTCTTTCTGGTAACTTCTGGTTTGAAACTGGGGTAATAACTGAACTCTCCAACGTGGAGAGTTTGTATGATCCTAAAACTATGCAACCCTGGATAATTGATTTAATCACATATATACCACAGTATAAAGTAAAATTCTGTACATTGCTATTATAATTTCAAAATAATTAAGAAAAATATCTGGTGGCATTCAGTATTTAATACAAGATGAGTTCAAAATAGTGTTGAATGCCACTTCAAAAGGAACAATACGATAATAAGTGGGGTTTTTTTTTTTTACAAAAATAGAAAAATAACGAAAAAAAGAGAACAATTTTCAGCAAATTAAATATTTTACAAGGTTACAATTAATTATTATTTTCAAGAATAATACAAAAATTTATGCGATCAATTTATAAAACAACAAAAAAGAAAAATAGGTTAGATCAAAATTTTAGAAGTAAGAGAGTCTAAACTACGATAATCTAGAGAAAATAGCCAAGTTTTGACGCGCTTTAGAAAACATTTGGACATGTGAGCACATCTGATTTCTTCCGGGAGGACATTAAATAAACGACTACATATAACTGAATAAGAATTTCTATATGCGGTCGTTCGATAGGTTGGCACTTGTAACATATTAAGCGAATTATTACGTAGGTTATTGTTGGAGATTATACGGAAGTTTCGGTTACCAGATTTCATAAAGAATGCTTTTAGTACCTTAAAACAGTATAAGTGACGAACAGGAAGAATCCCTAATTGACAAAACAAAGGAAAACTAGGATGCCTACTAGGTTTGCGACAAATTTTCCAGACAACATTTTTCTGCAAGACTAGCAATGGTTGAATTTTGTTCTGATAGCCACCTCCCCAGCAATTTATACCGTATTGAGGCTTGGAATGAAAGAGGCCATAGTAAACTGTGGTAAGGAGCTTAGTCGAACATAAATTACGAAGGTGATAAAAATGCTTAAGTGTGGAGATAAAATACTTTTTCAGTGCAGTAGCGTGAGATGAAAATTTCATATTAGAGTCAAGTAAGAGTCCTAAGGACTTAAATTCGTCAACATTCTCTATCAAAAAACAATCATCACTACAAATTTCAGTAGTGCGAAATAATGGACCATACACACTGGTTGCACATTTACATTGATATAATTTAAATGTTTTGCAGTTCGGTGCATGGAAATATACATCCGGTCTAAGATAAATTAAAGAACATTAATTTAGTCTTAGGACTTATTACAAGTTTGTGTTCAGCGAACCATTGTCTAAGAGTATGTACATGACAATTTATGTCAGAGAAAACATCTAGGGGACTGCTGGCGCCGTACGATAGCCCAACATCGTGTGCGAAGGCAGTAGGTGAGCCCTTAAGATTGAGGTGGAAGAGAGAGTTGGTGTAGATAAGAAAAAGAATGGGGCCCAAGACTGAACCTTGTGGTACCCCAAGCTTAATTAATTCCTCATCGCTTTTCGTATTATCCAACTTTTGTGACCTATTATTCAGATAAGAATTAAACCATTCGAGCATGAAGCCACGAACCCCTGCATTTTCAAATTTTTTTTCAATATTTTATGGTCAACAATGTCAAAGGCTTTGGTTATATCTATTGTGGTATATATGTCATTAAATCAAGGATCTAGTGTTGCATAGTTTTAGGATCATACAAACTCTCCACGTTGGAGAGTTCAGTATTTCCCCAGTTTCAAACCAGAAGTTACGAGAAAGAACTAGAACCCGACAAATGTGGTATAAATACAGGATGAGAAACTGCGGACGATAAGTTGATTTTTGGAAAGCTTTGGAAAAGGACCTAAGTCGTACTAAGTGAAAGATAAGAGATTTGAATTGTGAAATAGAAGTGAAATTGTTTGTGAATTAATTAAAAGTTGTATTTAAATAATAATAAATAGAGTGTTTTTAGAAACAGAATAACGTTTTATCATTTCGAACCCCAGCCGAAATATTACATTGGTGTCAGAAGTGGGATAAAACTTATTCTGAGTGCTGTGAAATAAAAAAAAAAAAAAAATGCCAGGTACATTGCTGGAGCTAAATATACCCCAGCTGAAAATTGAGCTAGAGAAGCGAAATCTCTTCGCAGCTGGAGAGAAAAGTGATTTGATTCTTCGGCTACAAGAAGCGATCGAAAAAGATGGAAAAGATCCGAAATCCATTTTGTTCGACATAGAAGAGGAGCTTGTAAGCACAGGGGTTGACATGTCTGCCATGATCGAATTGCTCCTTGGATTGAATTCTAAGTTAGAAGAACAAAGTCGAAGTACGGATTCTAAGTTTGAAGAACAGAAGAATTCTCTAGAAGAACAGAAGAATTCTCTAGAAGAACAAAGGAGAAGTATGGATTCAAAGTTTGAAGAACAGAAGAATTCAGCAGAAGAACAAAGGACAAGTATGGATTCTAAGTTTGAAGAACAGAAGAATTCCATTGTTGCCGCGCAGAAAGACACTGTTGAAGAGTTCAAGAATTCTCTAGAAACGAAATTCGAAATAATCGATCAAAAATTAAATATGCACGAGGCAAAACTCGCAAAGGTTGGAACCGAATTCCAGGAACAGCTCGTGAAAGTCAAGGAACAGTTCGGGAAGGTTGAAAACAATATTGAGAATCTTGCTAAGAACTAGAGAGAGTCAAGAAACAGGAGGTCCGCGAAATTTCTACAAACTGCCCTAGAAGGAAAGAGATGCAACCGCCTGTTTTCGATGGCCAAACATCGTGGCCAATATATAGAAGACAATTTGAAGCAGCTGCCATGACCAACAACTGGGACGACGGAGAAAAGTCGATTGCGCTCACGCTGGCACTGAGAGGTACAGCTGCGGAATTGCTGCAAACCATCTCAGAAGATAAACAACTCAACTACGACGCTTTGGTTAAAGCCATAGAAATGTGCTTCGGAGATGACCATATGTAGCAAGTATACAGAGTCCAACTGCGCAGCAGAGTCCAGAAGAGGGGCGAAACACTTCAGCAGTTGCAGGCCGATATCGAACAGTTGGCGCATCTATCTTATCCTAATGCCGGAGAAGACCTTGCCAACGAAATGGCTGTAGAGGCGTTTACCCAAGCGATTGAAGATAGGCAGTTGCAAATGGCTGTAAGAATGGCTGGAAAACGAACCCTTCCTGAGGCCCTAGCATTTGCCCTGACGATGAAAGCTGCCGACCAAGCTTCTCAAGGAACCCACCGCGTGCGAGAAGTGACAACCATGGAATGCTCATGCCAACGAACAGACGTCGTGGAGCGGAACAGTGCGCGTGCAGGACAAGTCCGTTGCTGGAACTGCAACAAAATAGGACATCTGCAGCATCAGTGCTGGGCTCCACTTAAAGAACGCAGTTGTCCACAATGCGCTGCTGGGAGGCGTAACAAAGAAGCATGTAGCAGGGAAAACATCTATACTGCAAGCAGCGCATCATCAAGTCAACAGGCGGGAATACGTGGAGGACCAACTTTGAGGGGCAGAAGTCGGTTTCTTGAATCGACGCCCCCAAGATCAAAATCCAAGTCTCCCAAACAAAACGAAGTAACAAGAGTCTTACACTGGAAGCCCACATTGGACAGAATAAATGCGTGGCCACCATTGACACCGGTGCCACCGCTTCCATTATAAGAAGGGACATCGCTACTGATTCATGGCTGCACAATACCAGTAGCTACTGTCTGAAAACAGCAACAGGAGCGACGGCGGAGGTATATGGAGAGGTTCTTCTTACGATCAATTTGGCAGGACTAACATTCACCCACGTATTCCTAGTGGCCGATATATGTGACGAGTGCATCATTGGAGTTGACTTTATGAAGGCGCATAATAGGCGCTTGACATCGGAACTCAAGTACTTAGGTACAGGACCGTTGATATTCCGATGGTGTACGGGAATGAGAATGCCGCATGCCTTAGGACAGTAGTCAGCAAGGACGAGATCTTACCACCTTCCGCAGAGACACTTATTTGGGCGAAGCTGGAAGGTGATCTTGGGAGCCATCGATTCTATTTGATTGAGCCGGACTCTAAAAATCATTATCAGAATAACGTCATGGGAAAGATGCTCGTTGAGCCGAAAGGCAAAATGGTCCCAGTAAGAATATTGAATGTGGGAAATAAGACCATCAAACTAAAGCAAGGACAATCGATCGGAGCGTGAGTACCGATAACTGCTGTCACCAAGTTGTCGAAGGAAAATGCTGCTATATCTTTGCCATTAAGAAGCACAGCCGAGTTGAAAAGAACTATACTCAGGCAAACCGAGCTGTACCAGGAGCAACGAGCGATGGCAGAGGAACTAATCAACGAATTTGCAGACGTATTTGCCTCGCAGGATGGCGAATATGGCAGCACACATTTGGTACAACACCGAATAGACACAGGAGATGCAAGACCCATACGTCAACCTCCTAGGCGTTTACCATTAGCTAAGCAGACGGAGGTTGCAGAAATGGTTTCGACTATGGAAAATCAAGGGTTGATTGAATGCTCTAAGAGTCCGTGGGCATCACCCGTTGTACTGGTCAAGAAGAAAGACGGCACCAATAGATTCTGCGTGGATTATCGCCAGCTAAATAATGTCATCAAGAAGGATAGCTATCCCTTGCCAAGGATTGACGACACAGTGGACACACTGTCAGGAGCGCAATGGTTCTCCACACTTGATCTGAAGAGTGGCTACTGGCAAGTACAGATCCATCCGGAGGACCGTGAGAAGACAGCCTTCACCGCAGGAAACGGGCTTTGGCAATTCACAGTAATGCCATTCGGATTATGCAATGCTCCGGCAACCTTTGAGCGTCTAATGGAACGCGTTTTGCTGGGTCTAACATGGAAAACCTGTTTGGTCTACCTGGACGATGTCATCGTGGTCGGCAAAACTCTTCAAGAACATCGAGATAACTTAAAGGATGTGTTCCAAAGACTACGAAGTGCACAGCTAAAGCTAAACCCGAAGAAGTGTCATCTCTTTAGGCCAGATGTCAAATACTTGGGACACATCATCTCATCCGAAGGGGTAAGGACAGACCCAGAAAAGATCAAAGCGGTGAAAAATTGGCCAGTTCCAAGAGACAAACACCAACTGAGAAGCTTTCTGGGACTCGCTAACTACTGCAGGCGGTTTGTGAAAGATTTTGCTGGGGTAGCAAAGAGTTTGCATCAACTAACAGAAAAGGGAAAACATTTCAAATGGTCAAGTGAATGCGAAAGAAGCTTCAAAACTCTCAAACAACAACTATGTGAGGCACCTGTACTAGCGTACCCTATTCCAGGAGAAACATTTATTGTGGATGCAGATGCCAGTAACGTCGGAATTGGAGCTGTCCTTTCGCAGATGCATGACGTGCAAGAGAAAGTGGTTTCCTACTTTAGTAAGGTGCTCTCTAAGCCGGAAAGGAACTACTGTGTCACCAGGCGGGAACTTCTTGCTTTGGTCTTGGCAACAAAGCATTTCCATAAGTACCTGTACGGACGAAAATTCATTCTTCGCACAGACCATGCATCTCTGAAGTGGTTGCTGCAATTTAAAAATCCTGAAGGACAAGTCGCAAGGTGGATTGAACGACTCCAGATGTACGACTACGAGATACAGCATCGAAAGGGAAGCCTTCACTCTAATGCGGATGCTCTGTCCCGGCGACCTTGCAAATCTGATTGCAAACATTGCGCACGACAAGAAGAAAAAGATGCGGTATCCACTCAACGACTAAGAGCTGAGCCCACTGACGGTTGGAATGAAAGTGAAATGCGAAACGCCCAAAAAGAGGATCCGGATATCGAGCCAATACTCGCCTGGAAAGAACACGAAGAAAAATCAGATTGGCAGGAAATATCCAATAAAAGTCCCGAACTAAAGGCATACTGGGCACAGTGTAACTCGCTTCATGTTCAAGATGGTGTTTTGAGGCGAAGGTGGGAAAGCTCGGATGGAAAGTCGTTTGTGATGCAGCTCGTTGTGCCAAGGTCGAGAGTCAGTGACGTGCTAAGGGAACTGCACGATGGAGTATCCGGAGGCCACTTGGGAGTGAATAAGACGTTAGAAAAGGTGCGAGAACGTTTTTATTTGGTGCATGCCAAGGACGATGTCGAAAATTGGTGCAGAAAGTGTGTCACCTGCGCCGCCAGTAAAGGCCCGAGGGTTAAAAATCACGGCAAAATGCAGCAATACAACGTTGGAGCGCCATTCGAGAGAATCGCAGTTGACATTGCAGGACCGTTTCCTGAAACCGAAAATGGAAATCGCTACATTCTTGTTGTTATGGATGACTTCAGCAAGTGGCCTGAGGCTTTCGCTATCCCTTACCAGGAAGCCAAAACCGTGATTGAGCAGATCGTTTACAACTGGGTGAGCAGATTCGGCGTACCGATGGAATTGCACTCGGATCAAGGGCGTAACTTCGAGTCTAAGATTTTCCAAGGGGTGTGCGATTAAAAAGACGAGAACAACACCGCTCCACCCACAATCGGACGGGATGGTAGAACGCTTCAACAGAACCTTGAATGAACACCTATCAAAGGTCGTTGGCGACAAGCAATGCGATTGGGATAGGCAAATTCCAATGTTTCTATTAGCCTTTCGGAGTGCAGTACACAACACCACAGGTCACACTCCATCGGAAATCCTTTTCGGTCGAACAGTCCGGTTACCTAGTGAATTGATATTTGGATCACCACCGTCTGAAGAGAACAGAAATGAAGACGACTGTGTCACAGACCTCAGACGGATTATTAGGGATGTGAACCAAAGAACCAGGGATAAGATTAAGATAGCCAGTGACCGCATGAAGACGAGGTATGATGTCAAGGCGACCACAACGGGATTCCAGGAAGGAGATCTAGTGTGGCTATATAGCCCTCATAGACGGAAAGGCATATCACCCAAATTACAGCAAGACTGGGAAGGACCATATAAAGTCGTAAAACGCATCAACGATGTTGTCTATCGCATTCAACGAGGAAGAGGCAAGATGAAAGTGGTTCATGTGGATCGAATACATCGCTATATTGGGCAGAATGTCGAAGAGTTTGTTCGGGACGAACAAGTTTAAGAGGGGGATATTGTGGTATATGTGTGATTAAATCAAGGATCCAGTGTTGCATAGTTTTAGGATCATACAAACTCTCCACGTTGGAGAGTTCAGTATTTCCCCAGTTTCAAACCAGAAGTTACCAGAAAGAACTAGAACCCGACAAATGTGGTATTAATACAGGATGAGAAACTGCGGACGATAAGTTGATTTTTGGAAAGCGATGGAAAAGGACCTAGGTCTTACTAAGTGAAAGATAAGAGACTTGAATTGTGAAATAGAAGTGAAATTGTTTGTGAATTAATTGAAAGTTGTAATTAAATAATAATAAATAGAGTGTTTTTAGAAACAGAATAACGTTTTATCATTTCGAACCCTAGCCGAAATATTACATTGTGAATAGCGCAGCTGTACATTTTCTTTCGTCAAGGTTGCGATTTATCTGAGAGCAAAATTCTAAGAGTGCATCCTCGGTTGATTTACCCTTTTGAAATCCAAATTGTGTAGCATGAAAGAACATCGCCTTGTGTAGAAAATTGACTAATCTAATTTTTATGAGTTTTTCGAAAACGTTACTTATGCTTGGCAGAAGAGAAATTGGCCTATAGTTTCCTATTTCAGTTGGAGAGCCTTTTTTTAGCAAAGAAATGACATCTGCACACTTTAGACCGTCAGGAAAAACACCAGAAAACACACTACGATTGAACACAACAGCTAATGCATCCACAATGAAACACGCAATATTCTTAAGGACAACATTAGAAATACCATCGACACCATATGACTTTGAGTTATTTAAACTGCCAATAATTCTTAAAATCTCTAAAGGAGTTATAGGGTCGAAAACAAAACTTCTACTTTGCACAGAGTTTACATCATCATCAGAACATTTAGAACATAAATTATGAGTTAGTCCAAAATGATATTTAAGTCCTATATTTGAAAAATGTCTGTTAAAAGCGTCAGCAATTTCTTGTTTACTTGTTATTTCCTAATTTGAATTACTTAAGACAATAGTATTTTGAGTGGATGATTTCTTGTTGAGGATGGTGTTTACAACTTTCCACTCTTTTTTGAGACTACCTCTAGCTGAATACAGTTGAGCACGATAGTAAGAATCACGGCAAATTGGTATTTCTTTTTTTAAATCAGCACGTATCTTTTTATATTTGATCTTGAGAGATACATTACTAGGATACTTTTTGTACTTTACATCAAGTTTATTTTTAGTTGTGACTTTATTTAATAAATGATTAGATAGCCAGGGCTTAAGTTTACATATAGATTTACTTGTGATCAGAGTACTGCAACTAACAATATGGATTTTAAGAACGGTTAAGAGATTAGAATATGCATTCGTTACATCACTACAGTTATAAACATTGTTCCAGGACTCAAAACACGAATTATCACGAAGCAAGGTCCAGTTTATTTTCGGCTTGATTTGTAAATATTTCTGGTCTGATTATTGATTTTACATTTTGCGTGGAATAGAATGCCAGTCATGGAATGGTCAGTAATTAGGAGATTAAAAACACAATATTCACACTCTACAGAAGTAACATTTCGAAAACTACCATATATATGGTCTAAACAAGTACCTGATGCATGCCGAGTAGGCACATTAATGACGTTTATCAAGCCATATAAAGCTAAAACAGAGAGATAACTTAATACCGTGGGACTATCATCTAGACGATCAGCATTATAATCACCTACAACAATTTGGATTTTTGGATTTCTCCCTATCTAACACAACAGAAAAATCATTTATAAACATCAACACATTAAAGATCTGCAATCTGCCCATAAAAAAAACAAACATTTCATTATTTATTTCAATGGACACCTTTAAAACATCTGCAGTAGGACAATTCACTTTGGAAACATCAATGATTTGAAAAGCATTCTTTATAAAGCAGCCAACGCCACCCGCTGCATAATTTTCATTTGTCTTATCAAAGAAACTATAACCGGGCAGGGAGTAATCATTTTCTTCAACCTCATATATCCAGATCTCAGACACGAACACCATATCCGGGACACACGCAAACGAGTTAATATGTGCAACGAGTGCAGAAAAGTTTTCTCTCAAACTTCTAATATTTTGAGGAACAATAAATAATTTTTCATTACAATAAGAACTATTAGTAAGAACAGCATCACAGTGAGGTTTGCATTTGAGAAGGAAAGAAGAGTTATCAATTAAATCATTGTTTGAATTCATAATCTAATACAAAAAAAAGGACAAGATGAAAGCTTAAATGAGTGAGATATCACTAAATGATCTAATTGAGATAACTCTTCCACCCTCCTCTTTTCTTAATAAAATTTAAAATACCATACGTATTTTGCACCTTTTTCCTTTGCTGTCTCTTTCGTCTTCCTTAAAAGGGCTTGCGTGTAGCGAGCAAGCGAGTCGTTGACAAATATTCTACTACCTTTGTTCTTGATTTTGCTTGAGTTTACATCCCCACTGGAAGTGTCAACCACCTGAGAGTTCAGCTTGTTTTTGATCGTCCTCTTTGCACGCATTATGCGTTGCTTCGTTGTAAGGTTAGAAAACTTTACACAGATGATTGACTTAGGTTGAGATGTAGAGCGAGATTTTTTTTTGATAAAACAACATAATTTCACTGTCAGCAACATCTATAGATAGAGTGTCACGGAAAAATTGTTTTGCCTTTTCAATTGCATTAGTTTCATTGACATAAGTGACACCAACAATGTCTATAGAGTTTATTAGCGATTCTTGTTTTTGCCAATTTAATAAAGAAACTAGATTATGCACTTTTGCTCTTAGCTCTGCGTTCTCTTCTCTCAATTCGGCCAATTCTTGGAGAAAACGGGTGTTACAGTCTTCTAATTTTAACAGTTTAGCTTATATCATCTGAAGAGTAAATTGACTCTCACTACTGCTGTCACTGTTAGATGATTCACTTTTTGGCGGCTGAGTGTTCGATTCTGCAGTTGGAGGAATATTGTTGTTAGAAGGAGCGTTGTTGTTGGTGCGCTTCTTGGACGTTGCTGGCGTTTGCTCACGTAGAGAACGTCGTCGTAGGACTGCACACTTGTCACACCGATAGACATTTCCACTTGATTTATAAAAACCAGCGTCAACCTTAGTGATATTCACACTATTGAAATGGAAGATGTGCTTGCAGTCATCACAATTAATTTTTTCCGAGCAATTGCCATCTATTCTTTGCTTGCACAATGAACAATTCATCTTAACTTAAAGAACACTATTTTTTGCGATGTGTACCCCACAACAATATCACAACTATTTTAATTAATTAAGAGATCAATCCAATATTCGCTTTTACTTGGAGTGAGAACGTAGAAAGCATTGGTATTGAAATAAATTTAAGTAACCAGCAGTAGTTAAAAGTATTTCTTGTATATTTCCTGGCGGCCGCGTTTCTAATGACAAAAGAATTGCCGTCAAAAATGATTATTGTAGGTTATTTTCCTTGAACGGAGAAGTACTTTATGGAGGAGACTTTAACTGCAGACATAAGGACTGGGGCTGTTCAAGAGCTAACTCCTGGGGAAATATTCTGTCTGATTTATGTGTTAACCTACCATTTTCTGTAATGTTTCCCTCTAGTCCCACCTATTCCCATTGTAGTTCCCTTGGCCGGCCATCCGTTCTAGACTTGTTCATTGCTAATGTTTCTAGCTTAATATCACAGCCAACTGTTATTAACGTCCCTGGTTCTGATCAAACTTTTGTTTTTTCCAAGGTTTATTGCACAGTGGTTAAACAATTCAAGTAGAAGCTATTTGCAGTAAAGAAAATGTCGATGCTATTTTAAAACAGTTTTCGGAAATCATATTAAATCCTGCTGAAAATAGTATTCCAAAGAAATCTCTAAGTGAAGTTAACATAAAACTTCCCCCAATATTTTAGATCTAATAAAAATAAGAAACGTTGACCGAAAAAACTGGCAGAGATATCGGGACCCTCTTTACAGACATGCGGTATCAGATATCAATAAGATCATTGCCTTAGGAATATCACAGGCTCGCAATAAAAACTGGAACAGAACGCTGAACTCATTAGAAAAAATGCTAGACCTTTATGGAACATTATGAAGGTAATAAAAAAATAGAAAATACAGATAATATTGTGAACACCACAGTTCAAGAGTATTTCTTAAATAGAAGCGCACCAATATCTTCTGTAAATTTTGCATCAGAGAAAGATATTCAATTTATAGTCAATGATTTAAAAACAAGAAAAGCAGGAGGTATTGACTGCATACTTAATATCTATATAAGGCAATCTGGAATAAATGATTTAACTTCCTCATAAATGCCTGCCTGAAGATAGAGTATTTTCCAGAGGTTTGGAAATCAGCCAAAATTGTCCCGTTCTTGTTCTTCTGTATGTATGCCAAGTTTATGGGGATTGCCACAAAAATTCACATAAAAAAACTCCAGACACGTCAAAATAATGTCCTAAAAATGATGCTCAGCTTACACTGGCATCATTCAACAGTAGACCTACACAACAAAGCGAATGTTGAATTGATTTGTGAAAGAATCGCAAAAATTAAGTCAAATGAAAATAACTTTCCAACTTGATACTCTTAATTTAATTTATTTACCTTTTCTCTATTTATTCTTTGTTGTTATTTGTTTAACAGTTATACTTATTTAACTATTTTCATTTATTAGTTATTTATTTATTTTTTATCTATCTATTTATTTATTTATTTATTAATTAATTAATTAATTAATTTATTTATTTATTTGTTTATTTATTTACTTATTTATTTATTTATTTGTATTGAAGGGTTTTTTCCGCTTTCCCTTCGTAGAGTTAATTAATGTCCATTTAATTTTAAATTATATATTCATTATAATATTACAGATGAAAGATAAAGTATGTATTATATCTCTGAACTGTAAAACGTGTGGTAGCAAAACCTTGTAATTTTATGCGAAATAAAGAACTATATCCATATATCTAAGTCAAATTTTGTAATAAGATGTGGCCTCCCTGATAATCCGCTAATTTATGAATTGTTTGATAGCTACATGCGACTTTATTTGTTTCTTTAATTGGCTACAATTTTTGTTAATTTATTTATTTATTTTTATCTAGTTATTTATATTTATTTATTTATTTATTTATTTATTTATAGATTATTTATTATTTTTTATTTTTATTTTATTTTTTTTTTCTTATGGAAGGTTTTTGTCGTATTTTCTTTCTTGTTAATAAATTTCTGTATTCAAATGTTTCAACAACTAATTCAGTGGCAAGATACTTTGTATTATCAAATCCCTGTTTTATTAAATATGCGGTTACAAACCTTATGTAAAAATTCTTATACGAAATAAAAATGAAATCTAATCTCATCTAATCTAATTTATTATCAGCAAACATAAAATCTAGAAATCTGTTGAATTATGACAATTTTTTTTGAAAAAAAACTAAAAGCAGACATATATTATCCTTAATATTATATGGAATTAAACATTTATCATCAATTAAATACTTACTTACTTTAAGTGGCGTTACAGTCCGGGGTGAACCAGGGCCTCAATCAACAAGCCTCTCTAGCCAGCTTGATCACTGGCTAGCTGCCTCCAGTTTCGCACGCTAAGTTGGCTAAGGTCCTCTTCCACTTGCGTGCGCACTCAGGTGGCTTTCCTCTACTGCGCTGTCTCTCGGGAGCGGATTCGAAGACTTTTCGGACCGGAGCTCTACATGACCCAGCCATCTCAGTCTTTGGATTTTCACTCTTCCGGCTAGGTCCATGTCGCTGTACAGTCCGTACAGTTCGTCGTTGTATCTCCTCCTCCTCTATTCACCGTCAATGCAGACGAAATCGAAGATCGCCCGGAGAATTTTTCTCTCGAAGCAACCAAGAACACCCTCATCCATTTTTGATAATGTCCATGCCTCTCGCAGGACCGGCAGTATTAAGGTCTCATAAAGGGTGACTTTTGCTGTCCGAGAGAGGGCTTTGCTACTCAATTGCCTTCCTAGCCCAAAGAAGCAGCGGTTGGCAAGAGTTATTCTAGTAGTTATTCAAGTACGATGTTGAAAAAATCGCATGACAGCGCATCGCCTTGTCTAAATCCTTTCTGGACATCAAAGGTCCCGGTGAGATCTTTACCGACCTTGTTGGAGCAGCGTGCATTCTCCATCGTCATCCTGCACAGACGGACGAGTTTGGCAGCTATGCCAAAACTAGACATTGCTCTATATAACTCGTCTCTATAGATGCTTTCATACGCGGCCTTAAAATCGATGAATAGGTGGTGTGTATCGATCTGAAGCTCATGGGTCTTCTCCAAGATCTGCCGTAGTGTGAATATTTGGTCGATGGTGGACTTTCTGGCCTGACGCCACACTGATATGTAGCTCCCAGGTTGTTGACGAACGGCTTCAGGCGTTCAACCAATACGGCAGATAAGATCTTATATGTGATGTTAAGGATACCGATGTCTCTGTAGTTGGCGCAGTTCAGAGGGTCTCCTTTCTTGAGAGTCGGACAAAACTGAGGTTCCATTCATCGGCCATACTTTCGTCCGCCCATATTTTACAGATGAGTTGGTGTATGCTCCTAACCAAGTCATCGCCTGCCGCTTTGAAGAGCTCGGCAGTTAGGCCATTCGCTCCAGCAGCTTTGTTGGACTTAAGCGTCGATATAGCTATCTTCACTTCATCCAGGTTGTGTGGACGGAATTGTTGGTCATCATCGTCCAGGTTCAAAGGTTGATTCTGCCTGACAGCGGTATTTGGTCCGTCATCGCCGTTATACAGTCTGCAGAAATGATCTTTCCAAATCCTCAGCAAAGCCGATAAACCTAAATCCGTTATCAGATGTGGTGTCGTGAAGGCTATATCTTCCGATAGTACTATCAAAGATGCCTTCTCTTCCTAGCCTTGGTTTAAAATCGCCGAGGATAATTTTAATGTCATAGCTAGGGCATTGCCCGAAGGTCTTATTAAAAAACTCATAGAAGGCATCTTGTTGCCGGGCCCATACCATCGCATTTCTTGGATGGCGGTAATGTTTGCTTTGCAGCAGTCTAGGGCCTCCGCTAGTTGTTCGGCTGTACGTGGTCTATTAAGGGACCTAACATTCCACGTTCATATCCGAAGCTCATTGTCCCTAAATCGTTGGAGTGGGTTGTCAACAAGTAGATCCGTCCATATCCGAGGCTTGTTGGCGCTTCGTAGCTTAATTTGTTTTTAAACAGCCGGGCGATTACAACCCCCAACCTGGAGTACCAGTTCCATTTCTAATGCCCCTAGGACGAGTGGTTGGTTGCACCGAAGCCAGTAACCCGTTCCGAGATGTGAGCGCTGTCGTTGGCTCAAATAGGGCTCGTTCGCCACCATCTCTTTTCCAAGACCCTGACTTAGTCCTGGAAATCCTTTCCGGCCTGAGCTCCAAATATGTCGGAGTAGCCCGGATAAGGTCTTGTTTTGTTTTTCCGACACTAATCCTGATTTATTGTGCAGGAAACTAGCCATTTGTTCCCTTCACTTCGCAATCTCTAGTGAGATTCCCAGATGGCGCCACGGGGGGGCGTGAATTAGGGCTTATTAGCGGAGCTGCAAGATATTTGGCTGCAGAGGCTCATTCTCGTTATTCAAAGAACCAGCACCTGTCGGACGATGCTACTTCTACGAGGCCTTATACTAGTCGTTGTCATCATTTGAATAAGAGCATTTAATATCACCTCAATAATAATCTTTCAAAACAATTAGATGTTGGTATTCAGTCAGCTGGTTGGCGACAAAATCGATGTTGACTATATGACATTCATTCACGTTTAACGGGCTTTTTGAAAGTATTTAACTCGCAACAAAAAATAATTTTTTCTTACGATCTGCCTCTCCAGCAAGCTCTACTTCTGTAGAGTTGTTTACCCTTAAAATCATCATGAGGAAGATTTACGGCAATTACTCCTCCTCCATCTCGCAAGTAACCGCTCAATGGCAATCGGTTAAGGCGATGATCTATTTAGAAATCGCCGAAAATTTCAGCAGTGGAATAGTTGTCGTTCGACCATGTCTCTGTAATAATAATTATATCATACTCATGCAAAGAAACAGCAGGCATTGATTTTAGTTTTCATTCTACCTGCATTTTGATAATAGGCAGTGAAAGAATTTGGTGAAGAAGGACAAAATAAAGAGGAATGAACTCATTCTGTACAATGTGGACCAAAAATTCCATCCACCCGACCTGGATGGAGTGAAGATGGTATTGCTATTATTAAGCCTAAGTCCGAAAAACGAGCCAGTAATGACTGCAACGCATTTCTTTCGTTCGTCAAAAACATTAGGAATTTTGCATCATCCTCCATCCCAACGCTCATTTTCAATGACATTCCAGCTGTCTGCTCTTTGGACGAAGCCAATTTGCTTGCTGCACGCTTTGCGGCCAGCTCTACGCTTCAAGATTGTGCTTTGTCTCCGCCTTCATTTGAGTGCATCGAATCTTCAGTGGGACAAATCCACTTTTGCACTCGTGTAGTAGCAAGAGTACTTAACATTCACAAAACCCGCTGGTCCAGATGGTACATCTTCCCTTCTTCTGATGAGGTGTTCTTCTACGTTGGCAAAACCACTGTATCAGCCTTTTCATCAATCCTACCCTTTAGAACTCTTTCCGAGCAGATGGAAAACAGCATTTGTCCAGCCCGTCCCTAAAAAAGGCGAACCTTCTTCTCTTTCCTCTTACAGACCCATTGCGATTAAATGTCTCGAAACACGAAAATTTTTTTTAAGACCGGCAGTACGGTTTTCGTAGCAACAGGTCCACAGGTGATTTTATGGCATGTCTCACCGAAAAGTGTAACCTGAGTTTACACCAATCTGGCAAAACCAGATAGTTTCACTTGATATTTTTTAAGGCATTTGACAAAGTTTGGCATCAGGCTCTTTTGTCGAAAATGCGTGCATTTGAGATCGATGACTCAATTCAAGTTGTTTTGGATGGCTTCAAGTCTGATATTCACAAAATAAATGCTGGTGTGCCCCAGGAGTCACATGCTTACAACTATGCAGGTTGTACCGATCTTGGCAACAGAAAGAAAAAGCTAAGTCATGTATTGTCAAGAGGTATTAGAACAGATGCAGCTGTTCATAGAAGCCAACAGACAACAGAAGCCAAGTCATTTATTACCAAGCGACAATCCCATTAGGCCAAACACGCTGTTGCTATGCATGAATAAACTGCCAAGCGAGTACTTATCTCATTTTCTCTTTGTTGTTTTGTACGCTGCATGTAAGCCCAACAACAACGCTCTGCTTACAAGATGATATGTTGTTTTGTCTAAAACAAGCTGCCTTGCTATTTTTCTTTTTCTTTTCTCTTTTGCTAACAGTACTGTTACTGTTGGGAGCATTGTGAAGGGAAGGTTTCATTTTTATATTAAGGTAGTTTTAAGACACTTGATGTTTGGACTCAACGGAATAAAGAGCTCTTTTTAAAATATTTTGTTGTTTAATTTTTCTGGGGACTACGACTGGCTCCCACTCATATATGTAACTGGCGCAGTCGAGAAAAAAAGTGAGAAATTATGTAATTAATTTAATAGTCTGGAAAACAAGTGTTGTAAAATAATGAACAGTGATTGAAAAAAAAAATCAGAAGTGAAGTTAAAAATATAAGGTGATTAAAACATAATTGCATAAGACAATGAAATTCGTTTGAACAAAAAAAGGAGTTTGATAAAAAAAAACTAAAAGTATTTTCTACAAAGTAAAAAAACAAAAAAAAAAAACAGAAAAATCTGAAGACATAGTCAAGTGTATTTATAAAATAGAAAGAATAAAAAAAAAAAACGACAACAAAACGAAAAACAAAAACATAAAAACAATCAGAGGAAGAACCTAAGAAGAAAAGAAAAGTTCCAGGCATGGCGAATTCACAATCTCTTTTAGATGAAGTTAAAGACTTACCTGAGTTTTCTGGATTACAAGAAGAATTAGATCTTTTAATTAAATATGTAGATTTTATATACAGATTTTGTGAAAATTTAGATGAAGTACCTAAAACACTTATAGATTTTAAAATAAGGCAAAAAGTTAAAGGCAAGGCCAATATAACGTCAATAAACAGTTATAATTTAACTTCTTGGACTGCAGTAAAAAATTTTTTACAGGCGAATTGTTCAATAACCGAATGTTTCGAGTCTATAGTAAACCAAATTAAAATGTTAAAGTTCGAAGGTTCTGTGGAACATTTATTTGAAGCGTCCTTAAATTTACTCACTAAGCTAAACATTAAATCAGGTTTTACTGAAGATATTCCAAGCTGGTATAATACCGAAGAAAATGATAGAATGATTCTTAAACTTTTAATTAATAAACTACCTAGTGAACCAAAATTGATCCTTCAAGCAAGGAACCCATCAGGGTTAAGAGAAGCTAAAACGAATCTAGTAGATACTGACAACTTTCATAGGACATATTTCAATTATAATCAAAACAATTATAGATAAACTATGGTACATAATTCTGATCAAAATGTACCTTTGTATAATAACAACAGTAATTTCTGGAAGAATACATATAGTTTTCGGATCACAACAGTTTCAATATACCAATTCGCGAAATATAACAAATGTAAATTATCCCAGCACAACAGGAAATCGTTATTTTAAGAGCTCAGGGTAGTTTACTAACAATACTTCTACAGTCTGTTTGATAACATCGTACACGACAGAAATTAAAGAAGAACTTATAATAATAAAAAAAAATCAATTGTACTGGTTTATTTTGTTTATTTACTTGAATGCTTTTCAATTAATATGTTGTCCACTCTCCTCCATTATCAATAATTGCTTGGAGTCTTCGAGGCATGCTTTCTACTAATCTTATAGCATAATCTTGAGACAAAGATCTCCATTTCGTATTTTTCGTGATAATTGTTTGACCGTCGAGATCTTCTTTCCTTGGAGCTTTAGCTTCATGAATGCCCAAACATTTTCAATGGGATTTGCATCCGGCGACTGTGATGGCCAATCTAAAACATCGACGTCATTCCGGGTCATTACCTTCTTGTAGTAACCAATTCTCATTCCTTCTTTTAAACCACCTTTGGACAGATGGTAAAAGCCTTCTTATAAATTTTGACCATGTTGGGTGCGTTTAAGTAATTTGTAAACATGAACAAATTGCCTAATCTTTGTTTTGAGAAGCATCCCCAAACGTGCACCTTTGCCGAGTATTTGACGGTCCGCTGGATTAATTTATTGGATTGTGTACACCAGGTATGAGTGATAGGATGCGTGCACAAGGATACTGCTTCATAACGTGATGCAAACACGACACTGACTTTAAAATACTTCCATCTCTAACAAAAATTTAACACTCTTTAATTTTTTTTATTCAAAGCATCTTAGCAGAAGTATTTTCTTATCTGCTAATGCAAATGCCACTTCCAAACCGGTTTTCATAAACGAGTTTTGCCGTATACGATCTTATCAAATGGACTGTAACTTTAATGAGACAACGTACTCCTAGATTAGGCTCCTCTCAAACAAATCAACGATCAATGGAAATCGATTACTTCCAAGCAAAAAATTTTCCTAATTCTAGCCCTGATCAATATCAATTACACAAAACCCTGACGATTCCAGGTTTCAAAATTTCCGTTCAGGCACATTCGATCACTTCCCTGCATAGTCGCTAAAACTATTTCATGTCCTATAAAATTGTTAATAGATTCAGGTGCAAGTACTTCTTTAATTCAGAAGGGTTTATTTCACAGTTCCTTTAAATCGGATCTTGAAAAACCGATAATACTCAAATCCATCAATTCAGATGTTAGCGTTATTTCGAAAATTACAATACCTTTATTTAAAGAATTTAAAAGGCCAATAACAACACTTGAAATGCTTGAAAAGGATCTGACTGGAGACTTTAACGGTATTCTTGACTGCAATGTTTTAAAGCCTTTGCAAGCGAAGATTGATCTGGAAAAGTCAGAACTTAACACAAAAGAAGCTACTTTGCCCTTAATATTTGACAATACTTCATCTCAATTAACAAAAACTGAAATTCATGAATTAAATCAAAGCATAGTTGATATTAAAATTGAGACACCAGATATTGGCGCAATTACCGAAAGACTTAAGCTAGAAAATTTAAACAAAGAGGAAATAAAATCATTAATAGCTACTTTTAAAAAATATAAACATGTGTTTTAGTGCTTCAGAGTGGGAGGATCTGAAGAGACGAGCTCAATCAGAAAAAGAAAAACGAATAAACAAGTTAAATGCAACACGAGCTACACCTTCAGATTTCCATGATAGGGAATTAGTCAAAAACATAGGTTTTCATAATATCAAATTTCTACTAAATTTCTATAATTAAAGATGTTCAACAAAAGGGTAGAACATACTTTTAAGACAAAACTGGTTTCAAACATGATAGGCAAATCGTAAAAAGAAAATATAAGTATCAGTAACCAATCAAAAATGTTAAATTTGATCGAAAATCAACAGGAAGAGATTACTCGCATGGAAAAAAATCAAAATTAAAATAGAATACTCTTAAAACATTTGTTTTTCTATTTCAATAAAAGTTTTTAATTTGTTGCCTTTATATATCCATACATGTAGCCACTAGTAAAACACATACTCATGTTGAATATTATACATTATTTATAAACAAAAAAATTTCATTCATACCTATTAACTGAGTTATTAAATAAATAATGCAAAACAAAAAGTTATAAATGTTTTCTTAAGTTGAAAGTTAAAAATTAGAAGAATAAGGAATACCTATTTTGCTCTACTTTAAAAATATTTCTTCATGTAGATAATTTATGTAGTATATTGAAAGTTAAAATATAATAAGAGTTATACAGAATATTGTAAAAAATAAATAAAAATTTACATAATAAATAAATTAAGTACTTGTAATTAAAGTGTATGGATCATAATGTAATATTCGTGTAAACAGCATTAAAATAAACATACACACAAAAATATATATAAATATTTATGTACGAAAAAATATGTAATAACAATTAAAAAAAGAAAACTCACAACATGTACGTAGTATATTACTACCAAAAAAGAAAAATAGCGAGTATACGACACAGAATCTATTTACTTCAAAAGCAGTAAAATGATGCTGATAGCATGAAACCTCATACCTCTGACCATCATATGACTATGAACATTCACATCCATGTTCTGTCCGTACTAAGGCGGGAGCAGTCACATGCTTACAACTATGCAGGATGTACCGATCTTAGCAACAAAATGAAAAAGCCAAGCCATGTATTGTCAAGCGGTATTAGAACAGATGCAGCTGTTCATAGAAGCCAACAGACAACAGAAGCCAAGCCATTTATTACCAAGCGACAATCCCATTAGGCCAAACACGCTGTTGCTATGCATGAAGAAACTACCAAACGAGTACTTACCTCATTTTCTCTTTGTTGTTTTGTACGCTGCATGTAAGCCCAACAACAACGCTCTAAAACAAGCTGCTTTGCTATTTGTCTTTTTCTTTTCTCTTTTGCTAATAGTACTCTTACTGCTATGAGCATTGTGAAGGATAGGTTTAATTTTTATGTCAAGGTAGTTTTGAGACACTCGATGTTTGGACTCAACGGAATAAAGAGCTCTTATTGAAATATTTTGTCCCACTCATATAACTCAGGGCTCCGTTCTGTCTCCGACACTCTTTTTAATCTTCATCAATGATCTCTTGTCTGCTACTTCTAATCCAATTTATTCCTGTGCTGACCGCAGTACTCTCTGCTTTTCATATTCGTTCCCGGACTCACGTCCCTGCTCTTCGCCTGTAGAAGGGGAACGGCTGTGTATGATAAGCTCATTAAATTCCGATATTAACAGCATAACCAATTGGGGAACTATCAACAGAGTGGAATTAAATGCTTTCAAAACACAAGGCTGCCTGCTGTCGCTAAAGCGAAATTCAAATACCCAGCCATTATCCATGACTGGCACTTGCATCGTCGAAACCGAAAACTTTCTATTTTCGGTATGTGTGTCAATGACAACTTACTTTGGAATGACCACATACTCGAAGTCGCCAAAAATGCAGCGAAATGTCTAGGTTTCCTCAAGCGATGTGAGAAATATTTCACCCCCTCTCATTTGATCCAAATTGGAGTAAAATGCCCATCTGGTCAGGTGCACCCAAGACATCTTTGCGCCTACGAGATAGGATTCAAACTCGTGCGATAGAACTTATAGGTGATGATAATATTGCCCAGTCGATTGACACCCTCGACTATCGACGTAATGTCTCCTGCTTCTCCTTGTTTTCTCGCTATTTTCACACCCGTCACGCTATGAATGCCCATCAGTTTACCTTTGAGTGTTGTGTGGTGTACATCTCAGTGAAACTGTTTAGCTCTTTCACAAAATAAATTGTTCGGTATGTTCGTAATAAAAGACAGAAACCGCACGAAGAAAATATTTTGCAGTGACTGTAAGAGTTTCTTTCTTATTTCTTGTATGAATACCTACCTATGTATACTAGAACTAGAATAAGATGTCGATTATATTAAAGCAAGCGCAGAAATAAACAATAAGTTCCTGATATCTATAAATGAAAATAAAATAAAAGAAAACGCAGAGTTAAAATCAAAAATCGCATCTCTTGAGAACAAACTCAATTGGCAGCAGTTATACCGTCTTCGAAAATGCATCGAGATTGTTGGAGTCCACGGTGTCGACGACAAAAATGCTAAGAGCAAAGCACAAGATGTCTTTCGCAATTCTTTGTCCGTGGAAGTTCCTGATGAGCAAAATGCTATGTGAGGACAAGTAATAGCAAAAAAGGCGTCAATCACAATTCTTCTTCCACTACGCGCAAATCAATCATCTGCCTTAAATTCGCGAATATTTGTACGAAACAACAAATAATGAGCGGGAAGACAAAGTACAAAAAAAAACCTGAATTCTTCTGTGCTTGGCAGCAGCAACAAAAACAGCAGCAGCAGCGGTGGTCGTGGCAGCAATGTAACTGGTGTTTACATCAACGAGGCCCTTACGAAGTAGAAAAAAGAGCGGACAAGTGCGATTTGACCTCGCATGGAGAGGGTTCCGTTTGCTGATTTCCAATTTATTAAACAAATTATATTGCTTTGGATTTATTGAAAGAAGAAGAATCACAGCCAATCACGAACGCATAAAAATGGAGAAAAAACAGTCTGTTTCCACTTTGTCCGTATAAAATACATTACACAGCCTTTTGCACTCTGGGGAGTGAGAAAAATTACTCACAAAAATATTTGCATCGCTTGTAATTTTCCATAAAGAAAAAATGATGGGCAGACTATTGTATGCATTCTAACTCAGGAGAAATTAAATGGGATTTGAAATATAAAACAAAGCAATAGACCTGCGCTATTTGCTCTAATGAGACGTTGTTGTTGGTTTTTTCTACGCTGAGAGGATTTATTCACTCAAAGGGGGAGTAATCCTCCTTGTTATTATCTTGACGAGAAGTGACTGATGCTTGGCCTATTATTTTATTATATTATTATTATTATTAAGTCGAACGAGTAGTACCAACAATACCAATAATTTATCCAAAGAACAAACTCAACATTCTAGTCGAAGAAAAAAAAGTTCTCCCACGCATTCAAACGGCAAATGTACATAAATTTGTTCACACAATAGAAAGATTTAACACGTTATGTTCAGACTACAGACTTCTTGTAGGTTTTCATGTAATCTTTAAGTAAAGGACTAATTTTTTCAATATTTTAGGCTTAGTAGTTTCGATGATAAGGGGGGGGGGGGAGGGGGGTCGTCAATTTTCATGCATTTTTTTCATAACGGAGACCCATACAACCAGGCCTTTCATTTGATATGTCACAAGGTACAGTTTGCAAACATTTTTTTTGATTTTCCTAATTCGTCCCCCAAAACATATCCCCATGTTCAAAATTCATTCATTTAGGTTTTACGAGTATGTCCGTATTTGGGTCACTGAAATAAATATGTGTACCAAATTTCAACTTAATCGGTCCATTAGTTTCGGAGATCTGCCTGTAACAGACGGACGGACAGACGCACGAGTGATCTCATAAGGTTTCCGTTTTTCATTTTGACGTACGGAACCCTGAAAAGAAAGAAAGAAGAAAAAGAAAGAAGGCTGTAAATTTTTATGGTATAGATACAACCAAATTCTTTTGAGAAAGGTTGAAGGTGGAAAAATCATCGTGATAAAGACATTTTATGATATTGCACTAATCAAGTGCTATTCTTATTCATTAAATTTAAATGAATTTCGAAAGTGATGATTTTTCCACATTTAATCACAGTGCCTATAAATATAATGAATTATTGTTTATGTACCTCTAAATCTTTCTTCTCTTCTTCTTTTTCTTCTTCTTCTTCTTCTTCTTCCTCTTCTTCTTCTTCTTCTTCTTCTTCTTCTTCTTATCCTTTTATTAACCCTTTCCTCGTTATACGAACTTATGCGTAACGAGTTTCCCATTTTTACTGCATCGCTGCTGCTCCGCTTATGGGGTTGGCTAATGTCGCAGACCGCAGAACGCGTCTACATAATGCTCGGTCCTGGATCGCTTCAGTGGTTAACCCCAGACGTTGTTGCGCATTTGCCATCTGAGAAATCCAGGAATTCTTTTTCCGACCTCGTTTTCTTACAGTTGGAGTGACCGTAGTTGATAGTGCCTTTTTAACCGGATTTTCCGCAGATCTTCTTTGAACGTGGCAATACCAACTTATTCTATTCGCCTCAAGCTGTTCGGTTACCGAATTCTTTATATGTAGACTTCCTCTTATACGCGTAGATCTAATGCAATCGCGTTTAGTGACTCCACTAGACATCCTTAACATTTTCATTTCCGCTGCCGTCATTTTGTTTTTAAACGCTTCGTACATTGTCCAGCACTGTGAACCGTATATAAGAGCTGGTCTAACAACCGTGGTGTAGAGTTTCCCCTTTAATTTAAGTGGAAATTTTGGGTCGCAAAAGATTCCCGAATTTTCCCGCCATTTCATCCATCCCACACTCACTCTGTGGTTTACGTCGTCGTCACATTTCGCTTCCATGTTAACGATTGATCCTAAGTACTTAAAGATAGTGCTTTTCGGAAGAACTATTCCGTCTAACATTATATCCGGAACAGATCGCAACGGATGTGCAAATGGGCACGTCAAATGCTCCGTCTTTGAACGACTTATTTGAAACCCGTTTCTCTCTAGCGCATTTCTCCATGAATCTAAGGCGTTCTGTAAATCTTCGACGTTATCGCTAAGTATAACTGCGTCGGCAGCGTAGAGAATTGGCGTCTTTCTGTCAAAACAAAGTATTCGTTGTACACCAAAACATTAATGATAATAAGTATTCAGGAGGTGTGGATGTTTTGTTAAATACGAGTTTGTTAATGTCGATTTTGCTGTATCGAATCTTAATATTACTAGTGCTGATGTTCTAAAGATTTCCTTCAAAGTTAATAATGAAGTCTATGTCATACTATGTGTTTATAGACTTCATTCCTTTAATATTTCGGTTTTTATGGAAGAATTTTGTAATCTCTTAGAGAACCGTAAGTCTAAGAATTTAATAATTGATCTGACGGTTGTAAAAGGCTGCCTATGAGGTGATATACTGTTCTTCTATCTTAAATGGTGGCATAAAATTTCCTTCCCTAATTTCTTTCGTGCCAGACGAAGTCATTTTAAAGAGGCTATTGTACCTACGTATGTTGGTTAAAAAATGTCTAGATAGTGAATTATTATAAGTCAAAAGATTTTTTATAGGTTGTGGTGGTTCCTGACTATTAGAGACACTAACTTTTCCAGAAATACAACACATACCATTAGGTCCATCGATCCATTTTTTGGCCGAACACTTGCAGCACATCTTATTCATGTCTCCGATTTGGATGAAGGACTGTTGAGCATAATCAATCTGTGGATCGTAATTGAAAGCCAATCTGTTACTGTGAGCTAAAACACGTTCGCGAATTCTACTTGTTGACGCCTGCTGTCTTTCTCTCTGTGCTCGAAGTCTCCGGGAATGCTCAGTACTTGATTCCCTAGCACGTGCTTGCAAAACTATAGCCCTCATTTCATCAAGCAGTTCGCTCGGCACTTGAATCTCGTGCGCATACCTGTGAGGTTCCCAAATTTTGTTCTGCAAGACGCTATGAACGTTCGACGCTCGATTCCCTTGCACGCGATAGCGATGTGTATTCCCTTTGACGTGCAAGACGATTTTCATTATCAAATGAAAATGTCCTCGCCTGTGAACTATTCTTAGATAGTTTAGACCTTCCCCTTTTAGGCATTTTGGTTCAGTTCTGAGAACTTTTAAATTGTATGTAGTTCTGAAAAGAATTTTTAATTGTGCTTAGTTTTAAGAATATCCAACACCGAAATCTAAATGTAAATTTTTAAAAACTTACATATTGTAAAATAAATGGACAACAAACTCAAATTGTTAATAAAAGAACTGGAAAAAGTTTTTATTTTACAGAAATGTATGACAGTTTTAAATCAAAGAAAGGATTATACGCCCGTTCAGTTCGAGTTCTAGTCGCAAATTAAAAATTGAATATTTGTTTATCTAAACATCCATCGCTATAAACAGTCGTTGTCAACGGTCGCGTAACTAATGACTATAGTGATACAAATATTTAACAACATTTATTAAGTAGGTACTGCTCGCGACCGTTATGCTAATTATGAAAAATATGTAAATGAAACCCAAAAGAACTACTAATGCTATGTCAGGAATAATATATGAATAATAATGAAATATGTGGGATCGAATTCTACGCGAACGAAATTTATGCGGAAAGATAGTAATATTATAATTGATCATGTGCCTAGATATTAAATTCGTGATATCTCTTAAGCCTTCTCTTAAATCGGATCTCAAATATCCGAATTTTAAAATTCAAAAAGCTATCTGTACGTACTTAACCGTACTTGAAAATAAAGTAATTTATTACCAATTTACCATAATTTAGTACCAATAACATGGTCTGAAAATTTACTACCGATTTTAATAATTTTGTAATATGGAAAAGTACAATAGTTATAGTGAAGAAACTATTATAGTTATATATATGATATCGCGGACTTTTTTGTAGATTTTAATGTGTTCTTAATCGCAGCGTACGCGATGTAAGGAATTTTATGAGTAATTTTTTTAACCTTGGGTTACATTATTCGAGATTTCGTACGGAACCCTAAACTAATTGAAAATCCAATATAGCATATGTTGCTCACGTAAAATTTAGCTTTCTAACGGTGAAAGAATTTTTTAAATCGGTCCAGTAGTTTCTGAGCCTATTCATTACAAACAAACTTACAAATCTTTCCTCTTTATAATATTAGTATAGATAAATATACCACATTTGTCTGGTTCTAGTTCTTTCTGGTAACTTCTGGTTGGAAACTGGGGCAATAACTGAACTCTCCAACGTGGAGAGTTTGTATGATCCTAAAGTTATGCAACACTGGATTTTTGATTTATTCACATATAAACCACAATATTGACATTTGATAATTTCACCCCGGTGTGGGCAAATTTTTTGTTTCACCATAATTATTTTATCAGAAGGGTATGTTCCGAAAAATATTAGTTTATAATTTAAGAATAAATTAGAAATCTGAAATATGTATGGATTAAAAATATGTAGAATTGTAATATTTTTTTTTTCTTTTTATAAATAAACGAAAAGGATTAACGATTATTTTAAATATTTTCATTTGTGCAAATATAACTCAACGTAAAACGTTTGCAAAATTGATTTTAAAATATTAGTTAAGTAACAAACAGCAAACAAAACAATAAGCAAACTATCCAGAATTTGTTATTTCTAATATAATTAATTCTTAAAAAATATTGTAAAATTTCAGCTAGGGTTCGAAATGATAAAACGTTTTTTTGTTTCAAAACAGTCTATTTATTATTATTTAATTACAACTTTCAATTAATTCACAAACAATTTCACTTCTATTTCACAATTCAAATCTCTTATCTTTCACTTAGTAAGACTTAGGTCCTTTTCTATCGCTTTCCAAATATCAACTTATCGTCCGCAGTTTCTCATCCTGTATTAATACCACATTTGTCGGGTTCTTTCTCGCAACTTCTGGTTTGAAACTATGGTAATAACTGAACTCTCCAACGTGGAGATAGACAACATCGTTGATGCGTTTTACGACTTTGTATGGTCCTTCCCAGTCTTGCTGTAATTTGGGTGATACGCCTTTCCGTCTATGAGGGTTATATAGCCAAACTAGATCTCCTTCCTGAAATCCCGTTGTGGTCGCCTTGACATCATACCTCGTCTTCATGCGGTCACTGGCTATCTTAATCTTATCCCTGGTTCTTTGGTTCACATCCCTAATAATCCGTCTGAGGTCTGTGACACAGTCGTCTTCATTTCTGTTCTCTTCAGACGGTGGTGATCCAAACATCAATTCACTAGGTAACCGGACTGTTCGACCGAAAAGGATTTCCGATGGAGTGTGACCTGTGGTGCTGTGTACTGCACTCCGATAGGCTAATAGAAACATTGGTATTTGCCTATCCCAATCGCATTGCTTGTCGCCAACGGCCTTTGATAGGTGTTCATTCAAGGTTCTGTTGCAGCGTTCCACCATCCCATCTGAATGTGGGTGGAGGGGTGTTGTTCTCGTCTTTTTGATACCAAGTAGCTCGCACACCCCTTGGAAAATCTTAGACTCGAAGTTGCGCCCTTGATCCGAGTGCAATTCCATCCGTACGCCGAACCTGCTCACCCAGTTGTAAACGATCTGTTCAATCACGGTTTTGGCTTCCTGGTTAGGGATAGCGATAGTCTCAGGTCACTTAATGAAGTAATCCATAACAACAAGAATGTAGCGATTTCCCTTTTCGGTTTCAGAAAATGGTCCTGCGATGTCAACTGCGATTCTCTCAAAGGGCTCTTCAACGTTGTATTGCTGCATTCTGGCGTGAGTTATAATCCTCGGGCCTTTACTGGCGGCGCAGGTGACATACTTTCTGCACCAATTTTCGACATCGTCCTTGGCGTGCACCCAACAAAACTGTTCTCGCACCTTTTCTAACGTCTTATTCACTCCCAAGTGGCCTCCGGATACTCCAACGTGCAGTTCCCTTAGCACGTCACTGAGCCTCGACCTTGGCACAACGAGCTGCATCACAAACGACTTTCCCTCCGAGCTTTCCTAACTTCGCTTCAAAACACCATCTTGAACATGAAGCGAGTCCCACTGTGCCCAGTATGCCTTTAGTTCGGGACTTTTATTGGATATTTCCTGCCAATCTGGTTTTTCTTTATGTTCTTTCCAGGCGAGTATTGGCTCGATATTCGAATCCTCTTTTGGGCGTCTCGCATTTAACTTTTATTCCAACCGTCAATGTACTCAGCTCTTAGCCGTTGGGTGGATACCGCATCTTTTTCTTCTTGTCGTGCGCAATGTTTGCAATCAGATTTGCAAGTTCGCCGAGACAGAGCATCTGCATTAGAGTGAAGGCTTTCCTTTCGATACTGTATCTCGTAGTCGTACATCTGGAGTCGTTCAATCCACCTTGCGACTTGTCCCTCAAGATTTTTAAATTGCAGCAACCACTTCAGAGACGCATGGTCTGTGCGAAGAATGAATTTTCGTCCATACAGGTATTTATGGAAATGCTTTGTTGCCAAGACCAAAGCAAGAAGTTCCCGCCTGGTGACACTGTAGTTCCTTTCCGGCCACTGTAGTTCCTTAGAGACCACCTTACTAAAGTAGGAAACTACTTTGTCTTGCACGTCATGCATCTGCGAAAGGACTGCCACGACGACCACGATGACATCGTCCAGGTAGACCAAACAGGTTTTCCATGTTAGTCCCAGCAAAACGCGTTCCATTAGGCGCTCAAAGGTTACCGGAGCATTGCACAATCCGAATGGCATTACTGTGAACTACCAAAACCCGTTTCCTGCGGTGAGGGCTGTCTTCTCACGGTCCTACGGATGGATCTGTACTTGCCTGTAGCCACTCCTCAGATCAAGTGTGGAGAACCATTGCGCTCCTGACAGTGTGTCCAGTGTGTCGTGGGAAGGTGGAAACTTTGCATAGGCACCAATGGTCAGACGTCCATTGGAAGTATCAGATTCTTACTGACTAATACCTCCTCCCGCTAAGAATACCTACCACTAAGTACAACTTATTGAGGGACAGATTTGAGCTTTTTGCTTCGTCACAGGGTGCTTAGACAATCCGCGTTCCGTTGCTGTTCTAAATTACTTAGATCGCACATTATTCGTACTGCTGCACCCTTTTGGCAAGGGGTAGCTATCCTTCTTGGTGACATTATTAAGCTGGCGATAATCCACGCAGAATCTATTGGTGCAGTCTTTCTTCGTGACCAGTACAACCGGTGATGCCCGCGGACTCTTAGAGCTTTCGATCAACCTTTCCTTTTCCATGGTCGAAACCATTTCTGCAACCTCCGTCTGCTTAGCTAATGGTAAACGCCTAGGATGTTGACGTATTGGTCTTGCATCTCCAGTGTCTATTCGGTGTTGTACCAAATGTGTGCTGCCATATTTACCGTCTTGCGAGGTTTGCCTGAGTATAGTTCTTTTTAACTCGGCTGTGCTACTTGATGGCAAAGATATAGCAGCGTTTTCCTTCGACAACTTGGTGACAGCAGTTATCGGTACGCACGCTCCGATCGATTGTCCTTGCTTTAGTTTTATGCTCTTATTTTCCACATTCAAGATTCTTACTGGGACCATTTTGCCTTTCGGCTCAACGAGCATCTTTCCCACGACGTAGTTCTGATATTGATAGGATCAGGCTCAATCAAATAGAATCTATGGCTTCCAACAGCACCTTCCAGCTTCGCCAAAATAAGTGTCTCTGCGGAAGGTGGTAAGATCTGGTCCTTACTGACTACTCTCCTAAAGCATGCGGCATTCTCATTCCCGTACACCATTGGAACCTCAACGTTTCTGTACTTAAGTACTTGAGTTCCGATGTCGAGCATCACATTATGACCCTTCATAAAGACAACTCCAATGATGCACTCGTCGCATATATCGGCCACTAGGAATATGTGGATGAATGTTAGTCCTGCCAGTTTGATCGTAAGAACAACGTCTCCATACACCTTGGCCTTCGCTCCTGTTGCTGTTTTCAGACAACAGCTACTAGTATTGTGCAGCCATGAATCATGAGCGATATCCCTTATAATAATGGAGGCAGTGGCATCGGTGTCAATGGTAGCCACATACTTATTCTGACCAATGTGGCCTTCCACTGTAAGACTCTTGTTACTTCGTTTGTGTGGGAGACTTGGATTTTGAACCTGGGGGCGTCAATTCCAGAAACCAACTTCTGCCCCTCGAAGTTGGTCCTTACACGTTTCCCGCCTGTTGACTTGATGTTACGCTGCTTGCAGGATAGATGTTATTCCTGCCAGATGTCTCTTCGTTTCGCCTCCTAGCAGTGCATTGTGGACAACTGCGTTGTTCAAGTGGAGCCCTGCCCTCACGCTGCAGATGTCCTATTTTGTTGCAGTTCCAACAACGGACTTGTCCTTCACGCACACTGTCCCGCTCCACGACGTCTGCTCGTTTGCATGAGCATTCCACGGCTGGCACTTCTCTCACGCGGTGGATTCCTTGATATGCTTGGTCGGCAGCTTTCATCGTTAGGGCAAATGCTAGGGGCTCAGGGAGGGTTCGTTTTCCAGCCTTTCTTACAGCCATTTGCAACTGCCTATCTTCAATCGCTTGGGTAAACGCCTCCACAGCCATTTCGTTGATAAGGTCTTCTCCGGCATTAGGATAAGATAAATGCTCCAACCGTTTGATATCGGCCTGCAACTGCTGAAGTGTTTCTCCCCTCTTCTGGACTCATATGGTCATCTCCGAAGCGGTCATCTCAAAAACAGGCGGTTGCATCTCTTTCCTTCTAGGGCAATCTGTAGAATTTTCTCGGACCTTCTGTTTCTTTACTCTCTCTCGCTCTTTCGCAAGATTCTCGATATTGTGTTCAACCTTCTCGAATTGTGCCTCGTGCATATTTAATTTTTGATCAATTATTTCGAATTTCGCTTCTAGAGAATTCTTGAACTCTTCGACAGTGTCTTTCTGTGCGGAAATAATGGAATTCTTCTGTTCTTCTAGAGAATTCTTCTGTTCTTCAAACTTAGAATCCATACTTCTCCTTTGCTCGTCTAAAGAATTCTTCTGTTCTTCTAACTTAGAATTCAATCCAAGGAGTAATTCCATCATAACGGCCATGTAAACTCCTGTGCTCACTTGTTCTTCTTCTACGTTGAACAAAATGGATTTCGGATCTTTTCCATCTTTTTCGATCGCTTCTTGTAGCCGAAGAATCAAATCACTTTTCCCTGCAGCTGCGGAGAGATTCCGCTTCTCTAGCTCAATTTTGAGCTGGGGTATACTTAGCTCCAGCAATGTATTTTTGTATTGTATTGTATTGTATTGTATTTTTTTATTTTATTTTTTTTTTCTGCTTCACAGTACTCAGAACAAGTTTTATCCCACTTCTGACACCAATGTAAAATTTCAGCTAGGTTTCGAAATGATAAAACGTTGTTCTGTTTCAAAACAGTCTATTTATTATTATTTAATTACAACTTTCAATTAATTCACAAACAATTTCACTTCTATTTCACAATTCAAGTCTCTTATCTTTCACTTAGTAAGACCTAGGTCCTTTTCCATCGCTTTCCAAAAATCAACTTATCGTCCGCAGTTTCTCATCCTGTATTAATACCACATTTGTCGGGTTCTAGTTCTTTCTGGTAACTTCTGGTTTGAAACTGGGGTAATAACTGAACTCTCCAACGTGGAGAGTTTGTATGATCCTAAGGTTATGCAACACTGGCTAATTGATTTGATCACATATATACCACAATATTGTAAATATATACAAACGTGTAATTGGACATATTTAACTCAAAATAGAGAAATAAAAATGCAATATGGCAAATGGTGTTTTTCTTACTTGAATTTTTAAATTCAAAGAAAATATCTACTTCCAATAAATTGAATTTTAAAATAATACCTAGCCTACAAAGTTCCCAATTGTTCACTGCCTGACATTCTCGTTTGACCGATTTTGAAGTAAACATTTTAAAGCTGCGCGATTATTAAATGATTTTTCGCGGAGCCAGAAATTACTACAAAGATTAAGCAAGAATTAAAGTGCATGCAAAATTATATTAAAACCAACTTCTAATCGGTGTTTTATTTTAAACAGCAATTTATTTCGATTCCAGGACAGAAAGACATAAATTTGGCACAACAATGCTTTTCAAATCTGATTGGAATTTATTTTTAGGGATTTGTTAGTAACTACCTTTTTAATTAATTTGGACATTAATTTTTTACCAAATTCCCAAGTCGTTGCTTAGGTTTTGTATTCATTTCAATAAGAAAGAAAAAGAAAGAAAAAAACTAGGCCAAGAAATCTTATTAGTTAAACAATAGTGGTACATGTTGGCTATTCCGGGATATGAAAACTAACATCAGAAACCTCACCCTTTTTATTATTTATAGTAAATAATAACAAAAAACATTCTTGAAATTGTTTTTACACGAGAAAACAGTTATTTTCTTGATATATTTAAAAACGATAAAAATAATAATTCATAATTTATTAGAAAATATTACTTACTTAAATAACAATATTTATTTTATACCTATCAAACAACAACAAAAAAATGATGCCCTTAAGTAACAATTCTTTTTATGAATTACATGTCCAGAGTTCCTAAATATACATAAAGCTTACACAATTGACTTACAATACTAGTTTAAGTTTTTTGATAAGCTGATTTGCAATTGATTTATATCTTGAAATAAAATCTTTAAAATATGATTTCAAGGTCTCTTATTAATTTAGTTCTGAGACCAAAATCTTTTGGTATATTTAAAGCAAAACAAAGATCTTTTTTCATATGTTCTACTTTATGTACTTTTTCACCTTGAAATATATATTAACCACGTTAAAATACTTTTTCTTTTAAGTTTGCTTTTTTTATATATACCTAGTGGACGTTACGTGAAATTTGCTGTCATTTTAGCTTTTTTGACAGGTATCAGGCTTGCATTAGTGTTGGTGATTCACTTACAGTGCATTTGTGAAAAAGCCCTGGGCTTGCAACTGCAGTAGTAGAGTTTGCCATCTATGTTAGTTCAAACAGAGAAGACCAATGTACGAGTAACAACAAACTATATATTAAAAGAAATGTTAAAAACGCGGCGTATACATTTATTTTACATGGTGTCAAGTGTATAAAAAAAAAAACGATATAAGTAAATAAAGAAAAAACTTGAGAGTGTAGTGTAAAATGCCCGAACAAGGTATAAAAGGGCCAAGTGAAATGAACCAGCCAGCGATAAATTAGCCGATTTGGAAGCAAAAATTTGAGATATTTTTGATTGCAGCAAACAAGAATGGCGCCGAAGAATGAAGTTTGCCTTGTTTCTGCACCATATTGGAGAGAGGGGCATTTAAATATTCAATGCGCTCGCACTCTCAAAAGCTCAAAGAACCTTATCGGCAGTTATGACGCGGTTTGAAGAATACTGTATCCAGCGTCGCAATGTGGTAATGGAAACATATAATTTTGGGTGCATAGCACGGAAAAAAGACCAACCGTTTATCAAATTCGAAACTGAAATACGAACCCAAGCAGAGTTCTGTGAGTTTCAATGCACAGCCAATGGTTGCGGGCAATCGTACGTCGATCGTATGATTAGGGACAAAATAGTTCTTGGGTTGGATAATTAAGCGAGGACACGTTCGATGAAGTCATCTCAAAATGTAAAATCGCTGAATTGTCTGCGCAAAACATCAAGCTGCTGTCTGCTGAAGAAGCCGAAGGTGGAGTAATTAACACATTGGCAACGAGAACAGTGAAGCAGTTATAAGATAATCGATCTAAGAATATGTCAGCATGTGAACGCTGTGGAATGGCAGCAACGGGACAACACGGAAAGTACTGTCCGGCATTGGTGGATGGGCGCACGTGCAGAGTTTGCGGTAAATGTGGTCATTTCCCAGTAGTGTGTAAAAGCAAATTTCGTCGAAAGTCAAGAAACAGGAATCGAGTAAATGTTATTGAATACGAGTCGAACGATAATAAAGAAACGGAGGGGATTAAAACACCTGAATCATCTCAAACAGCAGTGAGGGGCGCAGGTCATTCCATTAATTTTAGATATTTTGATGAAGGTAATTTATATCAAGTAAAAAAAATGTTCTTTCAAAAAACATTAGTGATTGCAGACATGTAAGGCAAGTAGGTTGGTATAAACAAATTAAGTTCAATAATGTCAAGATCGATTTCAAACTGGATACGGGTGCAGATGTTAGTTGCATACCTTGGAAATATATTAAAAAAAAGGAATTATCTGGATTTATTACAAAAATCTAAAAGTTAGTTGTTTGTATATTATAATAATAAAATTAGTTATTTTGGAAAGATAACATTGCCGTGTTTCATGAATTTAGAAAAAGGAACGGTGCCAATTGACTTCAAAGTAGTTGATAGTAAATTTCAACCCATTTTGGGTCGTGTTGTTTGTGAAACTCCAAACCTTATAAAGTGGATTCACGCTATCAAAGATAGTAGAGTGCCTAATTCTAAAGAGAGTTTTTGTAGTCAGTTTAGCGATATTTTTGAAGGTCTAGGTCGCATGCAACATCCAATTAAAAGACGGGTCCAAACCTGTACTCGCTTACAAAGAGAAAATACCATTTAGTTTGCATGATAGGCTTAAGGCCCAGTTGAAGGTTATGGTTGATGACGGTGTTATTAGTCCAGTAGAGCGCCCAACAGAATGGGTGAAAAATTTACAGATTGTAGAGAAATCTGATGGATCTCTGTGCTACGCCTGTGCTACCATTGAACGAATGCATTCGCATTACGACTTGCAAACAAATCAGTTTTAACTGTGATGGATCTCAAAAATGGATTCTGGCAGTTGGAATTGGATGATGTGAGCTCAGATTTGACGACTTTTTTCAACCCTTTTGGTCAATTTAAGTGGCATCGGGTACCGTTTGGTATCAGTAGTACGCCTGAACTATTCATGAGAAAAATGGTTTAATTATTTGAAGATATACCAGGCGTTGAGATCTAATTTGATGATTAATTCATTTCAGGCATAGATTACGAAGATCAGGATCGAGCACTGACAAAGTTCATACAAAGAGCTAGGGCGAACAATATTAAATTTAACAGAGATAAATTCCAGTACAGACAGACACAGGAAAAATTCATGGGTCAGTTAATTTCAGCGGGATGAATAAGACCAGACGACATATATCTTAGGGCCATAGTTGAATTACCACCTCCCCAAGACAGGACAGGTGTGGTGAGACTATTGGGTTTGTGTAAATATTAAGCAAAATATAACTTGTCGATCATAACAACAAGAGTTATAGACCTTACAAGAATAGGAAAGAAGTGGGAGTGGCAAGTGGAGCATCAAAGAGAGTTTGAAAATATAAAAAATATAATATGTAATGCACCGTTATTACATATGTTTGACCCCAAGCAGCCGTTAGTAGTTCAGTCTGATGCTTCTAAGGACGGTGTAGGTTGCGTTCTTTTACAAGCAGGTCAACCAGTAGCGTTTGCTTCAAGAAGCCTATCATCAAGTGAGCAAAGTTGGGCCCAAATTGAAAAGGAATTACTCGCCATTTTGGTTGCATGTGAGAAATTTCATTTTTACATTTATGGTCGGGAGGTAGAAGTTCATACCGACCGCAAACCACTCGAAGCGTTGATGAAGAGGGAGGTAGACAAGGTAACAGTCAGGCTCCAACGGATGTTTATGATTCTATTAAAGTACCCAGGTCTCAAATTAAAATATATGCCCGGGAAGCAATTATTGTTGGCCGACTGTTTATCAAGGGCCTATGTTAGTGCGTCGGATGTAGAGAAACCAGAACTGAATTATATAGTCTTATAAACCGACTTTGTATGTCCAAAAGAAACAAACTATGTTATCAGGAGGTTACTCTCAATGATGGATGTTTAGGGCAAATTTTGAAGTTTCGTGCTGGTGAATAGCCAAATTACAAGATATTGAGTTCAGAATGCAAGCAATTTTGCAAAATTAAAAGTGAGATTAGTGTCAATGATGGGATTTTGTTCTTCGGTGACAAGTTGATTGTGCCCGAAGCATTGAGAAGTCAGATAATTGATATGTTGCATGCTCCTCACTTGGGTGTTGAAAAAACTCGATTGCGTGCAAGGAAATTATTTTATTGGCTAGGTATGTCCAAAGACATAGCAAAAAGTTCAAGGATGTTGAGTGTGTGAAAAGCACCGGTATAAAAATGCAAAAGAACCATTAAAACAGCATGAATCACCTGAGTTTGCATGGGAAAATAGATATTTTTGAGCATGCCGGGGTGCCATATTTGTCAGTAATTGATACATATTCAAGTTGGTTATATATTAAACGGCTTAAAGACAAATCGATATGTCATATAATTAACATATTAATGGACCGATTCTTTACAAAGTTCGGTTTTCCTCTTGAGATTCGATTAGATAACAATCCGTTTAATTGTCATAAATTTAAAGAGTTTGCGGAAGAATTAAACGTTAGACTTACATTTTCTAGCCCGTGGTATCCACGATTAACGGTTTGGCCGAGAAGGGTGTGGCGATAGTAAAGCGAATATTAAGAAAATGTTATGTCTTGAAATATAATTGTGGTATCGAATTTGGGAGTATAACGCTACACCGTTAGCAAATATGTTGCTATCACCTGCTCAACTCTTTATGGGACGGGAGATCAAAACAAAAATACCTACAACCACAAGCAATTAAAAGCCACACGATGTCAATGCGAAGGAAATCTTAAAAAGAATAAATGACAAAAGAAAATTACAAGCTAACTATTATAATACAGCATCCAAACCCCTATCCAGTTTGAAATCGTGTTGTAATGTAATGTTTTGGAAAAAAAAAATAAAAATTGGTCGTATGGAACCGTTGTAAAACCTTTAATGATAGATCTTATATTGTAAAAGATATCGAGGGAAACCAATTTAGACGAGATAGACAATAATTAAGAAGATCTCTTAATAGTTCACCAAGAAATGTAGTAAATGATGAAGCCTTCGCAAGCATCGATAATCCGCAAATAAATAATTAGCATTTAAGTAGTGAACGTCGGAAGGCATTATCGATGGCTGCGAAATGAACATCAATGATCGGTCAAACATTGTAACTAGATCAGGTAGAGTAGTCACGGCGACAGAGCATTAAAATTTTGAAAAAAGTATAAATATAAAACTTAAGCTCAAGATAATATTGTAATTGCTAGTAAGCTTTAATAACCTAATTACCTAAATATTAAAAAAAAAAAGCGTGTAAAAGTGATTCAGCTATCTGTGTATGTACATATTTGTAATTAAACTGTGTGACATAGTCAGGCAATACAGCTTCATCATTTACGGCGGTATGCACGACGATGTGCAGTAGAGATAAAGCACTCAAACGGAGAAGACCAATGTAACAACAAACGATTAAATAAAAGAAATGTTAAAAACGCAGCGTATACATTTATTTTACAGAAGTGCTATCCGACATTAACAATCATGTGCAGATCCACTCCACAGATTCGAATGTCGTGAAAGCAAAACGAGAATTATACGAGGGAATGTATATAAACGTGTTTATGATTGGCTTAAGTGAATCCTTGGGACCTACTGTCCGGGCGATGAAACCAACAACCCTAGTAGAGGCCTTCTTAATTTTGTATCAAAGAACAAAATACATATTACGGCCGAACAGAAACAAAATAACCCGTCTCTAAACCTATAATGAAGATAGAACACAGACAGTACAACCATAGTTTAAATTTCCCCAAGATTCTATCCTTAATCAAACTAAATGCAATCCACAACAGCTACAAAATATGTATCACGTAAAATTTTTTCGATTTCCCCTGCAACCAAACACTAACCTAAGCTTCCCAAATATTGCATATAAAACGCCTTTCATACCCCAACCGATACCAAAGGTACCTCCATCGCAACCTATAGACACCCTTTCTGCACAAAGTCGTCCCAATCCAGTAACCAGTAAGTAAAAACATGATGCACTTTATACAGGAAAATCCCCATCCTCCATCAGAAGAAACAACTACAGCTGGAAATAGTTACTATCCAAATCTGGATGAATTAGTCTCTCTACAGGATGCACCTTAAACCGAGTCCACTGGATCCGAACAAGATTTATATTTTCAGTACCCAGCCTCAATCAATGCATTAAATACATGTGGGATGGGGTTCAAGGGAGGTTTGAAATAAGAACACGTTTCTTTAAGGGTATAATTCAAATGTTGTTGAATTCACGTAAGTGTTAATTTGTAGAAAGTGTGTTATATATGTGATTAAATGAAGAATCCAGTGTTGCATAACTTTAGGATCATACAAACTCTCCACGTAGGAGAGTTCAGTTATTACCCCAGTTTCAAACCAGAAGTTACGAGAAGGAACTAGAACCCGACAAATGTGGTATAAATACAGGATGAGAAACTGCGGACGACAAGTTGATTTTTGGAAAGCGATAGAAAAGGAGCTAAGTCTTAATAAGTGAAAGATAAGAGATTTGAATTGTGAAATAGTAGTGAAATTGTTTGTGAATTAACTGAAAGTTGTATTTAAATAAAAATAAATAGTGTTTTGAAACAGAATAACGTCTTATCATTTCAAACACTAGCTGAAATATTACATTGGTGTCAAAAGTGGGATAAAACTTATTCTGAGTGCTGTGAAAAAAAAAAAACAAAAAAAAAAAATGCCACGTACATTGCTGCAGCTAAGTATACCCTAGTGTGCAGGACAAGTCCGATGTTGGAACTGCAACAAAATAGGACATCTGCAGCGTCAGTGCTGGGCTCCACTTAAAGAACGCAGTTGTTCACAATGCGCTGCTGGGAGGCGTAACAAAGAAGCATGTAGCAGGAAAAACATCTATACCGCAAGCAGCGCATCATCAAGTCAACAGGCGGGAATACGTGTAAGGACCAACTTTGAGGGGCAGAAGTCGGTTTCTTGAATCGACGCCCCCAAGATCAAAATCCAAGTCTCCCAAACAAAACGAAGTAACAAGAGTCTTACACTGGAAGCCCACATTGGACAGAATAAATGCGTGGCCACCATTGACACCGGTGCCACCGCTTCCATTATAAGAAGGGGCATCGCTACTGATTCATGGCTGCACAATACCAGTAGCTACTGTCTGAAAACAGCAACAGGAGCGACGGCGGCGGTATATGGAGAGGTTCTTCTTACGATCAATCTGGCAGGACTAACATTCACCCATGTATTCCTAGTGGCCGATAAATGCGACGAGTGCATCATTGGGGTTGACTTTATGAAGGCGCATAATGTAGTGCTCGAAATCGTAACTCAAGTAGTTAAGTACAGGAACGTTGAAATTCCGACGGTGTACGGGAATGAGAATGCCGCATGCCTTAGGACAGTAGTCAGCCAGGACGAGTCGTTACCACCTTCCGCAGAGACACTTATTCGGGCGAAGCTGGAAGGTGATCGAATGTGGGAAATAAGAGCATCAAACTATAGCAAGGACAATCGATCGAAGCCTGCGTACCGATAACTGCTATCACCAAGTTGTCGAAGAGAAATGCTGCTATATCTTTGCCATTAAGGAGCATAGCCGAGTTGAAAAGGACTATACTCAGGCAAACCGAGCTGAACCAGGAACAACGAGTGATGGCAGAGGAACTTACCAACGAATTTGCAGACGTATTTGCCTCGCAGGACGGCGAATATCGCAGCACACATTTAGTACAACACCGAATAGACACCATCCCATCTGATTGTGGGTGGAGCGGTGTTGTTCTCGTCTTTTTAATCCCCAGTAGCTCGCACACCCCTTGGAAAATCTTAGACTCGAAGTTACGCCCTTGATCCGAGTGCAATTCCATCCGTACGACGAACCTGCTCACCCAGTTGTAAACGATCTGTTCAATCACAGTTTTGGCTTCCTGGTTAGTGATAGCGAAAGCCTCAGGCCACTTACTAAAGTAATCCATAACAACAAGAATGTAGCGATTTCCCTTTTCGGTTTCCGGAAACCTCCCTGCGATGTCAACTGCGATTCTCTCGAAGGGCGCTCCAACGTTGTATTACTGCATTCTTCCGTAAGTTTTAACCCTCGGGCCTTTACTGGCGGTGCAGGTGACACACTTTCTGCACCAATTTTCGACATCGTCCTTGGCGTGCACCCAAAAAAACTGTTCTCGCACCTTTTCTAATGTCTTATTCACTCCCAAGTGGCCTCTGGATACTTCATTGTGCAGTTCCCTTAGCAAGTCACTGACTTTCGACCTTGGCACAACGAGCTGCATCACAAACGACCTTCCATCCGAGCTTTTCCACCTTCGTCTCAAAACACCATCTTGAACATGGAACGAGTCCCACTGTGCCCAGCACGCCTTTAGTTCGGGACTTTTATTGGATATTTCCTGCCAATCTGGTTTTTCTTCGTGTTCTTTCCAGGCGAGTATTGGCTCGATATCCGGATCCTCTTTTTGGGCGTCTCGCATTTCACTTTCATTCCAACCGTCAGTGGGCTCAGCTCTTAGTCGTTGAGTGGATACCGCATCTTTTTCTTCTTGTCGTGCGCAATGTTTGCAATCAGATTTGCAAGGTCGCCGGGACAGAGCATCCGCATTAGAGTGAAGGCTTCCCTTTCGATGCTGTATCTCGTAGTCGTACATCTGGAGTCGTTCAATCCACCTTGCGACTTGTCCCTCAAGATTTTTAAATTGCAGCAACCACTTCAGAGACGCATGGTCTGTGCGAAGAATGAATTTTCGTCCGTACAGGTATTTATGAAAATGCTTTGTTGCCAATACCAAAGTAAGAGTTTCCGCCTGGTGACACAGTAGTTCCTTTCCGGCTTAGAGAGCACCTTACTAAAGTAGGAAACTCCTTTCTCTTGACCGTCATGCATCTGCGAAAGGACAGCTCCAATTCCGACGTTACTGGCATCTGCATCCACAATAAATGTTTTTCCTGAAGTAGGGTACGATAGTAAGGGGGCCCCACACCGTTGTTTTTTGAGAGTTTTGAAGCTTCTTTTGCGTTGAGTTGACCATTTGAATTGTTTTCCTTTTACTGTTAGTTGATGCAAACTCTTTGCGATCCCAGCAAAATCCTTCACAAACTGCCTGTAGTAGGCAGCGAGTCCCAGAAAGCTTCTCAGTTGGTGTTTGTCTCTTGGGACTGGCCAATTTTTCACTGCTTCGATCTATTCTGGGTCTGTCCTTACCCCTTCGGATGAGATGATGTGTTCCAAGTATTTGACATCTGGCATAAAGAGATGACATTTCTTCGGGTTTAGCTTTAGCTGTGGATTTAGTAATCTTTGGAACACTTCCTTTAAGTTATCTCGATGTTCTTGAAAAGTTTTCAGATCAAGTGTGGAGAACAATTGCGCCCCTGACAATGTGTCCAATGAGTCGTCAATCCTTGGCAAGGGGTAACTATCCTTCTTGGTAACATTATTTAGCTGGCGATAATCCACGCAGAATCTATTTGTGCCGTCTTTCTTCTTGACCAGTGCAACGGGTGATGCACACGGACTCTAAGAGCCTTCAACCAACCCTTCCTTTTCCATAGCCGAAACCATTTCCGCAACTTCCGTCTGCTTAGCTAATGGTAAACGCCTAGGAAGTTGACGTATGGGTCTTGCATCTCCAGTGTCTATTCGGTGTTGTACTAAATGTGTGCTGCGATATTCGCCGTCCTGCGAGGCAAATACGTCTGCAAATTCGTTGGTAAGTTCCTCTGCCATCACTCGTTGTTCCTGGTTCAGCTCGGTTTGCCTGAGTATAGTCCTTTTCAACTCGGCTATGCTCCTTAATGGCAAAGATATAGCAGCATTTCTCTTCGACAACTTGGTGATAGCAGTTATCGGTACGCAGGCTTCGATCGATTGTCCTTGCTTTAGTTTGATGCTCTTATTTCCCACATTCGATCACCTTCCAGCTTCGCCCGAATAAGTGTCTCTGCGGAAGGTGGTAACGACTCGTCCTGGCTGACTACTGTCCTAAGGCATGCGGCATTCTCATTCCCGTACACCGTCGGAATTTCAACGTTCCTGTACTTAACTACTTGAGTTACGATTTCGAGCACTACATTATGCGCCTTCATAAAGTCAACCCCAATGATGCACTCGTCGCATTTATCGGCCACTAGGAATACATGGGTGAATGTTAGTCCTGCCAGATTGATCGTAAGAAGAACCTCTCCATATACCGCCGCCGTCGCTCCTGTTGCTGTTTTCAGACAGTAGCTACTGGTATTGTGCAGCCATGAATCAGTAGCGATGCCCTTCTTATAATGGAAGCGGTGGCACCGGTGTCAATGGTGGCCACGCATTTATTCTGTCCAATGTGGGCTTCCAGTGTAAGACTCTTGTTACTTCGTTTTGTTTGGGAGACTTGGATTTTGATCTTGGGGGCGTCGATTCAAGAAACCGACTTCTGCCCCTCAAAGTTGGTCCTTACACGTATTCCCGTCTGTTGACTTGATGATGCGCTGCTTGCGGTATAGATGTTTTTCCTGCTACATGCTTCTTTGTTACGCCTCCCAGCAGCGCATTGTGAACAACTGCGTTCTTTAAGTGGAGCCCAGCACTGACGCTGCAGATGTCCTATTTTGGCCATCAAATTCATTGTAGTTGAAACAACGGGGGCCCTTAGCTTTATGAGGGCATGCGTGTGCGGCGTGTCCTTTGGCCTGTCATGTAACACAGCGTTTTTGATTTAAAAAGTCTTGCGTTGAACTACCCGCGCTTTGAGTGCCGCCATAATTTCTAAAAGCTTGCGATGGAGAACTTGGTTTTTGCGCATGGTCTAGGCTTCGTTGTTTTTTCATTTAAAGTATTATTTCAGCGTAAAATTTAAATTTTGCTTTAAAATCTTTTTGCGTCGTACAAAATGGTTTTATTCGCTATACTATCCTTTATACCGGATACGATGTAAGAAAGTAAGGATTCCTTGTCGATATTACCCTTATTAGCTATCAACTTCATTTGAAACATATATTCCAGATATGTCTCATTACTATTTTTTCGTCGTGATTCAAGCTGAGGATATGTCAATAGCCCTGAAGTAGTTTTAGCAAACTCTTTCTCTAGCGTAGATTTCAAATCTTTCCAAGACTCGATAGCTAGTTTCGTGGCACCCCTTAGTAATTGCCATCGCATATAAATAATTTTGAATATCGTTCCACTGACATACCGACGAAATGTCCTCAAATTCTTTTAGCCAATCGGTAATATGTTTCCCGCCCTCGCCATTAAATGATTCTAACGAATCTTCCACGTCTTTAAATACAAAATTGTTTTGTGCCATCTCTAACGTATTTTCGTTTATTTCGGTTATATCAGTAATATTTCCGGTGCTTGTTTCAAATTTTTTGTCCTCACTGTTAGCATTGTTTGTACCGTCAACGATGGTTAACACGTTTGCGTTGTTTGATATGCTGTTTTCGCCCTCGTACTCTCCGTTATCCTCTTCGCTATCGTCGCCTTCACAATCAATGTCCTCTTGTTCTTCGACTTTACTTTCCTCGCTTGTACCCCTTCTAAAGATTGTTCGAGATCTCTAACAAATGCTACTTTTAATCGCTCGACTAAATCTTGCTTAAGTCTATAACTATACGAGAGGCCTCGTTCTTTTAATAAAGCCTAAAGTTGCTTGATTGATAAATCTTCAAGATTCATTTAGAGACAAGAACAATTTTTGATTTTAAAAAATGCATGCAAAATGATACTGATCGTCTTGTGTTTCTCTATGCAAAATGATGATTTGCCGTTTCTTTTGTCTATGTTGGACGTTGCGCTGTATAGAAAAAAAAACATTTTTTACTATGCACTGTCACTGATCTTTTTTTTTCTTTTTCTTTGATTTTTGATTATTATTTATTTATATCACAATTTAATTTACTATGTTCAATATGCACAATTCTGTTTCCACAATGCACTTCTTCAGATTTTCACGGACGCGACAGGGGTTCTAAGACACTTCTGACACCATGTGGAATGGGGGTCAAAGGAGGTTTGAAGTAAGAACACGTTTCTTTAATTCAAATGTAGTTTAATTCACGTAAGTGTTAATTTGTAGATATTATAGGTAATTTACATTAAGATATGGAACAAGATTAAGAGAAAAAAAGCGTATCGGGGAATAGTCTCTGGGTATTCGGTGCATCGTTGCATAGCATTCGTGTCGTTCCGTTGCTCTTCGTGGTTGCTGCTCAACTGTGTAGTTAGTCTCTCTTCCTTTTCTGTTTTTCCAAAGCGATTGATGATGACAATGACCAAATATGGTAATAGAGAAGTTGCATTTTAAAGAACAATACATTGCGGTAGACTATAGTTTAACGTGTGTGGTTCGCTGTGACGGACTTAGGTTTGAGGTGATAGGAACATTCTGCCTACATTCATAGACATTAATAAAAATGGGCACTCTTTACCCTAAATTCATATCTCATCACCCTTCGGAAGACCCTTGAAATTCCTAGTAGACACAGGAGCCTAAACCTCATTTATCAACCCTGAACACATTCTTCATCAAGATCAAGAAACTTTCCCACGTGTCATCATAAAAACCATTCTAAATCAACATAAATTTGATAAACAAGTATGTTTATCCAATTTTTTTGAATATAATTGTTCCGGAGAAATGAGTTCCTTGTATTCAAATTCCATGGATACTTTGGTGGATTATTAGGTCTAGACATATTGAATTCCCTCAAAGCTCAAGTCGATCTAGAAACAAAAACACATATTACCCCGTATACTAAAATTCCCTTGGTTCTTAAACTTAATTTCATATCTAGGAAATAAAGCATTCCCCCCTATTCTAATGAATTATTATGGCTACCTGTAGACATTCGCAATGGTGACATTTGTATCGAAACCAAACCTGGAGTTTTTATTTCAGAAGGAATCCACAGTGCCAATAACTGGTATAACCTAGTTGAAGTTAGCAACAGTCAAGTTATAACCAAACAATCTTCATAGAACACCCCTTAAAAGTAAACACATTCTTAAATTGCGAAATTTGTGAATTGAATAACTTTGACAAGACGTACGGAAACGACTAAGAAGACCTAGTTACTCGTTCCTATAACATGGCTGATTTATTACGGCTAGAACATCTTAATTTCGAGGAACGAAAATTAATTATTAAATTATGTATAATAGAAACTATGAAACATGAACTTTGCCGTTAAACACCAAATTAAAACTTCAGATGACGTTTGTACCTATATACGAGTACAAACATCAAACAGGGTACCTGTTCATTAGGCAAATGCCTCTATTTTTCACCTCCAGATTTGGCGAACGGGTTTCACCAAATTGAAATGCATACTCAAGACATACCTTAAACCGCCTTTACGTTAGAAAATGGCCATTACGAGTTCATAAGGATGCCCTTTGGGACAACGTCCTCAGGAATTTGATCAGCAAAATTTGCCTTGTGTACCATACTATATATTGATGACATCGTTGTTTTCTCAACTTCCCATCAAGAAAACATTAAAATGTTCAAGAAAGTTTTTGGACGATAAGGTTTTTTTTTTGTTTTAAAAAAAAGAACTTAACACTCAAGTGGGTGACACACATGCCTCATAATGTGTTAGGTTTTTTGAAAAGTACGACAGAGAGAGAAGAAAGATGTTGGGCTCAGTGGTTATTTAGATCCATGGGTGGCGTCCAACTTTTAACGGGGAGAATACATCTTTAGTGAGAGCTGGCTTGCTGTTGTGTTTTAGCATTGTATACACCTAGTTTCATATACAATGGTTCTAGTAAACTACACATCTTACTTGATGTTTGTTGACTGAACAAATGCAAGTCTTTTGGCCACGGCTGGGATTCAAACACCGAATCTTCCCATTTGAAAGCCAGTTCACTATTACTTGAGCCACGGTCACCCACTTTAGGCAAACTTTGAAGTACAACTTGACAAATCCGAGTTCCTCCGTAAGGACACCGCATTTCTGGGGCACATCACCACCCCAGATGGAGTAAAACCAAATCCTGATAAGATAAGGGCAATAAAAGAATTCCCTGTTCCAAAAACACCAAAAGAAATTAAATCCTTTTTAGGATTAAATGCTTATTAGTATTATAAAAGATTTTGCGAAACTTACCAAGCCCTTACCGGCATACTTGAAAATAGGCAATAAGTATATGCAATGTTTCGAAATGTGCAAGGATAATTTAACAAACGATCCTTTTATTTCCTTTTTTTGGTTCATATTGCATTTTTCATAAATTGTCTCACAATGTATCTTATAACTTATTTTCTTTCACGCGCTTTTTTTTGAACCGTCAGCATGAATTCTGTATAAATACTTATGTAAATCAGACACAGCCTCTTTTAGTCAATGTAGTTTCAACTTTTGTGAAGAACAAGTTGTTTTTTTTTAATTATAAGTCGCGCAAACACAAGAGGTACAATCTTTCAAAAGTCCGTCCAATATGCCGACGATATTGACATAATTAGAAGAATGCAGCGTGATGTCAGTGACGCCTTTGCAAGTATTGAGAAGGAATCGGCGAAAATGGGTTTAGCGGTCAGCGATAGAAAGACCAAGTATACACTGTCCAGCAAAGAAGTCACTGAACACTGACGCCCCGGATAAAACTTCAACTTCATCAGATATAACTTTGAGGTAGTTAAGGGTTTTTTCTACCTAGACTCTGCTATAAATTCAGACAATAACACCAGCCCTGAGATCAACTGAAGAATAAGTCTTGTTAATCGCTACTTCTTTGGGCTAAGAAGGCAATGACTAGCAACGCCCTCCCTCGAACAACAAAAGTAACCCTATATAAGGCATTAATAATCCCAAGCCTGCTCTATGGCGCAGAGGCATGGACATTATCAAAAACGGATGAGGATGCTCTTGGCTGCTTTTAGAGGAACATTTTTCCAATGATTTTCGGTCTCATTTGCATTAACGTTGTATGGAAGAGTGAAGACCCAACGACTGAGATGGTTGGGTCATGTAGAGTAATGCTTCGGTCCAATAAGTCTTCGAATCCGCCCCCAAAGGACAGCGCAGTAGAGGGAGACCGAGACTCAGGTGGCATACGCAAATGGAAGGGTCCTCAGTCAGCTTAGCGTGCGAAACTGGATGCAACTAGCTAAGGATCGAGCTGGTCCACCCCGGACTGTAGCGCCACTTCAAGTTAAGTTAGTAGGAGAAGAACTCATCTTACATTTGCGCATTGTCTGTTATCTCGTTTTTCTGGAATGGAACGAACATTTCTTACTTGCACATTTAAAGTACAGTTATCTGCATTCAGCGCATCACTGATAATACATGCAGGAACACTGTATTAGATTCAACTTAGGATTTGTGGAGCAATCGATAAACCCGAACGAGAAGTACTTGCTACCACAATCGAACAAGAAAAAAAATAATCAAAACCCAAAGAAAATGAAAGCAAACGATTTGAAATTAACAACGACTTTATTCAATGAGATTTTAACAACTTGTGACAAAGCATAAAATTCTTCAACCCATGTAACCTTGCACCCACGCAATGCTATAAGTTGTGCGTGTTAATTGCAACAACAATCTTGTGTCTTCTTCTTTGTGCATAATTGGATGATGATGGTCGATGGTACGATCGATGGCGCGATCGATGGTGGTCCGATCTATGGTGTGATCTATGCACACTGTTGTTACAAATTAGATTTAGAGAATTATACATAACAATGAGATACAGGTTGCTGATTATTGAATAATACAGTGAGTCAAAGCTAAATTTAACAAGAAGTTCAAAACAGAAAGAAAATTATTCATATTACAATACATCTTATTAAAGTTAAATGAATCCATGTTACAAACAAATAATTGTATTAAACGAACATGCATACTTCTGAATCTTAAACATCCCGCCGCCCCTGGAACAATGTTTCAGGATAGGGGTAGAGCAGACAGTTTGGTTACTGGCCGAATGAATGTTCCACGGCGCGTTCTTATCGTAGCGACTCTTATCCTGTCATCTGAACCTGGATGGACAACTTCTATACGGCCAAGAAGCCACTTGGCTGGTGGAAGGTTTGGTTCCTTGATGACTACCAGATCCCCAACTTCTAAGTCTCTGTTGATGTTCTGCCATTTGGGACGCTCTCGAGGTGATGTTATATATTCCAAATGCCATCGTTTCCAAAACCCTTGGACCATGCTTTGAAGGGGATTCCAGTGTGACAAACGATTTTGTGGGACATCAAGATAGCTTGGTTCTGGAATAGTGGTATATGGTTCGCCTATAAGAAAATGTGCGGGGGTTAATGGATTTAAATCTTCATCAGAGATTGCACAAAGAGGACGAGAATTTAAAACGCTTTCGACTTGAGTAAGAACTGTGTACAACTCTTCAAAAGTGAGAATAGATGATCCAATGACTCTTCGTAAATGAAGTTTGACTGATCGCACTCCTTCTTCCCACAATCCGCCGAAGTGTGGAGCTGAAGGGGGAATAAAATGCCATTCGGTACCATCCATAGCAAGCGATGCCGCGATGTCTTCGTTGTGAGATTGTGATGTTGTTAACCTCTGCAGTTCGTTTAAGCAATGTCGTGCCCCTTGGAAGTTCGTTCCGTTGTCACTTTATACATTAGAACACTTTCCACGTCTAGCGACAAAACGTCTGAAGGCAGCTAGAAATGCATCGGTCGTTAGGTCACTCACTAACTCCAAGTGAATTGCTTTGGTGCTCATACACACAAAGAGCGCCATATATGCTTTCGATAATCGTGGATTTCTACCTCGAGAGAGTTTGATGGTAAATGGACCAGCATAGTCACATCCGCTGTTTAAAAATGGTCGACTAGCTTGAACGCGTGATGGTGGTAGGTCACCCATAAGTTGTTGAGTCATCGTTTTGCGTTGTTCGAAGCATGCCTTACACTGATGAACTATTTTGCGAATCAAGTTGCGGCTGCCTAGTATCCAATACCTCTGGCGGACTATCACAAATGTTTCTGAGACTCCTGGATGTTGATATGTGTTGTGAATATCCTTAACTATATGGGGAGAGACAAGATTATTGGGAAGGAGTATAGGATGTTTTATATTAAATATTAAATTAGCATTTTTAATACGCCCACCAACTCGTAAAAGTCCATTAGTGTCAATAAATGGGGTGTACCGCAAAAGGTTTGATTTATGGGGAAGGGGTCGTTTATTTGCAAGCAGATTTATATCACTTCCAAACGCGATTGTTTGTACACATTTTAAGATTAAAATTTTCGAATTTTGAATTTCGTTAAATGTCAGACCACTTAAGTTTTTTCCGAATTTGTAAGGACGACAATTTGAGAGGAAACGAACAACATATGCTACAATTCGAACTAACCGAGTCCACGACGATATCTTTAGTATGAGGTTATGAGGCGGCTCCGCGGGGGTGCACGTTATAAGTGTTATTTGGGCGACTTTCCTTTCTTCTATATGACTTAAATTGTTTTCTGGGGACGCCCAACTTATCGTTGGCCAACGATCCGATGGCAGTGATAACCAGGAGGGTCCTGACCACCATAGAGAATGGTTGTTTAGAGCTGACGGGACTACGCGAGGCACAATCGGTTGGGTTCCATTCGGATGCAATATGATTCCAGGCATATCGCGGAATGGATTCGAGTATTAGTGCTGTGCGGTTCGCAACGAATGACGTCCAGCGACCAGGTGGAGAGGACAACCAATGAAGAACGATTTCCGAGTCAGTCCAGGCTAAGATTTTGACGTTCATTGTAATTGACGACCTTACCATATTTATCAGTTTACAAAGCAAGAGAGCAGCACATAATTCTAACCTTGGGATGGAGACGGGTTTAAGGGGAGCTACCTTGGTTTTAGCTGCTACGAGGACCGTTCTATATTCATGCATTCCGGTTTTAGAACGTACATAAACAACAGCAGCGTATGCCAGTGACGATGCATCTGCAAACCCATGTAGTTCTACTTCCTCTAGTAATGAAAAGACGTTGCGTGGTATCCGAATCTGTTCAAAATAGTGAAGTTCCTTTTGATATCTTATCCACTTGTCAGCCAACTGTGACGGAAGTGGATCATCCCAATCAAGTTTGAGCTCCGAAGACCACAACTGCTGAAATAACATTTTAAATAAAATTACCGATGGCGCTAAGAAACCTAAAGGGTCAAAAATGCGAGAGATTTCTGATAGAAGAGAGCGTCGAGTTGGGGTTGGATTGAAGCGAGATTCCGTCATCCGAAAAGAAAATTGGTCTGTGTTGGGGTCCCAATACAAACCTAGCACCTTGATCAATGATTCCGAGCAATCTGTTTCAAATGGTGAGTATTGGCAATCTTCTCTTGGCAATCGATAGAGCAGAGGCCAGCAGTTTGAATTCCATTTTCGAAGCTGAAGTTGAGCCTTTGATAACAAGGATACCAGTTCAGACTGCAAGGTTATTAGATCATCAATCGAATTTGCACCCGCCATGATGTCATCTACGTAAACATTTTCACTGAGAACACGAGCCGATCTGGGATATTGGTTTTTGTAGTCTTCTGACAGCTGCTTTAAGACCCGAACAGAAAGAAATGGAGCCGACAAGGTACCATATGTTACGGTCCGTAACCGATAATGTTCGATGCTATCACTAGCATTTTTTCTCCAAACGATACGTTGATAATCGCAATGTTCATCGGCAACCCATATTTGGCGAAACATTTTTACTATATCGGCAGTAAAAACGTACTTAAATTGCCGAAAACGCAAACAAACCCCGATCAAATCTCGTTGAATGGGAGGACCTACTAACAACTGGCTATTTAGTGATTAACCATCCGAATCCTTGGCTGATCCATCGAAAACAACCCTCAGTTTTGTGGTAGAACTGTCTGGTTTAAGCACAGCATGATGAGGGAGATAAAAATGCTTTGCAGAATTATTTTCTAGCTCAGAGGGTGGAATGCGAGTCATATGGCCGAGATCTTGATATTCCTGCATGAAGTTCGTATACATATCACGCAACTTCCAATCTCTTTGAAATCTACGTTCCATTGCATATAAGCGACTCAAAGCAGATTGTAAAGAGTTACCAAAAATCGGGGAAGAAACCTTAAATGGAAGCTGAACTATATACCTTCCGTCAAGTGATCGGGTAAAGGTTTTACGAAAGTTTATTTCGGCTTCATCGTTATGACATAAATCGATTTTCGAAGAAGATACCTTATCAAGTTCCCAAAAGCGTTGCAAAAGTCTATCGACATCGAGGGTGGAGAGTAGAGATGAAATTACCGGCCGAGAAGAAGAGTTCGACGGAATAGTGACGGGATTTGCATTCGCGACACGAAAAATTCGACCGACACTTTTTTGCAGAATGTCCTGCCCGAAGGCAATTAAAGCATAAGGAATTGTCTTTAACAAATGACCGACGCGCGTCAACACTTAGTTGAGTAAACCGAGGACATTGAGACAGTAGGTGCTGTTCGTTACATCTTGGGCATTGTGAAGACACTGGCGACGCTTCAGTGACATGAGTGCGAATTTTAGGTTGGTTTCGATTACGCGATGGACTTGTTGTGGCCAACGTTTGGAACGATTCTAATGCATTACATCTTGCCTCCAAGAATTGAAGCAATTCACTAAACTTGGGACTATCCACCCCACCACTGTGTTCAGCCCAACTTTGTTTCGTTTCACTGTCAACTTTATTTAATAACAAATACAGAAGCCAAGGGTCGCGATCGTTCGACTTTAATGCATTCAAGCCACGAATTACTTCAACTGCTCCGTCTGACAACTTACGCAAACCTTTTACATTCCCGGACGCGGCAGTTGGAAGATTTAGAAATGTTTGGATGAATGATTGGACGATAAGATGAACGCGATCATATCTTCCTTTCAAACGTTCCCACGCTTCTAGGTAATTGGCCTCAGATATTGCCATATGTTTTATTAGGTTTGCCGCGTCATCACGTAGAAACGACTTAAGATAATGGAATTTTTGTGTAGCCGACAGATTTTTCTTACTATCAACGGAACCGGTAAATGAATCTCGAAAGGAAGGCCAATCCTTGTAGTCACCCGAGAAAATTGGCACAGTAAACTTTGGAAGTTGAATGGGCGAATCTTTTGAATTGGCATTAATTTTTTCCAAAAACGTGGTTTGCTGATGAGCGAGTTGTTCAACGACCGAACACTTTGCATTTGATTTTTCATCTGCCTGTCTGCTTCGCATTGCTGACATTATTCGCGAATGTGATTCGAAAAAACGCGTTTCATAAAGTCCAAATTCATTCTCGTACACTTCGAGTTGTTCACCCGAAACACTTTCTATTATCTTTGTATATATCTCAGAGAATTCAGACCACGAGTCAATAAGATTTTTTAATCGAATCTCTAGCATTTCTAGGGAAGTACTTTCTTCGATGGAGTCTACAAAATCACGCGTGCGAGTTAAACGACTCTTAATATTACCGAACTTTTGTTTTAGCGAACTCATATTAAGACTATATTAATTCAAGGGCTTGCACTTCACAAAAAAAAAAAAAATTTAAACTGTTTGTTACGAATTTTAAAAATCCGACTGAGAAGGACTAAACTTTTATGTATTAGATTCAACTTAGGATTTGTGGAGCAATCGATAAAACCGAGCGACAAGTACTTGCTACCACAATCGAACAAGAAAAAAAATAATCAAAACCCAAAGAAAATGAAAGCAATCGATTTGAAATTAACAACGACTTTATTCAATGAGATTTTAACAACTTGTGCCAAAGCATAAAATTCTTCAACCCATGTAACCTTGCACACACGCAATGCTATAAGTTGTGCGTGTTAATTGCAACAACAATTTTGTGTCTTCTTCTTTGTGCATAATTGGATGATGATGGTCGATGGTACGATCGATGGTACGATCGATGGCGCGATCGATGGTGGTCCGATCTATGGTGTGATCTATGCACACTGTTGTTGCAAATTAGATTTAGAGAATTATACATAACAATGGGATACAGGTTGCTGATTATTGAATAATACAGTGAGTCAAAGCTAAATTTAACAAGAAGTTCAAAACAGAAAGAAAATTATTCATATTACAATACATCTTATAAAAGTTAAATGAATTCATGTTACAAACAAATAATTGTATTAAACGAACATGCATACTTCTGAATCTTGAACAAACACCAAAGCGAAAATTCACGAATTTCATTGACTACAGATCGGCATTTCTTTTGTAAAGTGGAAAACATGGGAAAAGAAGTATTGATTCGACTTTTGTAAATGTGGAGAAGCGAGAAAAATGAAGCCACTACATCGCCGATATTACCTCAATTTCATATTTCAGCAACCCGATTTGGACAAAAATGTCTTACCCAAAACAGTAGACAATGCAAATTAAAAATGTTAAGTGAAATTTTTCAGCCAGAAAATTTGTGGCTGAACTTACGCAGGTTTACTCCTATCCCTTTAGACGTCGTTACACGGATTCAATAAATTCATCTTTCATGTTTGACAATTTTATATAAATTATTCGGTACATTTATTTTTATTTATTGTTAGTTTTTTAAAACTTTCTCAAATAAAAATTTTCTGGAGGAAGAAGAGGAAAGACATTAATTCTTGAAGTATTTTTAGCAACTGTCAGAAATTGGTTGTAGTACAATGTTATTGTTACATTTTTAATTTCTTTTTCTTTTTTTTATTAAGAACTTAACACTCAAGGGGATACGACTACTCTTAAAATGCCGGAGAACGTGTTAAGTTTTTCGGAAAATGGGATCGAGACTGAGTGAATTATGTTTGGGTTCAGTGGTTATTTCACTCCATGGGTGGCATCCAACATTTAATGGGGAGACTAATTTTTACGTGTAGTGTACATCGACTTATTGTTGTATTTTCGGCAACCTTTCACTTTATAAAAAAAACGATGTCTATACTACACTGCACTACAAGTTGCACAATACTTAGCTTTGGTTCCTGGCGGTGCTTTGCCCCTCTCTGGCACAGTTTTCTTGCTCGTCCTGCTACTCCTATCATTATCCTGACTTCGTTCCTTTCTCCTTTATTCCTTTTTTTTCTTTGCTGGTCGCCAAAACCAAAACTCGCGATTTTCAATTTAACAACTCTATTTAAACTAACTTGAAAAGAAATACTCGTTAAACCATTGCTTTTTGCAATCCAACAAATTTCGCACTATTTGAAAACCTCAGCTCAAGCCTTTTGATTTGCTGGTCGTCACCAAAGTGACTTCCAGATCGTTTCTTTGTTTCCACAAACTCCCGCCAGACTCCTATACGTATACTCACACCCAATCACTCACACATTCATTTGGCTCTAGCCGGCCCAACGTACGGGTTTCTCAGCTAAACGACTAGCAGACTTTCTTAGTTTGTGCTCCCATGTCCAACTAGGCTTCTCATACATTCCAATTGTTTCCAATTGTACACACTCATACTTAACTCCTCAGTCACTGAGTTCTCTCCCGCTTCCAGTGATAACTGGGAACTCCACTGAGCGAGTTCATGGGGGTTTGTGGTTCTATCTATGCCTAGCTATTTCCCTAGACATTGAAAATCGATTTGAAACTGCGGGAAGCAATGTTTCTCTTTCTTTCTGATACTCGGAAAGAAAGTCAGATCGAAGGTCAATGAAGTGTTGGGACGAAGGAGGAAGGGTTGTGTGGGTGTAATCCTAACCTGATTATACCCCGATCTAACCATTCTCTAGATCGCCGCCCCAAATAAGGCTAAGTAAACGCTTTTGTGCTACTTTACACCGTGGGTCTCTACCTACTCCGGTGGATCGGCGTTCAGATTGGGGGGGAATGGGGACTGAACAATAGCGTGCCACTCCTTACAATTATTTATTTGGTTTTTTCTGTTTTTTTATGTTGTTGGCCTTTCTGCCCGCCTGGTGTTTGCCAGTTTATTGTTGCTATAGTATTGTTATTTTGTTATTGTTGTTTATATTATTTATGTGGTTCATTGTTTTTGATTATTATTTTAATTGTTTATGTTTATGTATTCCCTCGTTGGAGGCTGTCTCGTAACTTGGCCGTCCGCCTACAGCCTATGCTGCTCCTTTGGTGCTCCATCGGTGGGGTGCTGGCCTAAATCGTCGTCGGCCTAGATCGTCGTCTCTTCACCCTTCAATCCCTTTGCCACTACTAGCTCTCTAGCTAGTTGCATCCACATCAATCGTGGGTTTTGGTCTGGCAGTTGTATTCACATCTGTTGCAGGATGTGGAATTTCTGAAGCCTTTGTGTCTTAGGCTTTCGTTGGGGTGTAAGCTCCGGGGATCGCCCTTCCCCACCCGTCGTTATCGTGTTGGGATGTCTGGCTATAAAGGACCGTTCGTCCCCACCTGTCAACGACTTTCAGACGTCCTGTCTGATGCTACCCGTTGCGAGTCTCCCGTCTAGCCTATGGGCTCTGACAACGGTGTTCCTGGTGGACCTCCTGTCGTACCCTGGGCTCCTTGTTCGTCGTGAGTCTCTCTACCGTCCTTAGGGATTCACCAACCGAACCACCTCGGGCCAATGGCTGATGGGACCATGGCTGCCCTTCAACTCCGCCAGAGATCGGTCCCCCACTAAAAAGAAAAGAGAAAGAGGGAACGAAAGGAACATGAACAAGGAAAGAGGGTAAATCTTGTTGCGAGAAAATTTACCGTGACAACCCGAACTTCCGAATCGTCCCCATTTCGTGCTGGGCTTTTGGAAAGTTACAAGAAGATACACTGTTTTCAACCAAAATTTTGTTCAGCGATGAGGCCCATTTCTCATTTAATGGCTGCGTCAGTAAAAGTCATATTTGCGATGCGAAACAACATTAACTGGAACAAATAATAAATAAACAAATATATAAAAAATAAAACACTGAATATACAACAAAGCAAATAAGTTGAAATGATAATAGATGTGCGTGAATAGCAGGTATTGACTCCGTTATAAAGCTAAGTCTGAAATCAAGTCACTGTCAGATGAATAGCAAGAGATTTTATATTGATGATATAGTGTTTCAATTCTAATTGTATTCATTTTTATGTAGTTACTCTAGGACAGATTTTTTATAACTTTCAGGAATTTGTGTTGTGTTATTTGAATTTTGCGCTGATGGGTGACGATCCATATTGTATAATAAATGGCTTTAAAAATGGGATCGACGGAATTGAAGCTCAGTCGTATGAGACAAACCATCCGAAATACTGTATATATTTTTTTAAAAGGTTGGCGTAGATCGCTGCATTAAATCATTTTTCTTTGAAAAATGCCAGACTCAATTATAACACATCTATCACTGTGAGAGTAAAAAACCGACTATAAACTGGCAGAAAAAGCCGATGGATTGATTTAGATGAACAAAAGCTTGACAAATACCATACATCTGTAGCTCCGAACAGCTTGCCGTTAACTTCTTTGTCATGACCTTCGCTAATCTTAGCCGATCGCTTTCAAAGAAGATCAACTGCAAATTGACTAAACAGAGGCGGAAGCAGCAGTAACCGATTTCAAGAAGTCATGAGAGAAAGAATGAGGTTTTGCGCTTCTATTACGAATAATTTGGGGATCAGGCAAAAAACTGTCAGTCCATCGATCTACGGAATGTGTCGTAGACGTTTCGTCAATGCATTATGTCATTATGTCCGACAACATGGAACAATATTTGCGGCACATTTGCACAGTGTTTCGAAAATCCATCGCACTTGCCCTGCTCATCAATTTAGACAAATGAGATTCGTGGAATTCACTACAATACATCGGGCTGCAAACCGCCAGAGAAAGTGTGTCGGAGCAATTCTAAGCTACAGCAAACCCGTGACAATATGCGAATTTTTTGGACTTATTGGAGTTCTTAATAGTTGTTGCATTCTACATGTAGCTTTACTTCAAGCGGCATTAAACGATTTTCAGCGTGAGCTCAAAAAAAAAAAATGGAAAAAGAAAAGTGCTGTAAACACATGATGCCTTTCTATGCCTTCTATGCAGCGCCGCTTTATATGCATCTTGCTTAGCTGCATGTGCTTGCCGGCATTCATCATCGAACCATTGGTTTCGTTGTGGTGGACGATTGAAACCCAGCATATCAGAAGCGGCATCTTTGATGACGTTTTGGCAGTCTTTCCAATGGTCTTCGATGCTTGATGCTGGTGGTATTGGACGTCTTAAGACATTAAGAGACACTCGATCGGAAAAGGATTTGGCGATCTCTTGCAATTTTAGCCGTCTGACGTCGATAGCTAGGGCGTTGCTCGTTGGTCTTGTTAAGGAGCTCTTAGAATGCATCCTTGGTGTCGTCATCTTTCTCCTCTGTTGGGTCATGCGCGCATATAAGGCTAATGTTGGCGAATTAAGCCTTAATGCAGATTGCTACGAGGCGCTGGCTCACATGTCGGAAGCTTGGGACTTCTTGTCTTAGTATGCCTCCGACAACAAATCCGCACCCAAATAAGCGCTGCTTTTGCCGTCGTTAGCAATTGCCGTAGTAGATGTCGCAGTTTTTCATCTCTTTTTTGTCCGGCCACCGCATTTCTTGAATGGCGGTTATGTCTGCTTTGCAGCAGTCTAGGGCCTCCGCTATTTGCTCGGCTGCACGTAGTCTACTAAGGGATCTAACATTCCACGTGCATATTCGAACCTCATTGTCCTTAAATCGTTTGCGTGGGTTGTTAACAGTATATCCGTCCATATCCGGAGCTTGTTGCTGCTTCGTAACTTTTTGTTTTTTTTTAAATAGCCGGGCAGTTACCCCGGCGGCACAACCCCCAACCTGGAGGACCAGTTCCATATCCATTCCAAGAAATGCGTTTTGCCCTTTCTGTAGTACAACTGACGCTATACCATCCACGCCTGGGGAAGGGGTGAAAAGAACTTATTGCCCATTCCTGCCTTCCCTAAGAACAGATAGCTGATGCAATTTCCCAGTCATCCTTCCGAGGTCGAGCTGAAATTGTTCTGTTCCTAAAGCCAGTACTAGGTGAGCTCCCTGGAAAATGAGTTCGTAGAAGTAACCGTGCCCTCTCGTCATCATTTTCCGTTTAGCTGACGTTTGATGCCTTTGCCAGTCTCCTTACGTTTTGCTGTGTTAAACAGCTTGCGCACTTCGGATCTTAGTTTTGACAAAGTATGGTTCCATCACGGCATATCTCTCCTACTTTTTCCCCCCGTAAGGGGACAGCTTAGTTCAAACGCATTTGTGAGGGCGTGAGTGAGGTTTTTACTGTGTTTTCTAGTTCCAGAAAGTGAGCTGCAAGTTTTCTTGTTCCAAGTCGCCCTAAATTATATTCTAGAGCTCTCTGAATGGTTTCCCAGTTGGTTTTCCTGGGATTCCTTGCTGGATTTTTCATGATACTTGTATTGTCCAGGCCGAATACAATGATTCGATGGTCGGACAATGACGGTTCACAAGTTACTTTCCAGCTCTTTATAATTTTGCTTACGTTCGGACTGCCAAGCGTGAGGTCAAGAACTTCTTCTCTAATTCGATTAACAAAGATGGGGGTATTTCCTACATTGTCAAGGGACGAATTTTTGATAAATTCTAATAGCTACCTCTTTTATTGGTGTCGGTGCTACCCCATATGATGTTGTGGGCGTTTGCATCACACCCTATAAGCAGCTGCATGCGGATCCTGTTAGAGTGCTCCACAAGTCGTTGCATCTCGGATGATATCATGGGTAGCTCAGGGAACCTTGAAATTGAAATTTAAATTGAAATTGAGGCCCTCATTTTGATCCTCTAGTAGTGCCAAGGATGTTTTAGACTCCTGGTTCGCACTTCTAGGTAGGAAGATGGTCACCGAATATGCCCGTGGTATATCTTCCCCACTGCAGGCCATTATTTCTGACCGCTTCCATCTGCTTAACTTGGGTGCTACTGCTTTTAGCCAGTTCACTATCTGCGGAGTTTCGCAATCCACCAGTAGCATCCCAGGCTTGAAATATATGCCCTGAAATGTGAGCTTATGCTCCCATCCCAGAGCCATTTCATACACAATGGCGTTTTCCAGTGCTGTGAGGTCTTCGCTGCTGAGTATCTCCTGGGGATATTTCACCGGGAGAACCGATAGCTGCTCAGCCACCGCACCAGTGGTTCGTCGTACCCGCGCTGTGCCAGCTTTCGCCGCTGCAGCGTAGCTGCGACCGACCATTGTTGCATTGGCTTTCACAGGCATGCACTTTGCCCTCGTGGCACCTTCTTCCACCTTTTGTTTTTTGGCTACGTTGCTTGGGGGTGCGATGGTAGTGTTCCCCCTTTACCCCTCAGCCATCCCTTTTGTTTCGGGCTTGGCCCGATGTTCCTCAGCCCTACTTTTTGCTTCCTCGGGCTCAAAGCCTTTATTGAGGTAGCGGAGGTACCATCTCGCTCCAACGCTACTAAGCCCCCTGCTAAGAGGGTCGTCTCTTCCGACTGGTTTCCCAAGTGGAGGTACGGTTGTGCCTCTGGTATTCCCCGCGACCACTGTTGCATTAGCTTTCACAGGCATGTACTTTGCCCTCGTGGCACCTTCTTCCACCTTTGGTTCCTACCCCTTCTGTCCGAAAGTCATCGCGAGGTGGTGGCTTTTTGGATTGTGCTAGGGTGCACCTTCCTAGAGCTTCCCTCTCGACTTGTTCCAGGTGTATCTTGCATCTGTCTTTCTTTGTGGATATCATGCTCCACACGCCTGCCAACTTCAGATGCGGTTTGTCCCCGAAATTTATTTGCTATAACTGTGTTTCATATTCCCACGAGTAGCGTGGGAAAGACGGTCGACCACGCCAAAGCCCCGCATTAGCGTGGTAAGGTCATGGTTACTCCCCGGGGCGGCCCTGTTTCGAGGAGGCTCCGTTAAAATACAGCCGGTTACTCCTGGCTGCAAACCATTCAATATGCACAGGTCGCTTAACACTTTGAATAAGAGGTGGGTAGTTCTTAGTTAATCGCTCCACAAACAGCCTGTCTGCCATGGGTGGCCCTTCTGACAACTGACGTCGTCGACAGCAGTCATTGCGATGTTAAGCCACCGCACCAGGCACCTTTACAAAGGTAGAGACACACACGACAAGGTGACTACCCCTAGCGGAGGGCTTCAAATGTAAAAGATAAAATAAATTTTCTGCAAACATCAGTGTTGTGGAAAGATATTAAAATATTATAGCAATTAAGACTGTTTGGGTTTCAAATTCAAATTCATTTATAAATTAGTGCAAATTATATTTACTAAAAAACAAAATTACAATTGTGAATTACTAAATGTCTAACCTGTCATAATGTTCAGCCTTAAGAAGATGTTAAAACAATTGTCAAACTAAATATAAAAATGTAATGAAAACATGTATTAAGAGCATTAACATTTTATAACGCAACTTAACAGTGTCTTTTACTAAGACCGCAACACAACACGGTACGCAAACCCTTCATTTTAGTCCTTCTAGAGCCGTTTTGGACACAAGTAAAAGTTAATTTTACTAAAATAAGTTTAAAAGTTTTTGGATCTGGTTTTTATTTTTAAACACACAAAACAAAGTAAAACAAGTACACACAGGATTTTACTCACCACATCAGCGGGAGAAAAGTCAAACCAATACCTGCATCAGCACCTGCGTCAACACCTGCATCAGTACCTGCATCAACTCCTGCATGGACAAGAACGGAAAACACAGTCCAGAGCCGGTCATCAAGTCCATTAAACAGACAGCAACACCACAGTAACACCACAGCAACACCAGTCGAATCTCAGGTGAGCCTTTTAACCTGTGTCCTGTGTTTTTATTCATTTTAATAAAGGGCTGCAGTATAAATAAACAAGTATTCTTAAAATGGCTAGTAAGTTACAAAAATTTGTACTCCACCAAGTCGAACGAGATTTCGAAAATTATAAGAAGTCCAATAAGGAGCGTTTAGCGGACCCAAATTATTTAAAAAAACCGTTTGGAGAAGCATAAACAGCCAGCAAAAAAGTACCAGGTAGAATTTTTAACTGAAGGGAAATTAGAAGAGGGGCTGAAAGCAAATGAATTCAATGCAGTTTATGAAAAAATCTTAGATTTATACCTTGTGTACAAGACGAAAATCCTTGGGGCTCAGGATAAAATCAAGCTGGTTATAGATGCGAATGCATCGAAAGGTTCAGAGTCCTCCTGAGATAAAGAACATAAGGAGAAAGGACAACCGGAGTTTCGTCTTCCAAAAATTACGTACCATCATTTGAAGGGGGTTAAGAGCGCTGGAGACCATTTAATTCATGAAAATAAGTCGCTGTCAGATGTACAAAAACTACATAATTTAAAATAAAGTGTTACAGGAGAAGTTGAATGGTTACTACAACACTTACTAATCGATAGTGGAAACTATCAGCGGGCATGGGAGATTTTGGTTGAGAGGTATGACCATAAGAGGGTGTTGGTCAATATCCAGCTATAACTATTATTTGGGCAAGCTGCTATCAACAACGAAAAATCTAAAAATATAAAACAGTTACTAGATACATCACAGGAAATCATCCATGCACTGTCAATACGAGTTGGGATAGAATTTTGATACTCGTATTTATAATCATCTAAAAGGTGGGTAATTCAGTGCAACGAATGTGGGAAGAGAAGCTGGGCAACGAAAAGGAGCTCCCAACTTTAAAACAGTTCTTTGATTTTCTTCAATGCCGTTTTAGGACATTGGAGGCTGTTGAGCAATCAACAGGAAAATCAATCTGCATATTTTACTAAAAAGGCTTTGTCATGAAGAACATCATTCGTTGCGACAGTGTAAAAAATTCTTGAATATGAATATTGATCAGAGGCGAAAGGCTGTTTATGAGGTAAGGGTATGCGAGAACTGTCTTGCACACAGCCATTTTAAGCAAAAGTGCCCAAGCAGCAAGAATTGCTATTACTGCAAAAGAAGACACATCGCAGTCAACACCACAAAGCAACACAGCAAATTCATACCAGATGTCTAGTATAAGTCCTCAGGCACCGGAGTTCCAACCTTACCAAGAACAAGCATCAACGTCGGCATATCTAAAGAGCTATCATTACATACCAGTTCAGCCGTATTATTGGTGACAGCTCTAATAAAAGCTCGAGCGAGTGAGGGTAGCTTCGTTACCTTACGAGCCTTAGCGGATTCCGGGTCTGAAGCATCGTTTATAACCGAATATGCAATTCAACAACTTCGCTTAAAAACGGAATGGACACGCGTCTGTTGATCTTGAAATTCATTCGATGACTTCCAGCTTCGCAGGACGATGCCGAGCTTTAGTTTTCACTTCACTGACGGGCCTTCGGCCGGCCCAAAAAATTACTTCGACAGAGGGTCTCACTTACTAGGGTTGAAATTGGCTGATCCAACATTTAGACAACCAGGAAGAGTGAACGTTCTTCTTGGAAGTGATGTTTATGCCCAAATAGTGTTGGGAGAAGGCCGAGGCAGATGCCGCATTGGACCAATAGCTCAATCAATCCATTTAGGATGGATATTATTAGGTACAGTACCCCAAACAACCTCAATGTCTATCCAGACGTTTACCAACCAACTGGAGCTTGATAAAACGCTTCGCAAGTTCTGGGAAGTGGAAGAATTGCCAGCTGAAAAGGAAGAAAACGAGGTAAATAATAGTTGTGAAAATTTTTTCAAACAAACACGGTCCGCTTACCAAATGGTCACTACAAAGTCTGTTTGCCTTCAAAGGCTTTCAACATCCCAAGATGGACCCATCGAAAGAAACAGCAGTCAGGAGATTCTATATATAGCTATATTGTGAATACTCCAAATTTTTAAAGGAGTACTTACAATTAGGACATTAGGACATATGAAAGATTCGAGAACAAACGGAAACTCGTCAACACACAGTTGAGAATACTGATACAGGATAAGTTAGGGCAAGAATCCGCAGTGTGCTTAAAATCGTTACACGACGCTAGCACCGTGGAAACTTGGAACTGTATCCTTATATACATAATTTTTCATAAGCTTCCGCCCCAAACACAAAGGGACTGGGAAGATAAGTTAGGCACCTCAAAGTCTCTTCTGGATTGGAAAACCTTTTCATCCTTTATTGAGGGCTGGTTTTACTCATTGGAAAACGTTAATGAGTTAAACAGGTCTCAAAAACAACCACCTCAGGGAAGTTCTTTTAGGAAAGCCAACAATTTTCATGCTAATCCTCAAGCGACAAACAAACACTACTTTGTCGAAATTGCCAGTCGTCTCATGGAATTCGAAGGTGTAAAAAATTCCTAAGCATGAATATTAAGAGTCGCACGGAAGTAACCAAAAAAAATGGCATTTGTAAAAATTGCCTTGGCTACGATCACTATGCTTTAACATGTAGCAGTAGCAATAGGTGTCTGAAATGTGGTTTGAAACATCATACGCTTCTACACTTTGGTTTACAAAACCCGAATGATACCAACAACAATCACTACCACTCTCAACCTGAAACTCAAAACAATACAAGAAATTACCTTGTCCAAAACTCGGCTCAACCAACTTCGAGTCAAACAAATTCGAATGTGCTACAAAATTTTAACACGCATTTCAACCAAATGCAATCAAATGTGTTACTTGCAACGGCAGTTGTAAGGGTAGTGGCGTCCAATGGAACGCATCATGTGTTAAGAGCTCTGATAGACCCCGAATCAGAAGCGTCTTTTATAACGAAAAACGCTACACAACTTCTTAGTCTTAAACGGAATAAAACCTTGACATGCGTGACTGGTCTAGGGCAAGCTTCTACTGGCACATCGCACTCACAGGTCAGTCTCACCATTTTCTCTCAAGTTAATGGATCATTCCATCCTAACATCAAGGCATACGTGTTAAGTCACCTTACGTCTATGCTACCAACCAAACAGGTTAAAAGGGACAATTAGACGCACTTATCAAATCTGCAGTTAGCAGATCCTTCGTACAACAAGCTTGGGAAAATTGATCTCTTAATAGGTGCTGACGTCTATGCATTTATTATACTTGAAGGGCTGGTCAAGGGTGCACACGGATCACCGGTGGCTCAAAGAACGGAATTAGGCTGGATCTTAACAGGAAGCACCAACACCGCCCCGCAATCCCGATCCTTAACAATAAAAAACCATTTTAATTCTATAGATGAGCAACTAAGGCAATTTTGGGAATTGGAAGAAAACCTAGACGAGAGAAAACTTACGGCAGAAGAAGAAAAATGTCAACAACATTTTACAAGAACAGTGAAACGTGAAGGGATGGCAAATACGAAGTCAGATTACCTCTCAAAGACGATATTCGACCAAGGCTAGGAAACTCGAAACAAGCAGCAATGGCGAGATTCCTCCAATTGGAAAAACATTTCGCTGAAACCCCAAAACTAGAAGTGTCCTATTGCAAATGCATGAACGAATACGCTAACTTGGGACACATGAAAGAGGTCAACTCAAACACACAACTAGCAATTGGAGAACACTATTTTTTGCCACATCACGCAGTTTTAAAACCGTCGAGTACAACAACTAAACTTTGCGTTGTATTTGACGCTTCATGCAAAACCACCAACTCAAAATCGCTAAATGACTATTTAATGATTGGTCCACGTCTACAGACGGATATCATCGATTTAATTGTTAAATTGAGAAAGTTCAATATAGCATTTTCGGCCGACATTAGCATGATGTATAGGCAAATCTGGATAGCGCAAGAAGACACCCCATATCAACTTATACTATGGAGAAATAAAATGAAAGAGCCAATAAAAACTTACGCCTTAAATACCGTCACGTTTGGCACGGCATCAGCACCATACCTGGCTGTTCGCTCCTTACATCAGTTTGCTTCAGACGTCTCAAGGAGCTTTCCACACGTTGTCAAGGCACTGACAGAAGGGCTCTACGTCGACAATCTTATTTATGGGTCCGACAGCGAAGAAAGCACAATAGCCCTCCAAAAAGACCTATTATCCACTCTCCATTCAGCAGGATTCCCGCTTCGCTAGTGGGCTAGCAACTCAAGTAGAGTTCTAGAGCAAGTTTCTGAAAACGAAAGAGAAATTAACTTGCCATTAAATTTCGATTCTCCAGATGCAATCAAAGCCTTAGGTATTCAATGGCATCCTGCAAACGACTTCTTCAAAGTCAAAATCACGTTACCTACAGTGCAAAAATATACGAAAAGGTCCATTCTCGCAGACATCGCTCGCCTATTCAATCCGCTTGGTTGGGTTTCTCCATGTGTCCTTAAGGTAAAACTTATTCTTCAACAACTTTGGCGAGAGGAAGCCACCTGGGACATGCCAGTCTCACAGGAAACAGAAAGGCTATGGCTCGACTTACGCACCGGATTAGTAAGGTTACAGGAACTCTAAATTCCACGTTGGATTGGATACGATGAGTCCGCCCAAGTCCAGCTGCACGGTGTCAGTGACGCCTCTGAAAGGGCATATGCAGCAGCTGTATATGCACGGGTTGTCAAAGGTTCTAGCGAGAGCATACACCTGGTAGCACTAAAACCAGAGTGGCTCCAGTCAAACCAGTGTCACTACCACGTTTGGAGCTCTGCGCTGCTCTTCTTTTGGCGAAACTCCTGCGAAAAATTGTAAACTCGATGCAGTTTGAGAGCCCTGAGACTTGGGCGTGGTGCGACTCTATGATCGTCATATCATGGATCAAGGGAAGTCCTGCGAGTCGTACGACATTTGTCGCAAATCGGATAATCGAAATCCAAAATCTGATGGTGAGCACCAAAAAATAATCCAGCAGACATCGGATTCAGAGGAGCATCGCCGGAAGAGCTCATCAGCAGTAAAATTTGGTGGCATGGGCCGGCGTTTCTCAAAAACTTCGCCACACAAGAGCATGCACAGCACATTCCAGAAACTGATGTGGAATCTAAACGGGATGACAAAGGAGATAGAACTAAGTCAATTTATGATTCCACGTTAAGAAACATTCGTGTTCACTTTGCTTACCTTGCATGTCACTTGGGTGTCATTAACAACGCCTTCTTCCACCAGTTTTCAACACTACGGCACCTGGTTTGCATCATATCAATATGGCGGAGATATATAAACAACATACTTTCTGAGCACAAAATGCCGCTAGACATACATCCAATTACATCCGATGAGCTCAGGGCAGCTCAACACAAACTGATCAAAATCATTCAAGGTGAGCTATTTTTTGAAGAAATTAAAGCCCTCAGACTTAAAAGGTCCATACCCAAGTGATGTTCGATTCTCACCTTGAATCCCTTTATAGACTCGGAGGAAATATAACGCGTAGGAGGTCGCCTAGGCAACGCACCTCTTCCCTTTAACCAACAACATCCCATCATTCTGAATGATTCACACCACCACTTCTATAGACTGATTGTGAATGAGGCTCACCTAGACACCTTACATGGCGGTCAGCAGATGATGATGGCCGAAATTCGAAGAACGTATTGGATAACGAATCTCAAGGGGATGGTCAAGACCACCATACATAAATGCGTTCGATGTCACCGCTACAAGGCAAAAATACAACAACAATTCATGGGTAGCCTCCCAACAGAAAGAGTTAGCATATCAAGACCCTTTACTAACACGGGGGTAGATTATGCAGGACAGTACCAGTCGAAATCAAAATGTGAAAGGGCAGATGCAACAAAACCTCAAAGGGGTATATAGCAGTATTTGTGTGTCTTTCGACAAAGGCTATGCACATCGAATTAGTCAGCGATTTAACAGTAGCAGCGATCATAGCAGCATACAGACGACTTGTCTCAAGACGAGGATGTTGTGGAAACATGAAACAGAAAGAGTTAGCATATCAAGACCCTTTACTAACACGGGGTAGATTATGCAGGACAGTCGAAATCAAAATGTGAAAGGGCAGATGCAACAAAACCTCAAAGGGGTATACAGCAGTATTTGTGTGTATTTCGACAAAGGCTATGTATATCGAAATAGTCAGCGATCTAACAGCAGCAGCGTTCATAGCAGCATACAGACGATTTGTCTCAAGACGAGGATATTGTGGAAATATGTTTAGCGATTGCGGAACCAACTTTAAGGGTGCAAATAACGAGCTTTGGAAAGACACCAAATTTATTTCGTCAGAATGGTCAGCGGAAGTGTCCAAGAGCTTAGCTTCACTAAACACATCGTGGCACTTCAACCCGCCATCATCGCCACACTTCGGAGGTCTGTGGGAGGCGGGAGTCAAATCCATTAAACACCATCTCAAGAGAACAATTGGATCATCAAAACTAACGCTTGAGGAATATATATATACGGTCCTCGCACAAATCGAGGCGTGCCTCAACTCCAGGCCGTTGTGTGCTATGACGTTTGACCCAGAAGATCTGTCGGTTTTAACACCTGGTCATTTTCTCATCGGAACCGCCCTCCGTGCACTTCCGGAAAGAAACCTTCTCGACAACAAAATAAATTACCTTGATAGATGGAAATACTTGCAACGGCTCTCCCAAGAATTTTGGAAGCAATGGAGTTCAGCATATCTCCACCTGCTCCAACATCGTCCAAAATGGCTCCAAGAGCAGCAAAACATCAAAATAGGAGACATTGTTCTTGTGAAAGAAGATAACCTACCACCAACATCATGGTTACTTGGGCGGGTGCAAGAGGTACATGCCGGTGCGGATGGTCTGACGCGCGTGGTGACCATAAAGACAAGTACGTCCAACATAAAACGCCCAATCGCGAAAATATCCCCCTTGCCGATTTCGAACACTGAAAATCACCCATGAAAGCCCCTCGCGTAAAAATAGACCCAACAAAGAATCGGAACTGAATCCCATCGAACAAACTTGTTCCATGAACCCACTCAACCTCATGAACCTTAAACCTATGAACTTTGAACTTTATGAACTTCTAAAATAAATATGAACAGTGTAAACTAAGTAAATGAATTCTTTAAAACAATATAATAATAACATATGACAGAAGGAAAGCACCAACACGTAATTAAACCAAAAAAATAATAATAATAACCTACGTTAAGCTAAAGGCTACCAATGAATAAATAAAATAAAATAAAAATAGGGTTCCAAGGAACCTACATAAATACAAACATACTCCCATACACATATCTTAAGCCACGGTTGACAGATGAAATCCAGCATCTTGCAGCTATGTTAAATATCATATTATTTTATTAAATAAACAATTTTGTTGTGTAATATCTAATACTTTCCCTCTTTTTGCATGACCGGAGCCAACTATCCCTAAGATCCAGGTATCCGAATTGATGAAGACAGCCAAGACACAAGACTTCAATGACGCACGTAGCTCATCCAGCAAGCAGTTCGTCTTCCACCACATCATGTCAGCTGGAGGCGGGGGAACATGTTACTTCTCAACAAACAGGACTAGTTATCGCTAGGATATTCCAAAGTTATCATAATAACGATAACTAGTCCAAACGACAATCACAAATTAAAATCACAGCCAACAATGAGTAAACAAACCAAAAAACGTCAACTGTCAAGGTGCCTATGTCGATGGGTGAGATCGACCAGCTGTCCCTCTCTCCCCTAAGGCACATCCAACAAACATGTATGTGCTAAACATTTGTATACTACTTATGCAATCATGTAATCGTTTTAGTATTAGACACATCAATGTATTCAGTGCCAATTTAAAAAGTATAAATGTATTAGAGCAGTGTGTAAAAGTAGACTAATGTAAGTGGTAAGGTCACTGACCATGGATAATGTTAAAGAACGGCTGTTAGATTTCCTGTTAAAGACCAACAGACTGTTCTTCACTCTTGTACATCACATCAGCCGAGATAGGCCAATAAACTTGTTATAACGTTTTAAGGATTGTACGTTCTTTTATTTTCTTTCAAACCACAAATTATTCCTGACGGCACCTGAGTCAGGAACACTGATCGATGACGAGGAAGTGCGTAAAACACCTCACCATTTTTTCATACCACATCATGCAGTTTTAAAGGCATCCAGCACAACGACTAGGGTACGAGTGGTATTTGATGCCAAACAAAAATCGCTATTCGGTCCTTCGCTGAATGACATATTGCACGTAAGGCCAAAACTGCAAGCACCTGTTTGTGATATCATTCAGCGTTAGAGATGGTACAAATTTACGTTTACCGGAGATGTCGAGAAGATGGAGCGGCAGATAAGTGTGGCTACTTCGGATGCAAACTATCAGCTTATAGTTTGGCACTGCATCGGCACCTTATCTAGCAATCCGTGTTCTTCAGAAGTTGGCGGACGACGAGGCAGCTAGATTTCCGTCCGTGAGGTCGATCATCAAAGAAGAAACATACGTCGATGATGTTATTAGTGGAGGAGATACTGGAAAAGAAGCACAGGAAAAGCTGCAGGAAGTTCGACAACTTTTGGCGGCTGGGGGTTTCTCTCTAAGAAAACATGCCAGCATCACGATTGAACTACTCAAATATATACCAGCAGAACAGTGCGATTTGGATTTCTCAGTTCCATGCGATGATAAAAGCAGCTTCAAGACGCTGGGAGTGAAATGGTTTCTAAAATCCGATACATGTTCATTTCAGGTAGCGAGAAACATTGAAGAAGCTGTCACAAAGAGATCTGTTTTGTCGTCAATTGCCAAGATATATGATCCGATGAGTTGGATTTCGCCAGGCATTATTAAGGCCAAGATCCAGATGCAACAATTATGGGGTCAAAATATTGATTGGGACAATCTAATTCCTCACAATTTATGGCGAGAATGGGAAGCATTTCGTGACGATCTGCCATCAATAGAGAAGGTTCGGATTCCTCGTTGGATTAACACCAATAAAACGTCAAAAATGGTTGAAGTACACGGTTTCAGCGACGCCTCAGAGAAGGCATACGCAGCAGCAGTCTATCTTCGAGTATTCGACCAAAACCAACACATTCACATGCATTTGCTGGTGAGCGCATTTCGAGATGATAAAGGTATTCTTCGAGTGGGTGGAAAACTTGCAAATTCCAGCCTCCCATACAACACGAAACATCCAATCCTTTTGAAATCGGACCACAGATTGGTAAAGCTAATTATAAGCGTAGCACACCTTCAAACACTGGTAAAAGCTAATTGCGTATGCCCGCCGAAAATTTTGGATTTTAAACATTCGAAATGCAGTGAATAGGTGCATTCACGACTGCACGATATGCTATCGTTTCTGAGCGAAACCGTTGCAGCAACTAATGGGTGATCTTCCCGCGGTTAGGATGGCAATGTCAAAACCATTTGCTCACTCTGGGGTAGATTACCCCGGCCCCATAGATGTGAAGATGTGGAAAGGTCGCAAAGCAAAAGTGTTAAAAGGGTATTTTGCTATCTTTGTTTGTATGGCGACCAAAGCCATACATGCTGAATTGGTCGGAGGTCTTTGCCGGCAGCTTTTTAGTGATTGTGGGAGAAACTTCGTGGGAGGAAATACCGAACTCCAGAGGCAGTTACGAGAAGCACAGGTCAGTTGGGAGAAAATAAAAGAGTTACTGGTCAACGAGGGAACCAAATGGAATTTTATTGCACCCGCTTCTCCACATTTTGGTCGACTTTGGGAAGCGGGAGTAAAATCAATTAAAATTCATCTCAAACGTGTGGTTAGCGACCAAATATTGACATTCGAGGAGCTCTCCACCCTTCTAGCTCAAGTAGAAGCGTGTCTGAACTCGAGACCGTTATGTCCACTGTCAGATAACATCGATGACTACCAGCCGCTAACACCAGCACACTTTCTCGTAGGAGAACCATTAATCGCTCCGCCGCAGCCCGACTACAACATAGTCCAGCTTTCACACTTGGATCGGTGGAAAAGAGTCCAAACTCTGACCCAAGCATTTTGGAAAGCATGGAGCAGCGACCATTTGGCCAAAGTGGATGAAGAAGATTCCAAATGAATGAAAACTCGGAGATCTGGTGCTTGACAAGGACGAACGTTTACCGCCACTGAAATCGATCCTTGGTCGGGTCACAAAACTTCACCCAGGGCCGGACGGGTTAGTCAGAGTGGCAACATTAAAGACCGAAAGCTCTGACTACTAAACAACGACAAGACCGAATAGACAAACACTACCACTACAAACTATACCAAACGACATTACGAAGAAAAGTTCCTGCCACACTAACAGCAACACGACACGAACAACGGTCCAACTCAGCAACACTATATACAGTCCATAATAACAACAACAACAGTATGCATCAAATTCACAAGCTACAATCGAAGATCAACACAGAAACATCATTATCACAGCATATAGCCGATCATCGACTCAGAAGTCGCCCTGAGTTTGATGGAACAATGATTGTATCGCCAAGTGGCTCCTTCTCGACAGTACTGAGAATATAGTCAGCTCAGGAACTCGAAGAGGCAATCAAACCACAAACAAATTATATCTTAAAAAACGGAAAACGGAATAAACCTCTTGGGGCCCAACACAAACCAACACACAATATTTTCAGCACAATTTACATATAAAGCAACACTCATAAAACATGATTATAAATAAGAATATAATTCACAAAATAAGGTACAAGATAACACTCATCATCATAAAATACTCGTAACACTACATACAAACTGGCAACACTGAACAAAATGCTTAGCAATGGTTAACTTTCCAGAAGAGAAACAAAAGAAAATGGTCAAAAAAAAAAACACAACTAACAAAAAAGGTAGAATAAAATTTCGAGAAACTAAAAACACAAACAACCAAATAAATGCATATCTAATAAACAATATAATAAAATACAATACCTACCGGCAGTACAACAACCGATGTTCGTCAAGAAAAAAGAAAATAAATACGCGAAACCAAAAACAAAAACACGCACTTCACACCTGGATGATGGAAACTTACTTTATGAATGAACTAGAGATGAGCCCATAACCACTACCTGTGATTTATTAACAGTAATTGCAAAGTCGCAATCACTACCTGTGATCGACTTTCAAATAAAGCGTGAGTGCGTTAAACGTTATTGCGATTTTTTTGATTTTTTTCCCATCGCACTGCGCAATCAGTCTGGAAATCACGACTCACAGTCTGAAAATCACGACTCACGAAACAGAAAGCACTTACAGTCACAGTCTGAAATCACGACTCACGATAAACAGAATGCACTCACAGCCACAGTCTGAAAATCAAGACTCACGAAACAGAAAGCACTCACAGTCACAGTCTGAAAATATCGACTCACGAAACAGAAAGCACTCACTGGCACTATACGAATCACAATCACAGAACAAATAGCGAAATAACAAGGATAGCCACGGTCCGCAGTCCCCATTGGGTGAGTGCTTTGGTTAGGGTAGATTTTTTGGAAAAAAATTTATATGGTACGCGATGCACAGTTACATTTTTTGGTATTCTCTTTTTGTGCTGCGTTGTGTTGTTGCTATTTGTAGTTGGAAAATTGTCGAGTGCGGTTTAGAAAAGTTTGACTTAGCAGTGCATTAAATTTTGTGTGTTTTTGGTTTTCAGCTGTGTCAATTGCCCTACACTAATTCAACTAATTTTTCAAGAATATCTTTGAAAATTTTGCTATGTGTAATATGTGTAAAACCAAAATATCATACAAAACTAGTACTTCAAATCTGAAGAAACATATACAGGATGCACGAGTAAAATGCGAGGTAATAACTCATAAGCACACCAACCGTGAATTCGCAAGTCACAATCACAATCACAGGTTAAAATCACAGTGATTTGAAAATCACAGTCACAGTTTTACCTGTGTTCACGAAACCACGCCTAAGCCCATCTCTAGAATGAACTAAATAAAGGTCATCATCATAAATGTGAAAGGGACAATCATAGATATACTCGTATGACAGTAAACATTGCCCATTTATTGTTGATGTAATATCGTGATCATGTTTATGTGTTTCATTTTCAATGTATTCTAATAATGTTTTCATTTTTCATGTGCAACGAGTGCATAAGTTAGCATCAAGATGGCAGCAGCAAAACAGTGACGGCCCATAAAACATGAAGAATGGTAAACATCCTGTTTACGGCGGTGGAGAATATTTGGGTTTCAAATTCAAATTCATTTATAAATTAGTGCAAATTATATTTACTAAAAAACTAAATTACAATTGTGAATTAACAAATGTCTAACCTTTCATAATGTTCAGCCTTAAGAAGATGTTAAAACAATTGTCAAACTAAATATAAAAATGTAATGAAAACATGTAATAAAAGCATTAACATTTTATAACGCCACTTAACAGTGTCTTTTACTAAAAATGCAACACAACACGGTACGCAAACTGTACAAAGACTTTATAAAATTACTTTTTTCTATTCACAAAAACTAGCACGTTTTCTATTGCCAGATGTAGAAAAAGCCAGAGGGAGAAAAAAGAACCAAACAAGAGAAGAGAAAAAATAAAAAGAAGAGGATCAAAGCCAGTGTTGAGCTTTGCCGTATAATAGTTTCCAATGCAGAAGAAAGAAATCCATATCCTGAATTCAAATATTATACATCCTGCCTTTGAACTGCTCGAGTGCAAAATCCTGTAGCTGTCTTCAGAGTGGCGTTGCGTGCTAAGACTTAACGGCGGCCTTCAATTAGCCACATTGATATCTAGCTTTAGGGGTGATGAAATGTCAACTCGTTCCCATATTGGCCAGTGACTGCTTGTTGTTATCATTCAGATAACTCTTTTAACATACGATTTGCGCCAACAAAAGCAGTGCCATTATCGCTAAAAATATCGCATCAAGGTCTTCGACGACTAATAAAACATGTGAATGCATCCAAGAAAGCCTGTGAAGAAAGGTTGCCCACTACCTCGATATCCATCGCTTTCATAGCCACACAGACGAAAATTGTTAAATGCGTCTTAATCGTTGTTCCTGACCTCTTCGCCGATTCGAACTGTAAATTGACCACAGTAACCCACGCCTGATGCAAGAAATGGTCGAGCAGCATAAGCCCGTTACTTAGGAATCGAGCCATTTGTTGAGTTAGAATCGCACCTCGATGACGTCGGCAGATAGGACACTTATGCAAAAAACTCCTTACTGCTTGTCTTCCATATAAAATCCAGTACCGGCTTCGAGGAGTGTAGAGCATTAGTTAAGTATCCCCGTGAAGACTTTTGAGATGAATTTGTTGAATTAACAGCCAATCAAGAATACAAGACTTCGGTAGAATCATAGAGTAACGATGTTCTTACAAAACCGAAGCATGGCCGATTCGATCCCCAAGTCGCAGTATTCCACAATCATGTAAGTACGGGCTTAAGCACAGCAAGCGATTCATGTCTGATGATTTAGATCCACTTCGAACTTGTTCAATATCTGATGGATATGCTTTCTCTTGTTCAAAGCGAATAAGTACCTTCAATGCGTCGTCCATCTCGATAGCATCAACAACAGATCTTCGCAAACGCCACCGTTTGGAGGTTTATCGTTACATTATTGCACCGTTTTATTTCATGATCATTTTATCTGTATAACACCTTTGTCTGGCACGTCTTACTGTATCAGCATTACACCAGCATAACACCTCAATCCTTACCCTTACACTGGGCTCTGTACGTTGCATGACAATTTCTTCTGATGACGTTGATGATGTTCTTTTGATCTCTGGAAAATTTTTCACGTAATTCTTATCTTTTTTTTTAAAACATTTGTTAACGATAAAGTAGTTCGACCACCAGAACTACAGACACATTTGTGTGCGAAAATAGATCCTATGATGACAATTGTAATGCTTCCAATACCAACCCAGTTCTGGGGTTGTGTCCAGAACGTTTTCCCAGAAATGCTTTTGATTTTATATGTCGATGGATAGGTCCTTCAGCTCATCTATACATTTATACAGCAATCCTCTACTTCATTTAATGCATATCTGTCCTTGAGATTAATTTCTTTTGTTTTAACCAATGTTTTAATGCTAGTTTTTACCGTCTCGGATTTACAATTTTCAGTTAAAACTAATATTCTTGCATTTAGTAGAGTGCCTTCCTCTTTTTCTATTTTACAATAATAATAATAACATATTTTCCTTGAGTTTACAGAACATTTCAATTTTTGAGTTAATCGTTTTTAAAATATAATTATTTGCTTTATTTTGCATGAATACGTTTATTTCAAAATTTCTATAATCTAATATACTCTTAAATGAATGAGACTTACAAACATAAGTGTTATTTATTTCTTTCCAATCTTCGATATTATTTTTTAAATAATAAAATTCCATATCTTTAGTAGTTGTTATAAATTTACTGGTGACATCAATTATTACAAGGCCATTCGCAATGATTCTTAGTACAGAAATGATCTCATAAAAATCATATTGCTCTTAGGTCACGATTCAATTATTCACAATATTACAATAATGGCATTATCTTTAGCATATGTATGTATTTTTATTTATTTCATAATATATAGAGTAAAATGTCAAGTGAATAGACGTGTGTTTAATTTGCCCCTGATCCAAAGGGAAAATTAACCGACGTTTTATTATACTGAAGTATAATAACAACATAGTACTCAAGTGAACACATTTGTTATTTTGTTACTCAGTGTTATACTTTTACTTTCACGCCAAGGAACGTTCAACAAATCTCTTTTTTATCTCTGCTACTGACAACCAAATAAACGCACTATATCAACTACACGCGGACAAGCTCAAAAAGAAAAATGGGGCGGGTTTCCATTATGCGCAGTGAGCAATTTTTTTTTGTTTTTTTTTTTTGCTTCCAAATGGCCTAAGAAACATATATATAATTTTTTTTTTTATCAACATTTTAACAACTTTTTTTTTCGTTTTGCTTCCAAATGGGCTAAGAAATATAAATATAGTATTTGTTTGAGAAAATAAGCAACAAATTTTTTAATTGCTCTAATTGCAAGGTTGGGTGTATGCAACGTTCGGGTTATGAAGCAGTATATTTTCGAGAAAAAAAACAGCAATATATGATCTTTTCTAGTGAAAATTAAAAACTTTAAAAATAAAAAAAATAGAAAAAAAACTTTCCTCACCAAAATTCTTTTACGGAACATCTAAGAATAATCTATATTAAATAAAAAAAAAAAAAAAATTTCTTAGTGCGCATAATGGAAACCTCAGCCAGAAAAATCTGCTGTTGCCTCTACATCTACATCTACGCCACATAAATTGCCAGCAAATTTACGTCAACCGAAGTCCCACTCACAACCTAAACTTCTCGACAAAAAATCATCCCTGTCAGAACAACTTCGGGAAGTGGAGGATAGATTAATGCTGAAATTTAAAGTATTGCTTTCAGAGTTTGAATGCAATGTCAATAAGAAAATCAGCGACGCCATTGTCTCTCTTAACGAAAATGTGCAGCAATTTGAGAGCGACATATCAGAGCTACGGAATGACAATCGGAGATTAAAATGGGAATTGCCTCCAAAGTAAAGAACGGCTTCGTGACGTGATTCTCGGCGGCATACCACGTAACCCAAACGAAAATGCCATTGATTTGGTAAAAAATATTGCTGCAAGTCTAAATCACCACATTTCGACGCTTTTCGCCTACAAACCAAGTCCATCGATGATCCGCCGCTTCTCAGACTCTCTTTGCAAACCGAGCAAAGTATATTTCTTGATGCATTTCGGCCAGATAGAGGTGTATCGCTTGCAGAACTTATAATCAGCTCTAAGACGACGACTGGTGTCAACAACACTACCACTAACAGACGCATCTACGTCAATGAGAGTTTAACGCTAGAGAATAGCTCATTATTGCGACATGCTCTGCGACTACGTAGAGAGGGTTTACTTTATTCTGCAAGAACGCGAATTACGTTTGGGATGTACCGGGACAGGAAAAAAAACAACTTGTTCTTACAAAAGTTTGACCCAAAAGCAAAAGTATTTATTTTTTCAAAGGTTTTTATACATAAATTCTGCTGACAGTTTCTAAAAAGTGTGTGAAAATAAGTGTAACTCGATATTTTCATATCGTGGGACAATTTTGAATAAATGCAATGTTAACAATTAATATCGTGAGACATTTTATAATAAATGAAAAATGCAATATTAACAATTTATATAAAAAAGAAAGATTTATATAAAAGGGTGTATGACTCTTAGCTAAGTGTAACGTAACTCCTCCCCCTTAAGAATGGAGCGACGGCCATAGGAATTCTTCCCTTGGATTTCCGATTGTTGGAGCGATTATGTGTGGTGGTGGAAGTTGCAGGGATATAGCTGTAGGTTGCGGAGCATCCTTTCTTCTTCGAATGAAATATATGAAGGTTACTGCCAAGCCAACTATTAGTAGTAAGATGCAGTTGATGATGTTAGCTCTAATGATGTTTCTTTGGAGACCATGATTCTTATGTTGTCGTGCTTGAAGTCTTCAAATTTTTTTAGTTTAGGTGCTTCAATTAAAGTTGTCGTGTTTCTGTTCATAACTGTTGTAGGGAAGATGTGGATTTCGTCAAAGTAAACACTATCTAGACTTTGATAGTTGATGGTACAGTTCTTGAAATAGAATAGTATTGTGCCGCTTGTAGTGAGTTCTTGAGGTTCACAGGATGATTTGATGGTTGTTTACGGAGTGTTCACTAATAGAATAAAGTTTGGTTCCGGTTGCCAGATTTCGTTTATTTGTTGTTCGATTAATGTACATTTGTTGTCTAGGTAGATAGGGTTCTCAGGGTTAAAGAGGACGTAAGGTTGGGTGACAATTGTTTTAGTTTTGTTAATTGGAAGGGGAATAATGTGAAAGAATGGATAGGTTTCTGTGGATATTTGTGGGATTAAAATATTGAAAATTAGATTAGTATTGTTATAGTATACCTGTAGACCAAGTAATTCGTAAATGTGTGTATCCGATTTTTTTTCTAAGGATTTGTTTTGTAATTGATAAAGAATTTTTTCGAGTTCTTCGGGGTGCAAGATTTGTTTAGGAATAATGTTTAATTTTACCAATATTAAAGGTTCTGATATACTAGATAGATGGTTGTTTAAAAGGTCGATATTATAATTTATCTGGTTTAAATATTGAGTGAGTCTGAGGGCTATTTCGTCTGATTTGTTTAGTTTGAGTGCGTCGTCTGCGTCCATGTTGCCTGAAATAATTTTAATAATCGTACCTAATCCGTTTATAAGTCCTCGTCTTGTTCGGATTTTTGGTGAAATGCTATCAAGTTTATGCTGTAGTTCTTTAATTTTTATATCAAGGATGGATATATAGTCTTTGAAATCATTGATTTTTCTCAATATTAATAACGAATTGCTAATTTTGTCAATGTTTGTTTGGTATTCTGAAAGTCTGACAACATGTATTAAGTTATTAAAATTTTTAATAATTTTGGCTGGTCCAAGTTTCATCATCAGTTGATGTTCCATTGTTATTTGCTAGGTCATGTACTTCTAGTTTTTGTGCATTAGTCGTTAGTGTCATGGTCGTTAGTCTGTAGAAGTGGCTGAAGTTGACTAAAACGTTCCACAAGTGAAATTACGTGACCATCAAGCCGTCGTATAGTAAGCTCTTGCATTCCTGTCGCAACTGTGACCAGTGAAGTCACCTTTTGCTCTCGTTGCATATTACTTAACTCATCCAGTTGAAGTGACTCGTTCCATGCGCAGTCGTACCCTGTTAGATGTTCACTCAACCACTCTGAGCTCTGCCACCATAATCGATGCTTCAAAAGATCAGATGCAGTCGCACAACGAGTTCCGCAATGCGCCAGATTCTCTGGTGAAAGAATGTGGTTCCAGTGGTCTAAGGAAGTCAACTTATAAAATTTGCTGAACTCGATTGGAAACATATGGCTCGAGTGTTTTCGACTGCTTTCTTAACCAGCACAAAATGATGCCGGAGTCCGACCTTAAGTAGAATGGAGTATTCGTTAATCCCAACGCAACATGAACACACTTCACGGTGACAGCCAAGAGATGCGCAACATATAACTCGAGACACGGAATTGTAGCTCCCTTTAGAGGCGCCACCTTTGTACGTGAGGTAAGAATTGAAATTTGTGGCTTGTTCTTTGAGCAATCAGTTTTCATGTAAATCACCGTAGAATAAGCAAGCGCGCTAGCGTCACAAAAGCCGTTCGGTTATTCGTCCATTTGCCATTCCCAACCACCGCGGTATACGAATTCCATTAAGTGGCGCAGGCCCACTGCGATAATTAAGCGGTGATACACGTAATTCTTCAGTTAATGGAGCATCCCAAGTGATGCCAGCTGACCAAAGTGTTTGAATAAACATTTTATCTACCACCGGGGCCAATAACCCAGTGAAATCAAAAAGTTATACGACTTCGCTAGGAACACGCGGCTTCGTTAGAATACTATTAGTATTCTTCATTTGTTATACATAACATATTGAAATATTTCGGCTAGGGTTCGAAATGATTTAACGTTATTCTGTTTCAAAACACTCTATTTATTATTATTTAAATACAACTTTCAATTAATTCACAAACAATTTCACTACTATTTCACAATTCAAATCTCTTATCTTTCACTTATTAAGACTTAGCTCCTTTTCTATCGCTTTCCAAAAATCAACTTGTCGTCCGCAGTTTCTCATCCTGTATTTATACCACATTTGTCGGGTTCTAGTTCCTTCTCGTAACTTCTGGTTTGAAACTGGGGTAATAACTGAACTCTCCTACGTGGAGAGTTTGTATGATCCTAAAGTTATGCAACACTGGATTCTTCATTTAATCACATATATAACACACTTTCTACAAATTAACACTTACGTGAATTCAACAACATTTGAATTATACCCTTAAAGAAACGTGTTCTTATTTCAAACCTCCCTTGAACCCCATCCCACATGTATTTAATGCATTGATTGAGGCTGGGTACTGAAAATATAAATCTTGTTCGGATCCAGTGGACTCGGTTTAAGGTGCATCCTGTAGAGAGACTAATTCATCCAGATTTGGATAGTAACTATTTCCAGCTGTAGTTGTTTCTTCTGATGGAGGATGGGGATTTTCCTGTATAAAGTGCATCATGTTTTTACTTACTGGTTACTGGATTGGGACGACTTTGTGCAGAAAGGGTGTCTATAGGTTGCGATGGAGGTACCTTTGGTATCGGTTGGGGTATGAAAGGCGTTTTATATGCAATATTTGGGAAGCTTAGGTTAGTGTTTGGTTGCAGGGGAAATCGAAAAAATTTTACGTGATACATATTTTGTAGCTGTTGTGGATTGCATTTAGTTTGATTAAGGATAGAATCTTGGGGAAATTTAAACTATGGTTGTACTGTCTGTGTTCTATCTTCATTATAGGTTTAGAGACGGGTTATTTTGTTTCTGTTCGGCCGTAATATGTATTTTGTTCTTTGATACAAAATTAAGAAGGCCTCTACTAGGGTTGTTGGTTTCATCGCCCGGACAGTAGGTCCCAAGGATTCACTTAAGCCAATCATAAACACGTTTATACACATTCCCTCGTATAATTCTCGTTTAGCTTTCACGACATTCGAATCTGTGGAGTGGATCTGCACATGATTGTTAATGTCGGATAGCACTTCTGTAAAATAAATGTATACGCTGCGTTTTTAACATTTCTTTTCTTTAATCGTTTGTTGTTACATTGGTCTTCTCCGTTTGAGTGCTTTATCTCTACTGCACATCGTCGTGCATACCGCCGTAAATGATGAAGCGGTATTGCCTGACTATGTCACACAGTTTAATTACATATATGTACATACACAGATAGCTGAATCACTTTTACACGCTTTTTTTTTAATATTTAGGTAATTAGGTTATTAAAGCTTACTAGCAATTACAATATTATCTTGAGCTTAAGTTTTATATTTATACTTTTTTCAAAATTTTAATGCTCTGTCGCCGTGACTACTCTACCTGATCTAGTAACAATGTTTGACCGATCATTGATGTTCATTTCGCAGCCATCGATAATGCCTTCCAACGTTCACTACTTGAATGCTAATTATTTATTTGCGGATTATCAATGCTTGCGAAGGCTTCATCATTTACTACATTTCTTGGTGAACTATTAAGAGATCTTCTTCATTATTGTCTATCTCGTCTAAATTGGTTTCCCTCGATATCTTTTACAATATAAGATCTATCATTAAAGGTTTTACAACGGTTCCATACGACCAATTTTTATTTTTTTTTTTCCAAAACATTACATTATCACACGATTTCAAACTGGATAGGGGTTTGGATGCTGTATTATAATAGTTAGCTTGTAATTTTCTTTTGTCATTTATTCTTTTTAAGATTTCCTTCGCATTGACATCGTGTGGCTTTTAATTGCTTGTGGTTGTAGGTATTTTTGTTTTGATCTCCCGTCCCATAAAGAGTTGAGCAGGTGATAGCAACATATTTGCTAACGGTGTAGCGTTATACTCCCAAATTCGATACCACAATTATATTTCAAGACATAACATTTTCTTAATATTCGCTTTACTATCGCCACACCCTTCTCGGCCAAACCGTTAATCGTGGATACCACGGGCTAGAAAATGTAAGTCTAACGTTTAATTCTTCCGCAAACTCTTTAAATTTATGACAATTAAACGGATTGTTATCTAATCGAATCTCAAGAGGAAAACCGAACTTTGTAAAGAATCGGTCCATTAATATGTTAATTATATGACCTATCGATTTGTCTTTAAGCCGTTTAATATATAACCAACTTGAATATGTATCAATTACTGACAAATATGGCACCCCGGCATGCTCAAAAATATCTATTTTCCCATGCAAACTCAGGTGATTCATGCTGTTTTAATGGTTCTTTTGCATTTTTATACCGGTGCTTTTCACACACTCAACATCCTTGAACTTTTTGCTATGTCTTTGGACATACCTAGCCAATAAAATAATTTCCTTGCACGCAATCGAGTTTTTTCAACACCCAAGTGAGGAGCATGCAACATATCAATTATCTGACTTCTCAATGCTTCGGGCACAATCAACTTGTCACCGAAGAACAAAATCCCATCATTGACACTAATCTCACTTTTAATTTTGTAAAATTGCTTGCATTCTGAACTCAATATCTTGTAATTTGGCTATTCACCAGCACGAAACTTCAAAATTTGCCCTAAACATCCATCATTGAGAGTAACCTCCTGATAACATAGTTTGTTTCTTTTGGACATACAAAGTCGGTTTATAAGACTATATAATTCAGTTCTGGTTTCTCTACATCCGACGCACTAATATAGGCCCTTGATAAACAGTCGGCCAACAATAATTGCTTCCCGGGCATATATTTTAATTTGAGACCTGGGTACTTTAATAGAATCATAAACATCCGTTGGAGCCTGACTGTTACCTTGTCTACCTCCCTCTTCATCAACGCTTCGAGTGGTTTGCGGTCGGTATGAACTTCTACCTCCCGACCATAAATGTAAAAATGAAATTTCTCACATGCAACCAAAATGGCGAGTAATTCCTTTTCAATTTGGGCCCAACTTTGCTCACTTGATGATAGGCTTCTTGAAGCAAACGCTACTGGTTGACCTGCTTGTAAAAGAACGCAACCTACACCGTCCTTAGAAGCATCAGACTGAACTACTAACGGCTGCTTGGGGTCAAACATATGTAATAATGGTGCATTACATATTATATTTTTTATATTTTCAAACTCTCTTTGATGCTCCACTTGCCACTCCCACTTCTTTCCTATTCTTGTAAGGTCTATAAGTCTTGTTGTTATGATCGACAAGTTATATTTTGCTTAATAGTTACACAAACCCAATAGTCTCACCACACCTGTCCTGTCTTGGGGAGGTGGTAATTCAACTATGGCCCTAAGATATATGTCGTCTGGTCTTATTCATCCCGCTGAAATTGACTGACCCATGAATTTTTCCTGTGTCTGTCTGTACTGGAATTTATCTCTGTTAAATTTAATATTGTTCGCCCTAGCTCTTTGTATGAACTTTGTCAGTGCTCGATCCTGATCTTCGTAATCTATGCCTGAAATGAATTAATCATCAAATTAGATCTCAACGCCTGGTATATCTTCAAATAATTGAACCATTTTTCTCATGAATAGTTCAGGCGTACTACTGATACCAAACGGTACCCGATGCCACTTAAATTGACCAAAAGGGTTGAAAAAAGTCGTCAAATCTGAGCTCACATCATCCAATTCCAACTGCCAGAATCCATTTTTGAGATCCATCACAGTTAAAACTGATTTGTTTGCAAGTCGTAATGCGAATGCATTCGTTCAATGGTAGCACAGGCGTAGCACAGAGATCCATCAGATTTCTCTACAATCTGTAAATTTTTCACCCATTCTGTTGGGCGCTCTACTGGACTAATAACACCGTCATCAACCATAACCTTCAACTGGGCCTTAAGCCTATCATGCAAACTAAATGGTATTTTCTCTTTGTAAGCGAGTACAGGTTTGGACCCGTCTTTTAATTGGATGTTGCATGCGACCTAGACCTTCAAAAATATCGCTAAACTGACTACAAAAACTCTCTTTAGAATTAGGCACTCTACTATCTTTGATAGCGTGAATCCACTTTATAAGGTTTGGAGTTTCACAAACAACACGACCCAAAATGGGTTGAAATTTACTATCAACTACTTTGAAGTCAATTGGCACCGTTCCTTTTTCTAAATTCATGAAACACGGCAATGTTATCTTTCCAAAATAACTAATTTTATTATAATAATATACAAACAAATAACTTTTAGATTTTTGTAATAAATCCAGATAATTCCTTTTTTTTATATATTTCCAAGGTATGCAACTAACATCTGCACCCGTATCCAGTTTGAAATCGATCTTGACATTATTGAACTTAATTTGTTTATACCAACCTACTTGCCTTACATGTCTGCAATCACTAATGTTTTTTGAAAGAACATTTTTTTTACTTGATATAAATTACCTTCATCAAAATATCTAAAATTAATGGAATGACCTGCGCCCCTCACTGCTGTTTGAGATGATTCAGGTGTTTTAATCCCCTCCGTTTCTTTATTATCGTTCGACTCGTATTCAATAACATTTACTCGATTCCTGTTTCTTGACTTTCGACGAAATTTGCTTTTACACACTACTGGGAAATGACCACATTTACCGCAAACTCTGCACGTGCGCCCATCCACCAATGCCGGACAGTACTTTCCGTGTTGTCCCGTTGCTGCCATTCCACAGCGTTCACATGCTGACATATTCTTAGATCGATTATCTTATAACTGCTTCACTGTTCTCGTTGCCAATGTGTTAATTACTCCACCTTCGGCTTCTTCAGCAGACAGCAGCTTGATGTTTTGCGCAGACAATTCAGCGATTTTACATTTTGAGATGACTTCATCGAACGTGTCCTCGCTTAATTATCCAACCCAAGAACTATTTTGTCCCTAATCATACGATCGACGTACGATTGCCCGCAACCATTGGCTGTGCATTGAAACTCACAGAACTCTGCTTGGGTTCGTATTTCAGTTTCGAATTTGATAAACGGTTGGTCTTTTTTCCGTGCTATGCACCCAAAATTATATGTTTCCATTACCACATTGCGACGCTGGATACAGTATTCTTCAAACCGCGTCATAACTGCCGATAAGGTTCTTTGAGCTTTTGAGAGTGCGAGCGCATTGAATATTTAAATGCCCCTCTCTCCAATATGGTGCAGAAACAAGGCAAACTTCATTCTTCGGCGCCATTCTTGTTTGCTGCAATCAAAAATATCTCAAATTTTTGCTTCCAAATCGGCTAATTTATCGCTGGCTGGTTCATTTCACTTGGCCCTTTTATACCTTGTTCGGGCATTTTACACTACACTCTCAAGTTTTTTCTTTATTTACTTATATCGTTTTTTTTTTTATACACTTGACACCATGTAAAATAAATGTATACGCCGCGTTTTTAACATTTCTTTTAATATATAGTTTGTTGTTACTCGTACATTGGTCTTCTCTGTTTGAACTAACATAGATGGCAAACTCTACTACTGCAGTTGCAAGCCCAGGGCTTTTTCACAAATGCACTGTAAGTGAATCACCAACACTAATGCAAGCCTGATACCTGTCAAAAAAGCTAAAATGACAGCAAATTTCACGTAACGTCCACTAGGTATATATAAAAAAAGCAAACTTAAAAGAAAAAGTATTTTAACGTGGTTAATATATATTTCAAGGTGAAAAAGTACATAAAGTAGAACATATGAAAAAAGATCTTTGTTTTGCTTTAAATATACCAAAAGATTTTGGTCTCAGAACTAAATTAATAAGAGACCTTGAAATCATATTTTAAAGATTTTATTTCAAGATATAAATCAATTGCAAATCAGCTTATCAAAAAACTTAAACTAGTATTGTAAGTCAATTGTGTAAGCTTTATGTATATTTAGGAACTCTGGACATGTAATTCATAAAAAGAATTGTTACTTAAGGGCATCATTTTTTTGTTGTTGTTTGATAGGTATAAAATAAATATTGTAATTTAAGTAAGTAATATTTTCTAATAAATTATGAATTATTATTTTTATCGTTTTTAAATATATCAAGAAAATAACTGTTTTCTCGTGTAAAAACAATTTCAAGAATGTTTTTTGTTATTATTTACTATAAATAATAAAAAGGGTGAGGTTTCTGATGTTAGTTTTCATATCCCGGAATAGCCAACATGTACCACTATTGTTTAACTAATAAGATTTCTTGGCCTAGTTTTTTTCTTTCTTTTTCTTTCTTATTGAAATGAATACAAAACCTAAGCAACGACTTGGGAATTTGGTAAAAAATTTATGTCCAAATTAATTAAAAAGGTAGTTACTAACAAATCCCTAAAAATAAATTCCAATCAGATTTGAAAAGCATTGTTGTGCCAAATTTATGTCTTTCTGTCCTGGAATCGAAATAAATTGCTGTTTAAAATAAAACACCGATTAGAAGTTGGTTTTAATATAATTTTGCATGCACTTTAATTCTTGCTTAATCTTTGTAGTAATTTCTGGCTCCGCGAAAAATCATTTAATAATCGCGCAGCTTTAAAATGTTTACTTCAAAATCGGTCAAACGAGAATGTCAGGCAGTGAACAATTGGGAACTTTGTAGGCTAGGTATTATTTTAAAATTCAATTTATTGGAAGTAGATATTTTCTTTGAATTTAAAAATTCAAGTAAGAAAAACACCATTTGCCATATTGCATTTTTATTTCTCTATTTTGAGTTAAATATGTCCAATTACACGTTTGTATATATTTACAATATTGTGGTATATATGTGATCAAATCAATTATCCAGTATTGCATAACCTTAGGATCATACAAACTCTCCACGTTGGAGAGTTCAGTTATTACCCCAGTTTCAAACCAGAAGTTACCAGAAAGAACTAGAACCCGACAAATGTGGTATTAATACAGGATGAGAAACTGCGGACGATAAGTTGATTTTTGGAAAGCGATGGAAAAGGATCTAGGTCTTACTAAGTGAAAGATAAGAGACTTGAATTGTGAAATAGAAGTGAAATTGTTTGTGAATTAATTGAAAGTTGTAATTAAATAATAATAAATAGACTGTTTTGAATCAGAACAACGTTTTATCAATTCGAAACCTAGCTGAAATTTTACATTGGTGTCAGAAGTGGGATAAAACTTATTCTGAGTACTGTGAAGCAGAAAAAAAAAATAAAATAAAAAAATACAATACAATACAATACAATACAAAAATACATTGCTGGAGCTAAGTATACCCCAGCTCAAAATTGAGCTAGAGAAGCGGAATCTCTCCGCAGCTGCAGGGAAAAGTGATTTGATTCTTCGGCTACAAGAAGCGATCGAAAAAGATGGAAAAGATCCGAAATCCATTTTGTTCAACGTAGAAGAAGAACAAGTGAGCACAGGAGTTGACATGGCCGTTATGATGGAATTACTCCTTGGATTGAATTCTAAGTTAGAAGAACAGAAGAATTCTTTAGACGAGCAAAGGAGAAGTATGGATTCTAAGTTTGAAGAACAGAAGAATTCTCTAGAAGAACAGAAGAATTCCATTATTTCCGCACAGAAAGACACTATCGAAGAGTTCAAGAATTCTCTAGAAGCGAAATTCGAAATAATTGATCAAAAATTAAATATGCACGAGGCACAATTCGAGAAGGTTGAACACAATATCGAGAATCTTGCGAAAGAGCGAGAGAGAGTAAAGAAACAGAAGGTCCGAGAAAATTCTACAGATTGCCCTAGAAGGAAAGAGATGCAACCGCCTGTTTTTGAGATGACCGCTTCGGAGATGACCATATGAGTCCAGAAGAGGGGAGAAACACTTCAGCAGTTGCAGGCCGATATCAAACGGTTGGAGCATTTATCTTATCCTAATGCCGGAGAAGACCTTATCAACGAAATGGCTGTGGAGGCGTTTACCCAAGCGATTGAAGATAGGCAGTTGCAAATGGCTGTAAGAAAGGCTGGAAAACGAACCCTCCCTGAGCCCCTAGCATTTGCCCTAACGATGAAAGCTGCCGACCAAGCATATCAAGGAATCCACCGCGTGAGAGAAGTGCCAGCCGTGGAATGCTCATGCAAACGAGCGGGAGCGGGACAGTGTGCGTGAAGGACAAGTCCGTTGTTGGAACTGCAACAAAATAGGACATCTGCAGCGTGAGGGCAGGGCTCCACTTGAACAACGCAGTTGTCCACAATGCACTGCTAGGAGGCGAAACGAAGAGACATCTGGCAGGAATAACATCTATCCTGCAAGCAGCGTAACATCAAGTCAACAGGCGGGAAACGTGTAAGGACCAACTTCGAGGGGCAGAAGTTGGTTTCTGGAATTGACGCCCCCAGGATCAAAATCCAAGTCTCCCACACAAACGAAGTAACAAGAGTCTTACAGTGGAAGGCCGCATTGGTCAGAATAAGTATGTGGCTACCATTGGCACCGATGCCACTGCCTCCATTATTATAAGGGATATCGCTCATGATTCATGGCTGCACAATACTAGTAGCTGTTGTCTGAAAACAGCAACAGGAGCGAAGGCCAAGGTGTATGGAGACGTTGTTCTTACGATCAAACTGGCAGGACTAACATTCATCCACATATTCCTAGTGGCCGATATATGCGACGAGTGCATCATTGGAGTTGTCTTTATGAAGGGTCATAATGTGATGCTCGACATCGGAACTCAAGTACTTAAGTACAGGAACGTTGAGGTTCCAATGGTGTACGGGAATGAGAATGCCGCATGCTTTAGGAGAGTAGTCAGTAAGGACCAGATCTTACCACCTTCCGCAGAGACACTTATTTTGGCGAAGCTGGAAGGTGCTGTTGGAAGCCATAGATTCTATTTGATTGAGCCTGATCCTATCAATATCAGAACTACGTCGTGGGAAAGATGCTCGTTGAGCCGAAAGGCAAAATGGTCCCAGTAAGAATCTTGAATGTGGAAAATAAGAGCATAAAACTAAAGCAAGGACAATCGATCGGAGCGTGCGTACCGATAACTGCTGTCACCAAGTTGTCGAAGGAAAACGCTGCTATATCTTTGCCATCAAGTAGCACAGCCGAGTTAAAAAGAACTATACTCAGGCAAACCTCGCAAGACGGTAAATATGGCAGCACACATTTGGTACAACACCGAATAGACACTGGAGATGCAAGACCAATACGTCAACATCCTAGGCGTTTACCATTAGCTAAGCAGACGGAGGTTGCAGAAATGGTTTCGACCATGGAAAAGGAAAGGTTGATCGAAAGCTCTAAGAGTCCGCGGGCATCACCGGTTGTACTGGTCACGAAGAAAGACTGCACCAATAGATTCTGCGTGGATTATCGCCAGCTTAATAATGTCACCAAGAAGGATAGCTACCCCTTGCCAAAAGGGTGCAGCAGTACGAATAATGTGCGATCTAAGTAATTTAGAACAGCAACGGAACGCGGATTGTCTAAGCACCCTGTGACGAAGCAAAAAGCTCAAATCTGTCCCTCAATAAGTTGTACTTAGTGGTAGGTATTCTTAGCGGGAGGAGGTATTAGTCAGTAAGAATCTGATACTTCCAATGGACGTCTGACCATTGGTGCCTATGCAAAGTTTCCACCTTCCCACGACACACTGGACACACTGTCAGGAGCGCAATGGTTCTCCACACTTGATCTGAGGAGTGGCTACAGGCAAGTACAGATCCATCCGTAGGACCGTGAGAAGACAGCCTTCACCGCAGGAAACGGGTTTTGGTAGTTCACAGTAATGCCAATCGGATTGTGCAATGCTCCGGTAACCTTTGAGTGCCTAATGGAACGCGTTTTGCTGGGACTAACATGGAAAACCTGTTTGGTCTACCTGGACGATGTCATCGTGGTCGTCGTGGCAGTTCTTTCGCAGATGCATGACGTGCAAGACAAAGTAGTTTCCTACTTTAGTAAGGTGGTCTCTAAGGAACTACAGTGGCCGGAAAGGAACTACAGTGTCACCAGGCGGGAACTTCTTGCTTTGGTCTTGGCAACAAAGCATTTCCATAAATACCTGTATGGACGAAAATTCATTCTTCGCACAGACCATGCGTCTCTGAAGTGGTTGCTGCAATTTAAAAATCTTGAGGGACAAGTCGCAAGGTGGATTGAACGACTCCAGATGTACGACTACGAGATACAGTATCGAAAGGGAAGCCTTCACTCTAATGCAGATGCTCTGTCCCGGCGAAATTGCAAATCTGATTGCAAACATTGAACACGACAAGAAGAAAAAGATGCGGTATCCACCCAACGGTTAAAAGCTGGGCCCACTGACGGTTGGAATGAAAGTGAAATGCGAAACGCCCAAAAAGAGGATCCGGATATCGAGCCAATACTTGCCTGGAAAGAACATGAGGAAAAACCGGACTGGTAGGAAATATCCAATAAAAGTCCCGAACTAAAGGCATTCTGGGCACAGTGGAACTCGCTTCATGTTCAAGATGGTGTTTAGAGGCGAAGGTGGGAAAGCTCGGATGGAAGGTCGTTTGTGATGCAGCTCGTTCTGCCAAGGTCGAAAGTCAGTGACTTGCTAAGGGAACTCCACAATGAAGTATCCGGAGGCCACTTGGGACTGAATAAGTCGTTAGAAAAGGTGCGAGAACGTTTTTATTGGGTGCACGCCAAGGACGATATAGAAAATTGGTGCAGAAAGTGTGTCACCTGCGCCGCCAATAAAGGCCCGAGGGTTAAAACTCACGGCAGAGTGCAGCAATATAACGTTGGAGCGCCCTTCGAGAGAATCGCAGTTGACATCGCAGGACCGTTTCCTGAAACCGAAAATTGAAATCGCTACATTCTTGTTGTTATGGACTATTGCAGTATATGTTTGAGTATGAGGCTCTCGCTGTCCCTAACCAAGAAGCCAAAATCGTGATTGAGCAGATCGCTTGAAACTGTGTAAGCAGATTCGGCGTACCGATGGAATTGCACTCGGATCAAGGGCGCAACTTCGAGTCCAAGATTTTCCAAGGGGTGTGCGAGCTACTGGGGATTAAAAAGACGAGAACAACACCGCTCCACCCACAATCGGACGGGATGGTAGAACCCTTGAACAGAACCTTGAATGAACACCTATCGAAGGGCGTTGGCGACAAGCAATGCGATTGGGATAGGAAAATTCCAATGTTTCTATAAGCCCTCGGAGTGTAGTACACAACAATACAGATCACACTCGGTTACCTAGTGAATTGATGTTTGGATCACCGCCGTCTGAAGAGAACAGAAATGAAGACGACTATGTCGCAGACCTCAGACAGATTATTAGGGACGTGCACTAAAGAACCAGGGATAAGATCAAGATAGCCAGTGACCGCTCGTAAGACGAGATCTAGCGTGGCTATATAACCCTCATAGACGGAAAGGCGTATCACCCAAATTACAGAAAGACTGGGAAGGACCATATAAAGTCGTGAAACGCATCAACGATGCTGTCTATCGTATTCAACGGGGAAGAGGCACGATGAAAGTGGTTCATGTGGATCGAATACCTCACTATATTGGGCAAAATGTCGAAGAGTTTGTTCTGGACGAACAAGTTTAAGAGGGGGATATTGTGGTATATATGTGATTGAATCTAGAATCCAGTGTTGCATAACTTTAGGATCATACAAACTCTCCACATTGGAGAGTTCAGTTATTACCCCAATTTCAAACCAGAAGTGAAGAGAAAGAACTAGAACCCGACAAATGTGGTATAAATACAGGATGAGAAACTGCGGACGATGAGTTGATTTTTGGAAAGCGATAATTAAAACTTTTAATTAAAAGCTAAAAAAGGAGCTAATTCTTAATAAGTGAAAGATAAGAGATTTGAATTGTGAAATAGTAGTGAAATTGGTTGCGAATCAATTGAAAGTTGTTTTTAAATAATAATAAAAAGAGTGTTTTGGCGATGGCGATGGCGCGATAGTTAGCTCATTGGACTATCACGCAGACAGTCTGGGTTCGATTCCTGTCTGGGTCACCAACAATTTTTCAAATCGCCATCAACCTTTCGGCGGGCAATGGCAAACTCCCGAAAGTAAAATTGCCTACGAGAAAGCTTCTAAGGAGTGCCGTTCGGTCTCGGCGATAAGCCGTTGGCCCCGCTCAGATATGACAAAAATGACATGAGCAACACAAATGAGTGTCAAGAAGCTAAGCCATGGCCCATACGGGGCTGCCAGCGCCACAGTGTTTTTTTTTGTTTTTAAATAGAGTGTTTCGAAACAGAATAACGTTTTATCATTTCGAACCCTAGCCGAAATATTACAATACAGTATGTCGTATTACAACTGGGTCGACGAGGAAAAGTCGATTGCGCTAACGCTGGGACTGAGATACACCCTACGGCTAAGAGTTCAGGCCACTGAGGATTGAAATATAAATGAAATGCGAAACACCCAAAAAGAGGATCCGGATATCGAGCCAATACTCGCCTGTAATGAACATGAAGAACAACCAGATTGGCAGGAAATATCCTATAAAAGTCCCGAACTAAGGGCATACTGGGCACAGTGGAACTCGCTTCATTTTCAAGATGGTGTTTTGAGGCTAGGGTGGGAAAGTTCGGATGGAAAGTCGTCTGTGATGCAGCTCGTTGTGCCAAGATCGAAAGTCAGTAACGTGCTAAGGGAACTGTACGATGGAGTATCCGGAGGCCACTTGGGAGTGAATAAGACGTTAGAAAAGGTGCGAGAGTGTTTTTATTGGGTGCAAATTCAGATGTCGAAAATTGGTGCAGAAAGTGTGTCACCTGCGCCGCCAGTAAGGGCCCGAGGTTTTTGTTGACAAAATTGGGAAAACAAAACAAAGACCAAGTATGTACTGTTCCCGGATGGGGAACTAAAATGTATTTTTTTTTTTTTTTGAAAAAGGGGTATGACAAAGGCCGTACACCTATATTTAAAAAAAACTGATCGACAGCGATATGATCGTGGAACCAAAGGAGTTGCTCACATCAAAAAAATTCAACAATTTAAACTAAGACAGCGGTCACGGGAAGGCGCACGATTCCATACGATTCCCAAGAATCTTAAATGACTCCCTCGGGGTCAACGGGGTTGCGAAATGTTTCAAGCGTAGCCACTAAAGTGTTACGGGGTTCAAAAGAGAGCGGTAGGGACACTTACGTGTTCGCGCGAATCACCAAAATATATCCCAACTAGGGGAGATGTTGCACAAGTACGAGTATGTATATATTTATATATAAGTAGATATATAAAAATAAGAAAGCGGGTACTTATCCTTATTTTCTCGTTCGTTGTGTAAATTCTTCCTTGTTCGTTCTCGTACTGGTTTTTGTGTGTCTGTTGATCGTGATATTGTTCTTGATTTCTGACGGTTTCGTCTTCCCTTTTTTCTCAGTTATTATCTTGTTGGGTTTGGGTTTTTTCCTATGTTTTTTTTTAAAATTTAAAGTCGTTGAACAAACAATGTAACTATTCATGGTGGGCTCTCGGCCTGTAAAAAAATGATAGACACTTAGTGGTATAACTTAACAGCTTCACGTTTTATTTCAAGTGACAAGTATAAAAAAGAACTACAAACTTCTTCAATTCTCTATGTAATAGAGTAAGCTATGTTATGTAATAGAATTTTACAACATGTAATAAAGTTAGGTATGAAAATAAAGTTAGTAAGAGAACAACTAGACAATCTTTTTTAGAGAACTCCTCTTTTTTCAACATTCTTCGGCCCGAGAAGTAGCAAAAAGTTCTAACGGATACAGCAGTTGAACAGGTCTTCGAGCCTTGGTGTCATCTGAATGGCGCAGCCCACATGCTCGAACTTTCAAATCACGCCCGGTGAAAGCATATTCAATAAAAGCTAGCCGCCAGTGAAGGCGCGGCTTCCCAGAGTCGAATACCAAAACTACGTCACTTTTCTTAAGTTGGACGGATCATGTACATACATTGTGATGAAACGACCGCAAGAGTTGCATATATTCGGATCGCCATCTCTTCCATAGCATATTCATGTATTTCATGCGTTGGTTCCACAGATCTTGAATCTCAGCAGAATTATGAGCCACCTGGTTCAAAGTTGATGGAATTGAATTACCTGTTAGAAAACTTGCGGGTGTCAGCGGCGTAATATCCAACGGATCGCTGCTTACATAATTGAGAGGCCGAGCATTAACCATCTCTTCGGCTTCCACAACGATTGTTTTGAGCTGTTCGAAATTTAACTTAGCTTTACCAATCACCACCTTCAGCACGTTCTTTATAGTACGGATGAGTCGCTCCCAGAAACCACCCCACCATGGAGCGCGTTCGACTATAAACCTCCATCGAATACGTTTTTTGGCCAAGCAACAGTGGAGAGCTTCATCTTCAGCAATCTTAGATACCCCTTCCAGTTCCAAAGCCGCTCTACGAAATGAAGGCGCATTATCCGAAAAAATTACAGAGGGAACTGCTCTTCTTGCAATAAAACGCCGTAATCCCATCAGACAACTGTCAGTAGAGAGATTCTTTACCATCTCCAAATGTACGGCACGAATGGCAGCACAAGTAAAAACCATGAGATAAGATTTGCTCTGTCCATCTTTTGAGTTATCGAAGTAGTACAACGGTAGTGCAAAGTCAATGCCGACGTTATCAAAGGGTCTCGTCAACGTTAACCTTTCTATAGGAAGAGGCCCAAGTGGTTGTGATTCTCGCCTTCCCCATAGCTTCTTGCAGATGACGCACTTTTTCAGCTGCTTCCGTACCAATTGTCGTCCTATGGGAATCCAAAAAATTTTCCTTAGCTCCGTTAGCACAGTACCAACACCACTGTGTATCGTCGTCTGATGGTAATCGTTGACTATTAGTCTAGTTATATACGACTCTGGAGGGAGTATAATAGGATGCTTAAATTCCATTGATTCGTCTAATGACTGGAGCCGGCCGCCTTATCTCATCATACCATCTTCGGCAAGAAACGGCATTAATTGTGAAAGTTTTGATGCTTCAGGTAAAGAACACTTCTTCTGTAATGGATAAACTTCATTTGTAAAACATTCACATTGTATAAATCTCAACCAGTACTTTTCAGCAACGTTTAGTTCCTCGGCTGATAACTGAACGCTTTGAGATCTTTCTCGCTTCTTGCAAGATTCCAGAATCCGTAGAATGTACACAGTAACTCGTCGTAGTCGCGTCCAGGTGCTGCAGTCTTTGTAACGTAGAAGTGGCTCTTGTAATGTATTGGGAACATTCACAATGTGGTTCAGCAAAGCTACCAGATTCGGGGTGTTCGAAGTGATGTCCTTTCCGTTGTAAGACCTGTCTCCCTCTTGCAGCCAAGCTGGTCCATGTAGCCATAACGAGGAATTTTTCAAATTATCGGCACTGACTCCGCTTGTCAGCAAATCTGTTGGGTTATCCTTGCTGGAGCAATGATGCCAATCGGAGATAGCTGCATGACGTCGTATTACCATAACTCGTCTCTGCACGTAAGGCTTTCATCTACATAACTCTCCCTGTATCCAGCTGAATGCGATCTTTTAGTCGGTCCACAAATAACATTTTTGCACAGACACTTTTAGACTTTTTTTGAAGCAAGCACACAATCGTGCAGCAATTAAGGCCGCAGTCAACTCCAACTTTGGTAACGTCAGTTCGCTGGTTGGAGCAACTCGGTTCTTCGCACACAAAAGAGAAATAGCACACATACCCTCTGAATTTATGCTCTTTACGTAAGCTGCAGCTTCATAAGCCTTTGAGCTAGGATCGGCAAAAATGTGGATTTGTATCATACACTTCGAAGAAAACGGTAAAACGGACCGTGCGAACAATACATCTCTTAACAACAGCATATTTCTCACACTATCGTCCCATTCAGGCATCAAATCAAATTGAAGTAGCTCATCCCACAACAGCTTCCTTTTCCACGCTTGCTGAAATAATATTTTCAGTCTGATGAGTACAGGTCCAAGTAGCCCCAATAGGTCGTATACTCTAGCAAGTGCTTGGAGGACATTTCGCTTTTTCCCTTCATTAAGTTTGAGGACAGAAATGATTCAACGGACTGCAGAGGAACGCCAATTTCATCACTAAGAACCAACCATGTCAGTCCTTTTGAGCAGCCGGTGGCGCATCGCTGGAACAAAACGACTCACGAATTCGAATGCTGTTCAAATTCCACTTTCTCAGGTACATACAAGCACCCTTCATAACCAAAGCTGTTTCTTTACAAATCTTCAGAGCCTCGGCCTCGCTGTCGAAGCTAGGTACAAGGTCATCGACGAAGAAAGCTTTCTCGAGTGCTTCACACGTAACTGGAAATCGTTTTTTTCAAGATTGATGTGTAGCCGCAGCATACCAGCGAAAAGGAATGGGCTACAGTTGACGCCAAATGTCACTCTCGTCATGCGATAGTCGACTAATTTGAAGAAAAACATTAAAATTGAGCGAATGAAAATCGAAATATCAAATGGCAAATATTAACATTAGTTTATTTTTCTTACTAACGCAAATTAATTTATATTGTTTTAATTATGGTATACGAGTACCTTTGATAAGAAATGCTTACGTTCCGATGGTTGAACTATGAAAGAGGCTGAGTTAAATACAAAATTGATTAGTTACCATAACGAATGATCGCACAAAGCATAATAACAATTAGAGCAATACGAATATTAGAGAGTAATGTAAGAGCGCAATGTAAAAGAGTTGTATAATAATAAAGGAATGATATGCGCTTGCCGATATGTGACCAAATCATTCATTTTCATTATGTTTTTATTGAAACATTAATACACTTGATAATTTATGAATACATTTTTTTTTTTAATTTCTAAAAAATTCTAAGCCAAATGCTTTGAATTTTCATAAGATTTTTAGTCAAAAGTGAAATGTTTTTGTATTTTAAGTTTTTACTGATTTTCGTAACGGAATGGTTTTCTACACACGAATTTATTTTATTGCTTAACTCTTGAACAAGATCGTCAATTTTAGTATTGGAAATATTTGTACTTACTGGAAGATTCATTCTGGAAAGGCTACAGTGTAGTTCTATTCTAAAATGATCCCAGTTCGTATTTTGAAAACAAGTGTAAGTGGTAGGAGGTACTAGAACAGGGAAAACATTGAGAATTTTTTATATTAGTTTCTACACCAAAATGGTCAGAAGCGAAAGGAAACGTTTTACAAAGAGTGTTATTTCCTGTATTTACTGAACTTGACAGCAAGAAAAAGTCTAATACGGACGAAGATCTAGGAAAAGTTGGACTGTTCGGCGAAATTATGTCTAGAGTAAGATATGATACGTTGTAAAACCACCGTTGTATTACATTACCATTAGGATTAGTCACAACATCACCCCAGTCAGGATGTCGAGAATTAAAATCACCCACTAATATCACTGCGTCATATGAGCTTGCAATGCCTAGTAGCCTATTTAACTCGCTCGAAAGAGACTGACCCGCTGCTGTTGGAATGTAAATACTTCCAAGAAGTATTCGTTTCGTGGCCCGATTATTCATACACCTAGGCAAGCTGAGAAGGTATCACTGTGGAAGGATACTTTATTAACTTTAAGCTTTTCTTCAGTAACGATGGCTGTTCCCCTACCATCGTCGTTTCTTATTATGTTGTAATCTTCAAAGAAAGGTTTAAGTTTGGCGTATAGTCTTGTTTCAGATATGAAGCAGATTTGGGGTTTTTTGTTTTGAAGAGTTTGAAGGAGTGAAATTCTTTTATTATGTGAGATTATGGAGTTTCTATTTACAGAGATTATTTTAAGATTTGTGTTTGAGCCCATTATGTAACAATTGAAGCAACAAAGTCTAGATACGCAAACATCTTGTCTTTTTTACTCTGGAGTTTTTGATAGTTAGGCCAAAATTGCCTGATTTTAAACAAAAGTTCTTTAAACAATATATTTAAGAGATTTTTGGCTTCATTAAGGAAGTCATTTAAATTTGTGCTGGAAGATGGGTGAGTATTTTCAACAGTTGGAGCTTGGTAAGCTTTTTGCTGGATAGGTTTGTTTGCGTTCCTGACCATATCGGCAAACGACATATTATTTTTTGTTACATTGCTTACCATGTCATTCACATCAATTCTTGCTGTATTCGCAACAAATCTAGAATTTTGGGCTAACATTATTTTCTTTTCTTTGTACCGCTTGTGGCATTCACAGCTGGAAGAGCTTGCTGCGTGGCCCTCCAAATTGCAATTGGCACATTTTGTAATTGGAACTTGTTGGTTGTGTTCTTTTAATGCTTTAAATGAAGTAATGCATACCTCAGAGTCATGGAACTCACTACACAAAACACATCGGCTGTGATAGGAACAACATTCCCCTATGTGCCTAAACCTCTGACAGCGATAACAACGAATAACCACATTATTGTGTTTCCTCTCCCAATAAATTTTCTGGTGAAGAAGATATTTTATGCTAGTTAAGTCTTTAGTGCTTTCCCCTACATCTTATTTAACTTCAAAAATGTTTAGCTTTACACCTTGCTCTTTAGTTTTAACTGTGACAATTTGAGTGATTTTATTGATTTTGACATTAGGAGCAGCTTCTTCTAATGCCTTTTAAATTACGCTTATTTCGGTATCGCCGTCGATTCCTTTGAATTGTCGCTCTTCTCCTTCATTTGGTGAAAAAGAAAAAGCACCTATACCTGTTCCACGGATCTTTTCTATAACAAGCTTATGAACGCTAGTATTGTCTACATAGACTTTTTTTTCGGTATCCTAAGTTTAGAAATTTGTGTCTTAAGTTCTTAGCATTGCATTCATGAGTGGCAAGATTAATTAAGTCGGTTATCAAACTACAATTTGCCCTGAAAATAAAAATAGGTGGACAAAATGATTTGTTACTTATCTTTTTGTCATCGGTGACAACGCCAGTCGTAATGTTGCTGTCCTCCTCTCCAAGAGTACTACACACTGAGTTGTTGTTTTAGATTGTTGCTCCGTTCGAGTTCGCGCTTTTTTTTGGTTTTTTGCTATGTGGCAAACTGATTGATGGATTGGTTTGGATTCGACAATGGTGCGAATGGATTATTTGCCAAATTTGATAGGATAGATGGTTATGACTCAGCGTCATCTGCATCATTTCGTCTTCCTTTCTTATTAGCAAAATTATTTTCTGCTGTTTTAAGATTGGATATGACAATATTCCAATCACTTTTTCATAACTGTTCATTGTTAGTGTCCATATTTGTCCCTGTGGGATCGTCACTTAGTTTATCAATTTGGTTGTCGGCCGTGGCCATTGTATAGGGTAGATAACACAAGTTGGGGCTATTTTTATTTAATGTGTTCCAGAACTTCTTCTGGGGTACTGAGATTATTGATTTTGTTCTTTTTATTCCACTGTTTGTTTCTTTTTGGAGTATCTGTCTATACCTAGTTGGTTTTTAATTGGGCATATACTCGTATAGCCCTTAATTAACACTGGCAAAACCGCACTGTGTAATATTTTTTTCTTACTTAATTTTTTTGTTTTCTTCACAGGCGCGCTTTAACGAACGCACTGGTTAGCATGTGCACTCGGTGGTCGACACGGCACTCCATGTGACCAAATCAATAAATGATACATCAGCTAATACATACTCTTATACGACATATCGAAAGAGTACAATTTTAAGTTAACATATGTAAATATACAGCAAATAGCGATTGAAATACTATAGTATACAGGTTACAAAAACTAAAATAGTATAAGTTATGTATGTTTGTCATATGTAACATTCAGCCTCCCCTGAAGGACTCAGTTCCTTCAGAGAAAGGCAATGGAGCTAGTTTTACAATGGAACGAACATAAACGCCCGTTTGTGTTGTTATTGTTGCAACTCGAGTGCGATTGTCTCTTCCAGGATGTATCTCCTAAATTCGACCCAGAATCCATTTTGAGGGTGGTAGATGTGGTTCTTTCGGTACTGTTTGCCATTTCAGGCGCTGCGGGAGTGAGGTCAGATATTCTAAGTGCCAGCGTTTCCGAAAGCCTTGCTTTAAATTCTGTAAAAGAAACCAGTTAGAGTAAGGGCAAACATTTTGAACACATATATCAAGACGAGGAACAGATACAAGCGGTTCAAAAAGTGACCCGGATTTAGAGCGATGGGATTCATATCCGATGTAGGCCACATAGGTCGAGAATTAAGCAGGGCTTCCACTTGAGAAAGCAAGGTATTCATCTCCTCATATGTAAGCTTATGATCACGTATGACTCGCTTGAGATGAAGCTTTACGGACTATACTTGACTTGAAGGGGGAATGAATTTCCATGAGATTTGATCCTTGGAAAGATGGTCGTTGATGATGTTGTTGTTCTGCTGACTGATGAGATGCTGGAATAATTCATCTAAGTGTCATTTACTGCCGCGAAAATTTGTTGTATTGTCGCTCGATTGTTGAGACGATCAAGATGAACGCGGCGGAAGAGAGTTCACCTACTAACTCAAGATGAATGGCCATTGCAGACCGAGTAATTTTTCCGAGTTACTCGTATGTTCTTCGAAGTCCTTGGGTGACAATTCTCGCTGATTTTTTTGTAGACTAAGTAGCAGAGGCCAGCAATTAGTTGTCCACTTGCGAAGATTAAATCCATCTTCTTCTTCTTCTTATCCTTTTATTAACCCTTTCCTCGTTCCATCTGATTGAAGCAATTCTATCAGCTCTAGGCGAAGGGAAATCACATCATCCACTGAATCTGCCCCGGTCATGACATCATCAGCATAGAAATCACTGAGTAATACTTCTACCGCACGTGGATATCTATCCTTGGAGTCAATTGCCAATTGATATAAAGTACGGATGGCTAAAAATGGTGCACACGTTGTGTCGTAGGTAACAGTCGTAAGACGAAAATGTTTTAGTGGTTGAATGGCGAATTCTCTCCAAAGAATTCGCTGAAAGTCCCTGTGGCAATTAGACACACGAATCTGACGAAACATTTTCTCTATATCACCAGATAATGTATAGAGATGGCGGCGAAATCGAAGGCAAATAGAGAAAAGATCGCGTTGGTAAGTTTGTTCCACTAACAGAGATTCATTTAAAGATTTTTTATTACCACATCAAGCCGATCCGTCAAAAACCACCCTAACTTTGCTTGTGCTGCTATCGTCCTTCAGGACATAATGGTGTGGCAGATAATAACACTTATCAGTGGGCAGTTGGATTTCGCTTTCAGGAATCTCTTCCATATGTCCCAAGTCGAAATATTCTTTCAAAAAGTTAATGTATTTGTCTTTCAAATGTTGAAACCGCTTTAAGGCCACATTTAAAGTATTTCTGAAATCAGTTTTGTTGTCGGTCTTAAAAGGCAAATGCACCTGGTACCGACCATTAGGCAATCGGCAATGAAAATTTTCAAACATGTTTTCAGCGCGCTGATCGTCGACGGAAAGAGTGGGTTCATGATGAACTTCCACAAGGCGCCAAAAGCGTTCAAGATCAAATGACTCTGAGGTGTTAATTTGAGTGCAATATGTATCAATTCTTTGATTGTTAGATAATGTTGAGGCTGCCATGCTTCCGCACAGCATCCAACCTAAAATTGTTGGAATAAGATATGGTTGACCATGCTGACCACGAATAGCAGATCCATCAAAGACGCTGAAGACCTTATCAGCTCCAACGATAATGTCGATATTACTCGGGACATTGAATTTGGGATCCGCTAATGTATACGACGAGAGAATTTTCCTAACCGAGGTTGAATTGTTTTTAGCCGGTATTAGCGAGGTTTCGAAATTACATGGTACTGCATCTCAATCGACTGTGGGCTATGGCACGAAAAGAGATTTAAAGTTACAACACCGTTTGTGAAACCAGCTGTTGTAGATCCAACACCTTCGGAATTCGAGTGGCTTTACGAATGGGACCTAACCTTTGAACCGTTTGTTCGGTAACAAATGATACCTGTGAACTAGAATCCAGTAGCAGTCGAACGTTTTGGAAATGATCTTGTTGGTCTTTCACGCGAGCAATGGCAGTGGGCAGCAAAGCATGAGTAAATCGAGTGGCTTTTGGCTATGAGTTATGTACTGCGTCGAATGATGAGCAAATATGAGTAGATATCGAAGAGTTTGCTGCTGATGTCTGATATCTATATATTATATTATATTATTAAAAGATTGTCAAGTTTATCTATACCTACATATATTACTGTTACCTATAAGAATTACATATTTTTTTTTACTTTTTTCCCCTTTCAACCAGAATTACTAAGAAATTCTTCCTTGCCTTCTTATTCATGAACATATGTATGTATATTTATAATAAGCCAATCAAATTCAAGCCAAGAAGGCCTTTGAAGTCCGTATTCCTATTAGCGTCCTAAGCTTATCCCTATTTAGCTTAATAAGCTTCCTAGATCTGTTACCGTCGAGAAGTGGCCACAGAGCCTTTGATACCCTATGTCCTTCCAGGTTCAGCCACCTTATGCTGGCGGTCTTTATGATTTTTCCTCGATAGTACCCCTTACTGTGCAGAGGGGTGGTTTGACATTCGCAACTTACTATTGTCGAGCAGCCCTCCTCTTCTTGCAAGCTCGTCTGCTTGTTCATTTCCCTCTATACCGCAGTGCCCTGGCACCCAGCACAGTCTCACCCTGTTCTGAACGCATAATGCTTTGAGCATTGTGCGACAGCCCCTGACTGTGTCAGAGTTAACGTTGTTTGACTCCATTGCCTTAAGAGCGGTCTGGCTCTCGGTGTAGATAGCTATACCTCTGCCTGATACCGATCTCATCTGCATCAGCTCAACCGCCCTGAGGACAGCTAGAACCTCTGATTGAAAGACACTGCTAGTGTCCGGTGGCCTTATGGAGACTCTTAGTTCCGGGTCCTCCGAGAAGATTCCGAAACCTGTTCCTTCCTCTGTCTTCGAGCCATCTGTAAAAACTGCAATTTCGTTTGATCTTGTCACGGCATTTTCTTGCCAGTCCTTCCTCTCCGGATATAGTATATCATACGGAATGTCGAAATCGATTAAGGAAGGGATTTCATCCGTTCTAACAGTATTGCCTGGTTATAGCTTTTCCAGGATTGTGCCGTGTCCGAAGCTACTGTTTTTGAAAAGACACAGATTAGTGAGTCGAATTGCACTGTTGCCAGTAAGTTTTTTTTATCTGTCAATCAAGCGGTGTCAGGTGTAGGAATGTGTCCAATGCTGCCGTACGGGTGGTACGGAGCGCTCCTGTAATGGCTATGGTAGCCGTTCTCTGAACCGCCACTAATTTTCCGTAAGTCGTTTTCTTACGACGCCAAGGTACTTCGCACTATCCGAAAGGGACAGCTCCATTCCACCGAGTTTGTGCAGTGTGAATTGCGGTATCTTGTTCTTTCTGGTAAAGAGAACCAGTTCCGTTTTGGAGGGATTGACATTGAGACCACAGCTGCCTGCCCAGGGGCTGATCGTCTTCAAGGCAAGCTCCATGATCTCACTTAAAATGTATGTATATTTATAATAAGCCAATCAAATTTATTTACTATTATAAATTTTCGAAGAACAATAAACTCCCCTGTAAGAGGCATGATTCTTAAAATTACAATTGATTAGCTCTTTTCATGGATGAGAGATTTTTGGCCTCAACGTCTCTATCTTAAATAAGATCGTTTAGCATGGAGCGGTAAATCTCCGGTGAAATAGGTAGATTAAGGGAACGATGAGATAGTAACACACTATAATAGGGCTATTTAAGCAAATAACTACCGGTGTAAGTAGCCATGGAGCTGGTTGTCAATCAGCTGTTTAAGGGTGGGCAAATCCAGATGGCAGCTAAGTCTGCAAGATCAATGTCATCTGATCACATTTATTTTTTATTTTTTTACTTTTCATTTACTGTCTCCTGCTCCTTTTCTTTCCTGTAGCACTTCCTTTTCCCTTAAAACATCAATTTTCTCATTTCCATATTCCATCTTTTCTTACTCCTTCTCTTTTCTTTCATTTTACTTGCAATGATAACCTTGCAATTTCTCGGTGGTCCGCAATCCAGTGCTTGTCAATACTCAGAAATGGGTATATACAATTGTGGATGGCAGATGTTCACTTCCTAAAGTGAAGATCATCTCAGTTGATGGTGTCTTTATTTTAGGGAACTCAGAGTTTAGTAACTCAATGGTGTTCACGGAGTCGTGGATACCTTGGCATGAATTTATTTGTATGAAAGTAGTGTGGTAGAATGAACCCCCCTCAATCCGTCGAGCTTTTGCCAAGAACCCGCAAGCGTGCCATCCACTACTACAGATGAAAACAACTTTTCCCATATTCTTCCCCTTTATTAATGGAAGAATAATTGCAAGCCAGTATCAAACTAGGAACAGGGATATCATAGTCATCAACTACTAACTGGATTCTAATCTTTTAATGCGAGAGGAAGGATCCGCCCTATGTTACAAATATGGCGCCCAACTTAGGGGCCGATGACTTAAAACATATAATTGAAGTCTAGCCCTATAAATGTGGAGTAGGCGTTGGGAACCCACAAAACGTTATGGTAGCTTGCATTGTTCTCAAAACTTTAGCACACCTCGGCGACATGTGATGGTCCAACGCATTCTACAATTAAGCAGCTATAAAATAAATAACAAGCAGCTGAACATCTAATGAAATATAGTTGCATGAAATCGAGTTGTCTTGCGGACGCTCGCAACTCGCTGCACAGCGTGTAATTTTTCGCACCCTTATTACTTCAGTACCATTTACTCAAAGATTGTCTTAGGAGTCCTATGTAAGGGAAATCCCATAAAACATAAGTTGCACTAAGTTTTCTATGTTCAAGGTCGACAGTATTAGCTTAGGAAATTCACCTGAAAGTCTTTGTATCAGTTGCAAATTGCGTCAGGAAGAAATCCTAAGTATAAAAGACGAAAGCAAACAAACAAACTAAGTTTTGCACCGGACCACTTTTTTTTACTTCCTCTCATCTTTCAGTTTCTTTATGCTACGTTCATTTTCTCACCAATTACCAAGATCCACCTATCACCATTAAACCAAGCATCAATAAGCACTATCTAAAATTTAGTCTTTTTTCTATTAACAGATAAGAAAAAGTTTTCCTTTCAATGTATACACATTCTCTCTTGACAAAAAAAAAAAAAATGAATGAATAACAGAACACAGGAGCTATTCCAAAGCAAAAGCGGAATATTGCTTTTGATGCAAACAGACATTCAATGCAGACACGACATCGCAGTACAAGTTTTAGCACACCCCTTCAACCTTCCACTAACCCGGTCCGTCATAGTCCGCCTAATCATACCACAAATAATAATTTATCATCTTCCAACTATGAAACCTTTTTAAATAGAAGCGTAACAGGAAATTTAAATGTTAATCTCTCAGAGTGACATTAGTTTCTACTCAGCAAAATAGCTTTTTTACAAATGCAGTTCATCCTAACATCTTGTTAGCGGACATAGGTCATGCGAGACAAAACTCCGCGCATGCCGGCAGTCAACTTCATTCCCATATAAAAAACGTTGTCGACGCTAGTCTTAACGATATTCATCAATCACTTTTAAAAGAACTTCCCAATTTGATAAAACAAAATGTAGAACAAAGTATCAAACTTCTGCTACCGAGTGCTCTTAGAGATAAAAATTTACCAACTGAGTTGAGTGGTAATCCAAATTCATTAAACCAATATCTAGTTGAGATTATAACACTTCCCTCAAGGAACCTGTCCACCAGCTCAAGGTCAGTGAGTCCTCAAAATGAAAATTTTATTCCATCCCATGAACATCCTGAATTTTTTCCGAATAATGTTTCTTTTGCTAATGTAAGAAGAACTCATTTCAATCCTGGAAATGATAGACCTAATTACCGACGTTTCGAATTAGACCGTTGGGGCATTAGATTCGATGACACACCTCATGGCATGTCTATCGAAGATTTTGTGTTCAGGGTTGAAACCTTAAAGAATACCTATCACTGTCCTTGGACAGAAATTATACGAAACTTTCACCATCTTTTGGCTGGTTCAGCGCAAGACTGGTTCTGGTACGAGTATTATCCAAGAAACAATCCTATAGGTGATTGGCCACTACTACGAGTAGCCCTGATAAAACAGTTTAAAAGATTCAAAAACGATTTTGAAATTTTAAAAAGGATTATGGATCTATGAGCAAATGTTCTATGAAGGTCAGGATTTGTCCGAATGCGTATCTGCAGTTTCTTTTGCCCAACATACTAATAATTCGAATAATCATATGAAAAAACCATTAGACGAAAATGTATTGTGTTTTAATTGCAAGAAATGCGGTCATTCCTTTATTCAATGTAGTTTACCAGTTCGGAAACTATTTTGCTACAAGTTTGGCGTGAAGAACTATACGGTCTTGAATCGTCCCAAGTGTAATTCTCAGAAGGGAAACCCGAGGTTGAACATGATGAAACTTGGGGAGTCACGTTCGACACAAACAAACCCAGACTAATTTCACAAGACTAGAAGCGTCAACACTGACTCAAATTTCTCTAACGAAAGCCAGTAAGATTTATTTTTCTCAAAATCAAGTGACATACCATCTGAAGAAATCGATCGCTCGAAAAATGGAATCATACCACTACTTTTTTATAAAAGTCCTTAAAGGATAGAATCATCAAATACAATAGAATTCGAAATCGGACTTTTTGCGTGGAAGAATTGCGAAAACCAAATATTTCAATTAAAGTTGTCAAGTCAAGGCTACGATTCAAAAAGGGACGAGCGTACCAAAAACTTATAAGTGAGACGTGTGTAGGACGAAACTGTTTAGACGTAAGGCCTTATATTACAATTTCACTCAAAGGTCAGAAAATAAAAGGACTGCTTGATAGCGGTGCTTCGGTTTCCTGCCTAGGTAAAGACTGTATACAGCTTGTAACAAAACTAGGAATTCCCATTATACCATTTAAGTCAAAAGTTAATACAGCAGACGGCAAAGGTCAAAATATTGTAGGTAGTATTTCTGTTTTAATGGAATATACGAGTAATAACATTAAAGACACTCAAGAATTATATTTAGTTCCCGATCTTGTTCAACTTCTTTACCTCGGAGTAGATTTCTGGTCCAAATTTAAGGTCGCACCAAATATCATAAGCGAAATCTCGGAAGAATTGATTCACGAAACTTCTAGTGAACACCAGAAATCTAAACCTCCGATGCACGAACTTACTCCAGAACAGGAAGAACAACTTTCCGATGTTGTTTCTCGTTTTCCTTCCTTCGCCAATCTTGGACTTGGAAAAACCACCTTAGAAAAACACACAATCGATACGAATAACTCTGAACCTATCAAACAACGTCATTATCCTATGTCGCCAGTAATACAGCAACAGATCTATGTGGAGCTGGATCGCATGCTCTCTTTAGGTGTCATTGAAGAGAGTCACAGTTGCTGGAGTTCACCCATAGTCCTTATCAGAAAACCTGGTAAGAATCGATTATGTTTAGACTACCGCAAAGTTACGAGTAACTCTGTAACAAAGAGAGATGCGTATCCATTACCACATATAGAGGGTTTGCTTAGCCGACTGGGAGATACGCATTACATTAGCAGTGTCGATCTCAAAGATGCATTCTGGCAGATCCCCTTAGAGGAAGAGTCGAAGGGGGAAAACCGCATTCACTGTGCCAGGCCGACCCCTATATCAATTCACCGTCATGCCTTTTGGGTTGTGTAATGCCCCCCAAAGGATTTTCCGGTTAATGGATAAAGTGATCCCAAGTGCACTAAGAGAAAACGTGTTTGTTTACCTCGACGATCTCCAAATTTTGATAAACATATCTCTACATTAAAGCAGGTTGCAGATTGTCTTAAAATTGTAAACTTAACCATCAACGTTGAAAAGTCTTTCTTTTGCTTTAAAGAACTTCGTTATTTAGGATATAATGTTGGCCAAGGTTACATTAAGCCGAATCCTGATAAGATCTCCGCCATTCGAGATTTTCCTCTCTCAAACAGCCAAAAACAGGTGAGAAGATTCTTAGATTTATGTGGTTGGTACCGCCGTTTCATAAGAAATTTTTCCACAATAGCGAGTCCCTTGACTGATTCTCTGAAGAAAGGGAAACCTTTGTTTCTTTCACCAAATGCAATCGCTTCTTTGGATGCACTTAAAACTGCTCTTATAACTGCACCACTTCTAGGTAACCCGGATTTTACCAAAGAGTTTATTGTTCAATACGATGCTTCTTCCAAAGGTATAGAGGGAGTGTTATTTCAATTTGATGAAGAGCAAAATGAAAAACCTATTGCTTACTTTTCGGAAAAATTGAGCAACTGTCAGCAAAAGTACAGCGTGACTGAGCTGGAATGTTTTGCTGCAGTAAGAGCTGTGAAAAAATTTAGACCTTATGTCGAAGGGACTCTGTTTACTATAATCATGGACCACGCCAGTTTCAAGTCCCTTGTGGACTTGAAGGACTTAAGTGGCCGGCTAGCTCGGTGGTCTCTGAAGCTACAGGCTTATTCTTTTAAAATCGAACACCGAAAAGGTTCTCAGAATGTAGTGGCAGATACCTTGTCCAGAGCGTATATTGAGCAACTATCTGCTTACAAATTACCTGACTCAAATTCACCTGTTTTTAAGACACCAGAATATCTAGAGCTCATCTCAACCATAATCACAAATCGAGAAAATTTACCAGATCTTAAAATTGAAAATGGACTAGTTTTTAAGCGTGATTCCCCACGTAATAAAATCAACTCGCAATATCAATGGAAACTATGGGTACCAAAAAAATTGACCCAATCCATCATCGAAAGTTATCACATTCCACCAAACTGTTCTCACAGAGGAATTTGTAAAACGATTGATAGGATACAAGAAACATTTTACTGGCCAAATATGATTCTGCAAGTCCGAAATTTCATAAAAAATTGTCAGGAATGCAAAGAAAATAAGTCACCTAACATTCCACTAAGACCTCCGATGGGGGGCCCACACACTATGGAAGTACCTTTTCAGAAAATCTATATTGATTTTATGGGTCCTTATATCCGCACAAGGAAGGGAAACTTATATGTCCTTGTAATTTTAGACCACATGTCCAATATGTTTTTCTGAAGGCAATGCCAAAAGTGACCTCAAAATTAGTTATTGATTTTCTCGAAAAAGAAATATTTTCCAAATATGGAGTGCCTGAATTCATTCATAGTGATAACGGCAAACAATTTGTTTCACATGAATTCAGTGCTTTTCTAATCAAATACGGCACAACTCATATTCGTAACGCTGTCTATTCTCCCCAAGCGAACGCTTCTGCAAGAGTTAACCGATCAGTTCTGTCTGCTATAAGGTCTTACCTGAAAAACGATCAAATAGATTGGGATATTCACTTACTCGAAATTCAGGCAGCTTTATGCACTTCCACACATCAGTCGACAGGTATGTCACCATACTTTGTTACTTTTGGAAGACACAAAATTACGCAAGTAATGTACAAGTTAATGAAAACGCTTAAAACACTAGGTGATGGTGAAGTCGAATGCTTGCCCAATTCTTCCACCCTACAATTAGTGCGAGATACGGTAAAAAAGAATTTGCAAAAAGCGTATGAAAGAAACAAAAAGATATACAACCTAAGAAGATCCTTCAATATATTCAAACCTGGTCAAGAAGTTTTTCGTAGGAATTTTGTCGCCAGCAATGCTTCCAAAAAGGTAAATGCTAAGCTTTGTAACAAATTTCTTAAGTGTCGAATCACAAAACAAATAGGTAAATCTCTTTATGAAATTGAAGATATTCAAGGCAAACTAATCGGTATTTACCATGCTAAAGATCTTGAACAATGATGGAGAATGTCAATTTGGGAGAGCCTTATAGGTTGATCATCCAAACAATTGTAGATAAGGGAGTGATACGTTTTTCATGCCTTTCTTCAACACGAGTGATGATGAAATTCATGATTTTGTAGCGTATACCATGTATCATGAAAAAAAAACAAAAAACATTTATATTAAAAATTTAAATCATGATGATTTTTTTTTATCTTATTTCTTTGCTACCCGAACCCTCTTTCAAATCGCGGGTGGTACAAGTAAATTCGAAAACGTCGCGTGTGTAAGAAAAAAAACAAAAACGATTTTAAACAAACAAATATAAAAAGAAAAATAAATAAATAAATACAATATATAGGTGTATGTATGTACATACATACATACCTATATGTATATACCGGTAAAACTCATTGTTCAATAGAGATCTCTAAAAGGACAAAAAAAAAAAAAAAAAAAAATCATAGGACATACCACATACATATGCATGTATATCACAAGGTGCAAACATTTCGGTGCAAAACATCTTTAAGTAGCATTCCAAAACTTTTCCCGTTGCAGCAAATCCACCATTGTATATGCATATATGTATGTATGTATGTACATACATACGCACTTTTTTTTTTAAAAATAAATAAAAAAATGTACCACCCCATTTAATTGTTAATCTTACTATATCCAATTCCGAGCTACTTAAACACATAACAAAATTATATCTACTTACATATGTATATATGTATGTACATAAATATGTACATGTATCACACCCAGCGATATCAGATCCGTCTCCACCATTTTAAATTTCTGTGAAAAGCTGGAATCGGGACTTCGGAAGTTTTCATAGCTAACTTCACATACATATGTACATATGTCTACGAGTAAACATCCACACTGCATAACCGTAAATATACCGATCCTACTCGTATCTCCACACCAAAATGAACTCCTATATTAATTGTAAAACAAGTCTTAATTCTAAAGAAAAAATAAAAATTTAACCTAATTATATTATATTATTAAAAGATTGTCAAGTTTATCTATACCTACATATATTACTGTTACCTATAAGAATTACTCTTATAGCTCTTTTCATTGGATGAGATATTTTTGGCCTCAACTTCTCTATCTTAAATAAGATCGTTTAGCATGAAGTGGTAAATCTCTGGTGAAATAGGTAGATCAAGGGAACGATGAGATAGTAACACACTATAATAGGGCTATTTAAGCAAATAACTACCGGTGTAAGTAGCCATGGAGCTGGTTGTCAATCAGCTGTTTAAGGGTGGGCAAATCCGGATGGCAGCTAAGTCTTCAAGATCAATGTCATCTGATCACATTAATTTTTTATTTTTTAACTTTTCATTCACAGTCTCCTGCCCCTTTTCATTTCTTTAGCACTTCCTTTTCCCTTAAAACATCAATTTTCTCATTTCCATATTCCATCTTTTCTTACTCCTTCTCTTTTCTTTCATTTTACTTGCAATGATAACCTTGCAATTTCTCGGTGGTCCGCAATCCAGTGCTTGCCAATACTCAGAAATGGGTATATACAACTGTGGATGGCAGATATTCACTTCCTAAAGTGAAGATCATCTTAGTTGATGGTGTCTTTATTTTAGGGAACTCAGAGTTTTGTTACTCAATGGTGTTCACGGAGTCGTGGATACCTTGGCACGAATTTATTTGTATGAAAGTAGTGTGGTAGAATGAACCCCCCCTCAATCCGTCGAGCTTTTGCCAGGAACCCGCAAGCGTGCCACCCACTACTACAAATGGAAACAACTTTTCCCATATTCTTCCCCTTAAAGGAAGAATAATTGCAAGCCAGTATCAAACTTGGAACAGGGATATCATAGTCATCAACTACTAACTGGATTCTAATCTTTTAATGCGAGAGGAAGGATCCGCCCTATGTTACAGGTTATTGACAATTCTATCGGTATTGCCGTACTGCTCTTTAAGCAGTGAGACGGCCGCATCGTAACACTTTTCACTTGCTGTGAATCCCGCTATGACTTTTTTTGCACTACCCGTTAGAACGGATTCTAGATAATTAAATTTATCACATGATGAAAAATTTCCGTTTTCATGTACTGCTACGCAAAATCGCTCCCAGAAGGACAACCAATCTTGGAAGTTCCCATCAAACTTTTTTTAAGGGCAACTTTGGTAGCTTCGAAGAACTGTTTCTCAATATGGAGCACTCGTGAGTTGATCTGTCTAAATTTCCGATAGGCGGATTTTGCTTCTTCCGAATCCTTTGCAAACGCTCATTCAACTTCGCAAGCGTGCTGACAGCAGAATCCGCGTATTCAATCGTCTTTACTTGATCCTTATCTAAATCTTCCACTTTAATTAAATTCTTACTTCTAACCCCCTTATCGGCAGTGTTTAAGCTCCCATGGGCAACGGTCAAACGACAGGTGAACACAACGAGTTCCTCTTCTAACAGCTTCATATTCGTCACTTGCGACTCCGGAGAATTCAAATAATCGGTCGCGTTTTTTGAAATTATAGTAACCTGCCTTCTGTAGGCGCTTCGCACGGAAATCTCCATTACGTTTTCTTTTTTGTGAAATATAAAAAAAGGGTATGTATGCCTGAATTAAACTTTATTCTGTAAGAAATTTCCGTCCCGGGTTTCGGCACCATGTAAAAAAATGATAGACACTTAGTGGTATAACTTAACAGCTTCACGTTTTATTTCAAGTGGCAAGTATAAAAAAGGAACTACAAACTTCTTCAATTCTCTATGTAATAGAGTTAGCTTTGTTATGTTATGGAATGTTACAACATGTAATAAAGTTAGGTATGAAAATAAAGTTAGTAATAGAACAACTAGACAATCTCTTTTGGAGAACTCCTCTTTTTCAACACGGCCATTGCTGGTGGTATCGACATCTCGGGGCATCGGTAAAGGGCATCAAGAGGGCAGAGCGTCCGTCTGCAAGAGTCTCCAGGCCGTCCGCCTGGCTCTATCCGGGGTACCTAGATGGTCATCTCTGGAGCGGTAGGTAGAGCGAGGGAACTGGATCCAAAGGATCCAGTGAATCCCACCTGTACCTAATATCCAGAGGATGACGGAAATAAAAGAACGTGGACAACACAAGAAAAGGCAGGAGGGCAGAGGAGGGAACAGACGAAAAAAGGACCAAAAGGAGTGGAGGATTTTTGGGGCCTGATTCGCACGCAACAAGAGACGCATAGTCTGTGCGAAGAATGAATTTTCGTGCAGACAGGTAGTTATGGAAATGCTTTCCTAAGAAGACCAAAGCAAGCAGTTCCCGTCTGGTGACACACTAGTTCCTTTCCGGCTTAGAGAGCACCTTACTAAAATAGGAAACTACTTTCTCGTGCCCGTCAGGCATCTGCGAAAGGACAGCTCCAATTCTTACGTTACTAGCGTAGGATACACTAGTATGGGGGCCTCACATACTATAGTTATTATTTGAGAGTTTTATAGCTTTTTTTGCATTCACTTGACCATTTGAATTGTTTTCCCTTTTCTGTTTGCTAATGCAAACTCTTCGCGATCCCAGTAAAATCCTTCACAAGCCGCCTGTTGTAAGTAGCGAGGCCCAGAAAGCTTCTGAGTAGGTGTTTGTCTCATGGGGCTGGCCAATTTTTCACTGCTTCGACCTTTTCTGGGTCTGTCCTTACCCCTTCGGATGAAATAATGTGACCCAAATTTTTTACCTCTGGCCTAAGGAGATTGCATTTCTTCGGGTTAAGCTTTAGCTGTGCACTTCCTTTAAATTATCTCGATGTTCTTGAAAAGTTTTGCTGACTACGATGACATCGTCCAGGTAGAACAAACAGGTTTTCTATGTTAATCCCAGCAAATCGTGTTCCATTAGGTGCTCAAAGGTTGCCAGAGCATTGAACAATCCGAGCGGCATTACTGTGAATTTGCGAAGCCCGTTTCCTGCGGTGAAGGCTGTCTTCTCATCGTCGTCCGGATGGATCTGTACTTCCCAGTAGCCACTCTTCAGATTAAGTGTGGAAAACCATTACGCTCCTGACAGTGTGTCGTCAATCCTTGGCAAGGGGTAGCTATCCTTCTTGGTGACATTATTTAGTTGGCGATAAACCACGCAATATCTATTGGTTCCGTCTTTCTTCTTGACCAGTACAACCGGTAATGCCGATCGATCGAGGAGCTTTCGATCAACTTTTCCTTTTCCATAGTCGAAACCATTTCTGCAACTTCCGTTTGCTTAGTTAATTGTAAACGCCTAGGAGGTTGACGTATTTGTTTTTCATCTTTGTCTATTCGGTGTTGTACCAAATGTCCTCGCCGTCATGCGAGGCAAATACATCGGCAATTTCGTTGATTAGTTCCTCTGCCATCGCTAGTTGCTCCTGGTTCAACTGGGTTTGCCAGAGTATAGTTCTTTTCAACTCGGCTGTGCTACTTGATGGCAAAGATAGAGCATCATTTTCATTCGACAACTTGGTAACAGCAGTTATCGGTACGCACACTCCGAAATAGAATCTATGGCTCCCAAGATCACCTTCCAGCTTCGCCCAAATAAGTGTCTCTGTGGAAGGTGGTAATATCTCGTCCTTGCTGACTATTTCCGCAAGGCATGCTGCATTTTTATTCCCGTACACCATCTTTAATTTCACCCCAAAGAAAGTTAAACAAATCTCTTTTTTATCTCTACTACTGACCATCAATTTAACGCATTATGTCAACCACACGAATTACGAGTCCAGAGGACACAAATTAAATGAATACAGCAAGAGATGAGTTTTCAAACTGAACTTTATTTTTCTTAACTTAATTTATAAAAGGAAATATGAATGTACATAAATGTACGAGTATGCATCAGCAGAGTTGCTCGATCTGTCCAGACGGGATCAGATGACATGGCGACTCTGCATATTCTTAGGAAGAGTAATGTCAACACATTTTATGTAGTTCTTAGAATTGTGTGAGTGCTGACGTTACTCCTCCCTCCTCAAGTTTCATGTTCACTGAGCTTGAAAATTTTTTTTTAATGTGTTGCTTTAGATTGTCGTATCTTTTTATGATAAATTTAGCAACTATACATATAATTATAAGAACAATAATAATAATTACGACAATTATAACAAAGCTTATTGTATGTACTTGCTTTTGAAATTTTAATTCTGTAATTTTGTTAGTGTTTTCGTATTGAACTAGCTGTAATTCTTCCAAAGATAGTGTTACATTTGTGTTTGATATATTTCCATAATTGGGGATAGTTATGTATTGTTCAAACATCTTAACATTATTTTCCAGTTCTAAATTATTTAGTTTTACATTAGAATCATAAAATTTTATCAAGTAATTTCCATTTAGCAAATATGTTTGATTATTGCATGAATTATTTAATTGTACATTTTTGTTGTTTTTGAGTAAATATACTCCTGTATCTAGTTCTGTTATTGTATTTTTAACATTTTTTCTTTTGTTACATTGTTTTGGTTCTTTAAATAAACTGAATATACAATTTTCTACAACTTTTAGATTTTTTATGTATACATCTGTTTTTAATTCGTAATAGGTATTTTGAAATTTTACAACAGTTTGTGTGTTTATGTCTAACTCTTCATACGACTTATCTGTTAATGCGGTTACAATGTATTTGCTTATATTTTTAATGTCAACACATTTAATGTAATTTCTTTGAATCTTGAATTTTCCAAGTGCTAATTTTATATTTCCTAGCTTTATTAAATCTATGTCGTATTTGTCGATCTCTCCGTTCGTAAGTATATTGCTGGTCATGTGTCCTGCTCTCATATTAAATATATTGTTTTGTATTAATACCTTTTCTTCTTTCCTGCTTGGTTCGGTTTGCCTATCAATACCAAGTCTATTTATTCTTTTATGTTTCTCTATTTCTAACCTTTCTCCTATTCTTTGCTTATCAGATTTAAGATTACCCAGAATGCAGTCAATTGGTCTTTCTTTTGTTACTGAGTGAATTGATTTGTTATAAAATTCGACTGATTTAAAGCATTTATCTTTCATATTCATTTCCTTAAAGTCAGGGCATACTCCCATAATTCTGATTTGTTCATTTAATGTGCTGTGAAGTTTCTCGATATCCGCGTTGCCAGTGTGACTGGTTTCGTAAGGTGAAGTTCAATTTGTTCTTTATTAAAAAATTCTTTTAAAATGAGTCCATCAAATTCATTGTCGCCTATATACTCGTTCCTTTTGGGCTTTCCTTATATAGAGTGACTCGTTATTAAATTTCTATCCATGTCCATGTCTATTGTCCATGTATCTATATGTACAATTTCATTTTGATCACCTGGAGTTTGTGTTATTTTAAATTTAATTCGTATAGGATTCCTGTCATATTTGGATAATTGGCATATGTTACAATTGTTTATATACCTTTGAATTAATTGTTTTCATTTTGGATAATATACTTTGTCTTTAAGAAACTCATAATTCTCATTGATTCCCCTATGATTCGACTCATTTTCATGAACGTTTTTTACATATCTTATAGCTTCTGCTTCATCCTGTAACTCTTCTGCAAGATAGCTGCACCTCTTAAATTTTATATTTTTATCATTACTGAACAAGTCTATTAATTTTAACTGTACCTGATTGTATAAGTGATCATTTAATACGGTGTGTATTCCTATAGTTCCTTTTGTTATGGATCTTTGCAAAATGTCATTCAATTTATTTTCCTCAATGTCTTGTTTTGAAATATAAATTTTCTTGTTCTTGTTAATAGTTTCCATTTCCTTAGTTTTTGATTCTACCAGTATGATTTGTGTTCTAAATTTATTTACTATTGTTTCCACAATAGGAATGTGATCACTCTGATTTTCCTCCTGGCTGTGTATTGTTTCCACATCTACACTTCCTACCTCACTAATTTCATGAATTTCATGACAATTTTCAGTTTTAATTTGAATAATTTCGTTTCGATCGACATTGATTCTACTTAGAAAATCAGCAACATTATTTTGTTTCCCCATGATGTATTCTAATTTGAATGTATATTCACCTAATCTCAATAGGACTTAAATTTCTACACTCTTTTTTCGAATGTAGCCGTTTGATTGGTTGATGATCGGTAAAAACGTCGAACTCGACACCATAAAGATAGGGTCTGAAATAGTGCGTTGGCCAAACAATCGCCAATAGTTATTTTTCTATTGCGCTGTACATAATTTCATGCTTATTTAATGTCCTGCTTGCATAAGCCATAGGATGGTTATTTTGACTTAATACTGCTCCGATTGCATATTTGCTCGCATCGGTCGTCAACTGAAATTTCATTTTGAAATTAGGGTAATGTAATACAGGTGGGTTGGTCACCAATTCTTTCAGTTTGTCAAATGCATTTACATATTGAATGTCAGAGGTATTAATTATCATGTTTTTTTTTAGATATTTCGTTATTGGTTGCGCCACTCGAGCGTAATCTCGGACAAATTTCCGGTAGTATCCGGTTAAGCCTAAAAAGCTTTTAATTTGCTTTGAAGTGGTTGGAAGTTTAAGTTTTTTAATGACTTCTATTTTCGAAGGATTGGGCTTAATTCCTTTATTTGTTAAAAGATGGCCTAAATACTCTGTTTGTTTCGTGAAAAAATTGCATTTATCGACCTGGATCTTTAGGTTGTGTTCTTTCAGCCTACCAAATATTTTATTTAAATTTGCTATGTGTTCCTCGAGACTCGTGCTAAATATGAGAATGTCGTCGAGGTATACTACACATATTTTATTGATTAAACCTCTGAGCACTTGGTTCATCATCCGTTGGAACGTGGCCGGAGCATTTTTGAGGCCAAAGGGCATTCTGATGTACTCGTAATGCCCTTGAGGTGTAGAAAAAGCAGTTTTTGCTTGATCTTTCTCATCAACTAGAATTTGATAGAACTCCTTTGCGAGATCTATGATTGTAAAATATTGAACTCTTCCCAATTTGTCGAATATATCATCTATATTCGGAATTGGGAATTTGTTGCTCACTGTGATCTCATTTAGCTTCCTGTAGTCGATAACCAGGCGCCATTTTTGCTGACCTGAGTTATCTATTTTCTTTGGAACTATCCATATGGGGCTATTATAGGGGAAATTACTTTCCCTTATTATTCCTTGATTTAGCATCTCGCTAATCTGCTTTTCAACTTCTCTTTCGTGAATAGGTGGAAATCGATAAGTTCTTGAATAAATTGGTTCATTAGATGTAGTTGGCGATGGCGCGATAGTTAGCTCATTGGGCTATCACGCAGACAGTCTGGGTTCGATTCCTGGCTGGGTCACCAACAATTTTTGAAATCGCCATCCCCTTTCGGCGGGCAATGGCAAACTCCCGAAAGTAAAATTGCCTACGAAAAAGCTTCTAAAGAGTGCCGTTCGGACTCGGCGATAAACCGTAGGCCCCGCTCAGATGTGACAAAAATGACAACATGAGCAACACAAATGAGTGTCAAGAAGCTAGGCCATGGCCCATACCGGGCTGCCAGCGCCACAGTGTTTTTTTTTTTTTTAGATGTAGTTGCTTCAAAAAAAATAATAATTCTATGTTGTCCCTTAAGATGTCGCGAAGACATTTAAGCTCTTCTTCATATAACTTCGATGTATCCAATTTGTTGATAAGATTATCATGGACTTCTATGCATTCTAGCGTATTAAGGTCCTCGTAAGGAAAGGGAAAATCAAACCCTTTAAATTTAATTAAATTATGATTTACTTCGATTTCCTGGTTTTTTAAGTCCATTTTAGCTCCTAAAGGTATCAGAACATTTGTTCTATAATCGCGTCGAATTTTTTGTTAGTAGGATCCAGCAATTTCCAAGATATTGTAGCATTGATATTAAATTCATCTGGAATTTTTGTGATTTTTTCAAAATTTATGAATGTTTGTCCGATAACAGTATTAATGGGTATTGGTGTAATTTTATTATTTACAATTTGGGGAAGTATGGACTGATCAAGAACTGATATAGATGATCCTATATCTATCAAACAGTCGATCTTACGTCCATGAATAGTTAATTCAACTATTGGAAATGCATTGAATCCGAGGCCTTGACATGAAAATTTTCTGCCACTTGTACTGTGTTTTTATTTATATTATCAACATCCATCGTTTCAACTTGCCGATGGTTTCTATATTGCCTTGAGTTATTGTTTCTAGTCTGCCTTGAATTACTTTGGATCTGGTCATTATTATTATAGTTATTCCTGTTATCGTTATGCTGATAGTTAGGTCGATTTTGTTCTACCATATTGCTATGAGCATTTCTGTTGTTACTATTACTAAACTGTCCTGAGTTTTGTCGTTGTTGGTAGTTTGTCTGATAGTTATTTCTATTGTTGTTACTATTTCTAAACTGTCCTGAGTTTTGTCGTTGTTGGTAGTTTGTCTGATAGTTATTTCTATTATTGTTACTATTTCTAAACTGTCCTGAGTTTTGTCGCTGTTGGTAGTCGTTTCTAGTAACACTATTCTGCTGATTTCTAACATACGGATAGCTATTATATTCTACTTTTTCATTTATTCCTGTTGCTAGCAAAGCATAATAAGCTTCCATTAAAGTGCTTACACCTTTCGTTCCAAGAAACATCTCTTCCTGCCTAGGGATCTTAAACAAAAATTTAGATAATATATTTTCTTCATTGTTTTTAGGTTTGTAGTCTAGCGGTGGGTTTGTTTCTAGTCTATATTTTAAATTTAATTTATCAAAAATAATCTTAAGCTCAGAATAATATTGACTTACATTAATGAATTTGATGTTATCTGTTTTTTTTAGCGCTGCAAATTCTTCTGATACGCCAAATGACTTCTTTAGTTGAGTTTTGATATTCTCCTAGCTGCTGTTCGGTGGTAGTGATCGAATAGCTGACAGTGCTTCGCCTTGGATTTTGGATATGATTATTCTTTTTATATATTCCTTTTCTGCTGCATCTTCGATTAACGAAAGCATGTAATCGCTTTCCGAGATATATGACGTTATTGCGTAAGAGGCGTCCCCTCTAAATGATGGAAGACTATGGGCTTCCTTTTCCAAGTCGGAGAAACCGAAATTCATTTTGTAAATTCACTTTTTGTTGTTTGCACTTCTTTTGTGTAAAACATATCAGATTATGGCACTTTCACTGGAGGCAGAAGATAAAGATCATTGTTTTTTTTTTGTTGTTATTGTTGTTTTGTTTTCAATTGTTGGAACTGTTATATATGTATATATATTATATGTAAATTATATATGTATACGATTCGAACGAAATGATGTAATCACAACGACAAAAATTCAAGTTCAAAAAATTCAAAGTTAAGAGACAAAAAATGGGAACGAAACGCTGAAAAACCGACTCCGCCAATTACGAGTCCAGCGGACACAAATTAAATGAATACAGCAAGAGATGAGTTTTCAAACTGAACTCAATTTTTCTTAACTTAATTTATAAAACGAAATATGAATGTACATAAATGTATGCATCAGCAGAGTTGCTCGATCTGTCCAGACGGGATCAGATGACATGGCGACGATGCATATTCTTAGGAAGAGTTATGTCAACACATTTTATGTAGTTCTTAGAATTGTGTGAGTGCTGACGTTACTCACGCGGACATGCTCTCAAAGAAAAATCTGCTGTGGCCTCTACATCTACGCCATCTACATCAACCAAAGTCCCACTCACAACCTAAGCTTCTCGACAAAAAATCATCCCTGTCAGAACAACTTCGGGAACTGGAGGATAGTTTAATGCTGAAATTTAAATTAGTGCTTTCAGAGTTTGAATGCAATGTTAATAAGAAAATCAGCGACGCCATTGCCTCTCTTAACGAAAAAGTGCAACAATTTGAGAGCTACGGGATGACAATCGGAGATTAAAAGAGGAATTAGCGGACCTCCAACGTAAAGAACGGCTTCGTGACGTGATTGTCCGCGGCATACCACGTAACTCAAACGAAAATCCCATTGAGTTGGTAAAAAATATTACTGCAAGTGTAAATAACCAAATTTCACCACATTTCGACGCTTTTCGCATAAAAACCAAGTCCACCGATGATCCGCTGCTTATCAGACTCTCTTCGCACACCTAGCAAAGTGCATTTCTTGGTGCATTTCGGGCAAAGAGAGGTCTAACACTTGCAGAACTTATAATCAGCTCTAAGACGACCGCTGATGTCAACAACATCACCCCTAACAGACGCATCTACATCAATGAGAGTCTAACGCTAGAGAATAGCTCATTATTGCGACATGCTCTGCGATTACGTAGAGAGGGTTTACTCTATTCTGCTAGAACGCGCAATGGACTGGTTTATGTTAAGAAAAGTAAAGATGACATCGAACGAAAATCTCTTGAGGTCTCTGCTTGGCTGCACACTCAACTTTACCGCTGCACAATCAACTCTACCGCTGCTCACTCAATTAGTCCGCTGCCTTTATCACTGATCACAACGTATACGTATTTATTATTTACCAAAATTTTTTTTTTTTATATAACACAATATTTTGCATCATGTTGTTTTTTCCTTTTTTCTTATTATATCTTTTTTCTTTTTCTTTCTATCCTGTCCGATCAATACTATTATTCGTACTCTACTCACTTCCTATAGTTGTTGTTGTTACTATTATGTATCCCAAGAATGCTTGTTGATTGTATACATTCTCCTTTCATTATTTGTTCTTGTCTTATGCTGCAATTATGTACTTAAATAATCTATCAACGTCTGTTGGTGCTAATGAGGATGGGGTCGCAATGCGGTCAATGATTAACATTTTGTCCAGAGTATGTGAAGGGTTTAAAATCTGCTACCTAAACGCTCGTAGTCTTAATATTACCAAATTAGACTACATAAAGAATATTTTTGTTAATTCTGCGGTCGATATTATATGTATTACTGAAACCTGGTTATGGTCTGACCCTAAATGAAATCGGAATTTCAACGTTCCTGTCCTTAAGTACATGCGTTCCGGTGTCAAGCACTACAGTATACGCCTTCATAAAGTCAAGTCCAATGATGCACTGGTCGCATATATCGGGCACTCGGAATACGTGGGCGAATGTTAGTCCTGCCTCCATCCATACACCTTTGCCGTCGCTCGTGTTGCTGTTTCCAGACAGTTGCTAGTGGTATTATGCAGTCATGAATCACGAGCGATGTCCCTTCTCATAATGGAAGCGGTGGCACCGGTGTCAATGGTATCCACACACTTATTCTCACCAATGTGGGCTTCCACTGTAAGACTCTCGTTACTTCGTTTTGTTTGGAAGACTTGGATTTTGATCCTGGGCGCGACAATTCCAGAAACCAACTTCTGCCACTCGAAGTTGGTCCTTACACGTCTCCCGCATGTTGGTGTTGCGCTGCTTGCAGGATAGATGTTATTCCTTCCAGATGCCTCTTCGTTACGCCTCCTAGCAGCGCATTGTTGACAACTGCGTTGTTTAAGTTGAGCCCTGCACTCATGCTGCAGATGTCCTATTTTGTTGCAGTTCCAACAACGGACTTGTCCTGCACGTGCACTGTTCCGCTCCACGACATCTGTTCGTTGGCATTAGCATGCGATGGCTGCCACGCGGTGGATTCCTTGAGATGCTTGGTCGGCAGCTTTCATCGTCAGGGCAAATGATAGGGCCTCAGGAAGGGTTCGTTTTCCAGCCATTCTTACAGCCATTTGCAACTGCCTATCTTCAATCGCTTGGGTGAACGCCTCTACAGCCATTTCGTTGATAAGGTCTTGTCCGGCATTAGGATAAGATAAACGCACCAACCGTTCGATATCTGCCTGCAACTGCCGAAGTGTTTCTCCCCTCTTCTGGACTCTGCTGCGCAGTCGGACTCTGTATACTTGCAGCATATGGTCATCTCCGAAGCACATTTCAATGGCCGCAATCAAAGCGTCATGGTTGCGTTATCTATCTTCTGAGATGTTTTGCAGCAATTCCGCAGCTGTACCTCTCAGTGCCAGCGTTAGCACAATCGACTTTTCTGCGTCGTCCCAGTTGTTGGTCATGGCAGCTGCTTCAAATTGTCTTCTATATATTGGCCACGATGTTTGGCCATCAAAAACACGCGGTTGCATCTCTATCCTTCCAGGGCAGTCTGTATAATTTTCTCGGATCTTCTGTTTCTTTACTCTCTCTATGTCTTTCGCAAAATTCCCAATATTGTGTTCAACCTTCTCGAATTGTGCCTCGTGCATATTGAACATTTGATCGATTATTTCGAATTTCGTTTCTAGAGAATTCTTGAACTCTTCAACAGTGTCTTTCTGTGCAGCAACAATGGAATTCTTCTGTTCTTCAAACTTATAATCCATACTTCTCCTTTGTTCTTCTAACTTAGAATTCAATCCAAGGAGCAATTCCGTCATGGCAGACATGTCAACCCCTGTGCTCACAAGCTCCTCTTCTACGTCGAACGAAATGGATTTCGGATCTTTTCCATCTTTTTCGATCGCAACTTGTAGCCGAAAAATCGAATTACTTTTCCCTCCAGCTGCGGAGAGATTCCGCTTCTCAAGCTCAATTTTCAGCTGGGATATACGAGGATTTCAGCTGGGGTTCGAAATGATAAAACGTTATTCTGTTTCAAAACACTCTATTTATTATTATTTAAAAACAACTTTCAATTAATTCACAGCCAATTTCACTACTATTTCACAATTCAAATCTCTTATCTTTCACTTATTAAGACTTAGCTCCTTTTCTATCGCTTTCCAAAAATCAACTTATCGTCCGCAGTTTCTCCTCCAGTATTTATACCACATTTGTCGGGTTCTAGTTCTTTCTCGTAACTTCTTTTTTGGAACTGGGGTATTAACTGAACTCTCCAATGCGGAGAGTTTATAAATGATGTATGATCCTAAAGTTATGCGACACTGGACTCTTGATTTTATCACATCTATACCACAATACGATAAACGTACGTGCATTATTTTTATATATTTCTTTCGAGAGGCACATTCACCTAGAGATGTACTAGTTTTTTTCTTTTTTAGACGCTAACTAAGGCTGGTAAAGTCAATAGATGAAGACTTGACCCAGTGAAAGCGTTCGACATCCGGTTTTGGGAAGTCCAGAAAATCACCATGAGGCTTCCCGGCAGGGGGGCAACGCTACGTCAACACCAACCAGCGACCATTAGGATGGTAAAAACTTCTTGGCAAAAAGGTATGTTCCATATGGCATGATTAATGTAGATTTTGTTGAAGTTCAGTTCACTGTGGGGACAAGAACTACCCCATCCGGCGAGCTAAGCCGGACTTTACAAGTATGCCACGCTCTTCACAATCTGCTATTCCTTTTCTTTCCATTTCCGTTTCCCTCAAAATATTCGTATCCTAAATCCATTCCCTCCTTTATAAGTTTTTTTTTGTTTTGATATCCTGCAGCCATGCTCTGTAACTGTCGCATCGAGAATTTTTTTGACGAAACGCTGGGAATTTAACAAAAAAACACTTTCTATTATTTTTCTACCCTTGTATCTCTCGACGTCGAAAAACTTTTCACATGAAACATTTTGAAAAGAAATGACTGGAAGGATCTGAAAAAACTTTTCTGTAACTTTTAGATGCGAAAAGTGTCTCCCTTCGTCTTTCAAAATTTCTCACTTACACTCTTATTGCAATTGTCAATTAGCAACCAATTGATAAATGACAAAATTTATCAATCAATATTGAATTCGGTATTGCGCAACTCAATTGACAAAAAAGGAGGCTATATTGTGAATATTTAACAAAAAATAAATACATTGGTCCGTATTGTGGTTGTCGATCGTCGATCAAATCGATTGTCGATGATCGATTCGACGGTAATTATTTAGAAAAGGTGTCTCCACCTCCAATATGTGAGAAAAGGCATTTTCAGATTTTTTTTATCGCCGGACTCAATCAATTATCCAGTGTTGCATAACTTTAGGATCATACAAACTCTCCACGTTGGAGAGTTCAGTTATTACCCCAGTTTCAAACCAGAAGTTACCAGAAAGAACTAGAACCCGACAAATGTGGTATTAATACAGGATGAGAAACTGCGGACGATAAGATGATTTTTGGAAAGCGATAGAAAAGGAGCTAAGTTTTAATAAGTGAAAGATAAGAGATTTGAATTGTGAAATAGTAGTGAAATTGTTTGTGAATTAATTGAAAGTTGTATTTAAATAATAATAAATAGAGTGTTTTGAAACAGAATAACGTTTTATCATTTCGAACCCTAGCCGAGATATTACATTGGTGTCAGAAGTGGGATAAAACTTATTCTGAGTGCTGTGAAAAAAAAAGCCACGTACATTGCTGGAGCTAAGTATACCCCATCTGAAAATTGAGCTAGAGAAACGGAATCTCTCCGCAGCTGGAGGGAAAAGTGATTTGATTCTTCGGCTACAAGAAGCGATCGAAAAAGATGGAAAAGATCCTAAATCCATTTTGTTCGACGTAGAAGAAGAGCTTGTGAGCACAGGGGTTGACATGTCTGCCATGACGGAATTGCTCCTTGGATTGAATTCTAAGATAGGAGAACAAAGGAGAAGTATGGATTCTAAGTTTGAAGAACAGAAGAATTCCGCAGAAAAACACAGGAGAAGTATGGATTCTAAGTTAGAAGAACAGAAGAATTCTCTACAAGAGCAGAACAATTCTCTACAAGAACAGAAGAATTCCATTATTGCCGCACAGAGAGACACTGTCGAAGAGTTCAAGAATTCTCTAGAAGCTAAATTCGAAATAATCGATCAAAAATTAAATATGCACGAGGCACAATTCGAGAAGGTTGAACACAATATTGAGAATCTTGCGAAAGAACTAGAGAGAGTAAAGAAACAGAAGGTACGAGAAAATTCTACAGACTGCCCTAGAAAGAAAGAGATGCAACCGCCTATTTTTGATGGCCAAACATCGTGGCCAATATATAGAAGACAATTTGAAGCAGCTGCCATGACCAACAACTGGGACGACGGAGAAAAGTCGATTGCGCTAAGGCTGGCACTGAGAGGAACAGCCGCGGAATTGCTGCAAACCATCTCCGAAGATTAACAACTCAACTACGACGCTTTGGTTAAAGCCATAGAAATGCGCTTCGGAGATGACCATATGCAGCAAGTATACAGAGTCCAACTGCGCAGCAGAGTCCAGAAGAGGGGCGAAACACTTCAGCAGTTGCAGGCCGATATCGAACGGTTGGCGCATTGATCTTATCCTAATGCCGGAGAAGAACTTATCAACGAAATGGCTGTAGAGGCGTTTACCCAAGCGATTGAAGATAGGCAGTTGCAAATGGCTGTAAGATTGGCTGGAAAACGAACCCTTCCTGAGACCCTAGCATTTGCCCTGACGATGAAAGCTGCCGACCAATTATCTCAAGGAATCCACCGTGTGAGAGAAGTGAGAGCCGTGGAATGCTCCTGCCAACGAGCAGACGTCGTGGAGCAGAACAGTGTGCGTGAAGGACAAATCCGCTGCTGGAACTGCAACAATAAAGGACATCTGCAGCGTCAGTGCTGGGCTCCATTTAAAGAACGCAGTTGTCCACAGTGCGCTGCTGGGAGGCGTTACAAAGAAGCATGTAGCAGGGAAAACATCTATACTTCGAGCAGCGTATCATCAAGTCAACAGGCAGGAATACGTGTAAGGACTAGCTTCGAGGGGCAGAAGTCGGTTTCTGGAATTGACGCCCGCAGGATCAAAATGCAAGTCTCCCAAACAAAACGAAGTAACAAGAGTCTTACAGTGGAAGCCCACATTGGCCAGAATAAATGCGTGGCCACCATTTACACTGGTGCCACCGCTTCCATTATAAGAAGAGACATCGCTCCTGATTCATGGCTGCACAGCACCAGTAGCTACTGTCTAATAACAGCAACAGGAGCGACGGCGAAGGTGCATGTAGAGCTTCTCCTTACCATCAATCTTGCAGGACTAACATTTACCCATGTATTCCTAGTGGCCGATATATGCGACGAATGCATCATTGGAGTTGACTTTATGAATCCGCATAATGTAGTGCTCGACATCGGAACTCAAGTACTTAAGTACAGGAACGTTGAGATTCCGATGGTGTACGGATATGAGAATGCCGCATGCCTTAGGACAGTAGTCAACAAGGACGAAACCTTACCACCTTCCACAGAGACACTTATTTTGGCGAAGTTGGAAGGTGATATTGGGAGCCATCGATTCTATTTGATTGAGCCGGACTCTAAAAATGGTTATCAGAATTACGTCGTGGGAAAGATGGTCGTTGAGCCGAAAGGCAAGATGGTCCTAGTAAGAATCTTGAGTGTGGGAAATAAGAGCATCAAACTAATCGGAGTGTGCGTAACGATAACTGATGTCACCAAGTTGTCGAAGGAGAATGCTGCTATATCTTTGCCATCAAGAAGCACAGCCGAGTTGAAAAGAACTATACTCAGGCAAACCGAGCTGAACCAGGAGCAACGAGCGATGGCAGAGGAACTAATCAACGAATTTGCAGAGGTATTTGCCTCGCAGGACGGCGAATATGGCAGCACACATTTGCTACAACACCGAGTAGACACTGGAGATGCAAGACCAATACGTCAACCTCCTAGGCGTTAACCATTAGCTAAGCAGACGGAGGTTGCATAAATGGTTTCGACTATGGAAAAGCAATGGTTGGTTGAAGGCTCTAAGAGTCCATGGGCGTCACCCGTTGTACTGGTCAAGAAGAAAGACGGCACCAATAAATTTTGCGTGGATTATCGCCAGCTTAATAATGTTAACAAGAACGATAGCTACCCCTTACCAAGGATTGACGACACACTGGACACACTGTCAGGAGCGCAATGGTTCTCCACACTTGATCTGAAGAGTGGCTACTGGCAAGTACAGATTCACCTGAAGGACCGTGAGAAGACAGCCTTCACCGCAGGAAACGGGCTTTGGCAATTCACAGTAATGCCATTCGGATTATGCAATGCTCCGGCAACCTTTGAGCGCCTAATGGAACGCGTTTTGCTAGGACTAACATGGAAAACTTGTTTGGTCTACCTGGACGATGTCATCGTGGTCGGCAAAACTTTTCAAGAACATCGAGATAACATAAAGGAAGTGTTCCAAAGGTTACAAAATGCACAGCTAAAGCCAAACCCGAAGAAATGCCATCTCTTTAGACCAGATGTCAAATACTTGGGACACATCATCTCATCCGAAGGGGTAAGGCCCGAGGGTTAAAACTCACGGCAGAATGCAGCAATACAACGTTGGAGCGCCCCTCGAGAGAATCGCGGTTGACATCGCAGGACCGTTTCCTAAAACCGAAAAGGGAAATCACTACATTCTTGTTGTTATGGATTACTTCAGTAAGTGGCCTGAGGCTTGCGCTATCCCTAACCAGGAAGCCAAAACCGTGATTGAACAGATCGCTTACAACTGGGTCAGCAGGTTCGGCGTACCGATGGAATTGCACTCGGATCAAGGGCGCAACTTCGAGTCTAAGATTTTCCAACGGGTGTGCGAGCAGCTGGGTATTATAAGACAAGAACAACACCGCTCCACCCACAATCGGACGGGATGGTGGAACGCTTCAACAGAACCTTGAATGAACACCTATCAAAGGTCATTGGCGACAAGCAATGCGATTGGGATAGGCAAATTCCAATGTTTCTATTAGCCTATAGGAATGCAGTACACAACACCACAGGTCACACTCCATCGGAAATCCTTTTCGGTCGAACAGTACGGTTACCTAGGGAATTGATGTTTGGATCACCGCCGTCTGAAGAGAACAGAAATGAAGACGACTATGTCGCAGACCTCAGACAGATTATTAGGGATGTGCACCAGAGAACCAGGGATAAGATCAAGATAGCCAGTGACCGCATGAAGACGAGGTACGATGTGAAGGCGACTACAACGGGATTCCAGGAAGGAGATCTAGGAGAATATTTCGGCTTAGGTTCGAAATGATAAAACGTTATTCTATTTCAAAACACTTAATTTATTATTTTTTAAAATAACTTCCATGTAATTCACAACCGATTTTACTACTATCTCACGATTCAAATCTTTAATCGTTCACTATTACGACTTAGCTCCTTTTCCATCGCTCTCCAAAAATCAACTTATCGTCCGCTGTCTCTCATCCTGTATTTATACCACATTTGTCGGGTTCTAGTTCTTTCTCGTAACTTCTTTTTTGGAACTGGGGTATTAACTGAACTCTCCAATGCGGAGAGTTTATAAATGATGTATGATCCTAAAGTTATGCAACACTGGACTCTTGATTTTATCACATCTATACCACAATACGATAAACGTACGTGCATTATTTTTATATATTTCTTTCGAGAGGCACATTCACCTAGAGATGTACTAGTTTTTTTCTTTTTTAGACGCTAACTAAGGCTGGTAAAGTCAATAGATGAAGACTTGACCCAGTGAAAGCGTTCGACATCCGGTTTTGGGAAGTCCAGAAAATCACCATGAGGCTTCCCGGCAGGGGGGCAACGCTACGTCAACACCAACCAGCGACCATTAGGATGGTAAAAACTTCTTGGCAAAAAGGTATGTTCCATATGGCATGATTAATGTAGATTTTGTTGAAGTTCAGTTCACTGTGGGGACAAGAACTACCCCATCCGGCGAGCTAAGCCGGACTTTACAAGTATGCCACGCTCTTCACAATCTGCTATTCCTTTTCTTTCCATTTCCGTTTCCCTCCAAATATTCGTATCCTAAATCCATTCCCTCCTTTATAAGTTTTTTTTTGTTTTGATATCCTGCAGCCATGCTCTGTAACTGTCGCATCGAGAATTGTTCTGACGAAACGCTGGGAATTTAACAAAAAAACACTTTCTATTATTTTTCTACCCTTGTATCTCTCGACGTCGAAAAACTTTTCACATGAAACATTTTGAAAAGAAATGACTGGAAGGATCTGAAAAAACTTTTCTGTAACTTTTAGATGCGAAAAGTGTCTCCCTTCGTCTTTCAAAATTTCTCACTTACACTCTTATTGCAATTGTCAATTAGCAACCAATTGATAATTGACAAAATTTATCAATCAATATTGAATTCGGTATTGCGCGACTCAATTGACAAAAAAGGAGGCTATATTGTGAATATTTAACAAAAAATAAATACATTGGTCCGTATTGTGGTTGTCGATCGTCGATCAAATCGATTGTCGATGATCGATTCGACGGTAATTATTTAGAAAAGGTGTCTCCACCTCCAATATGTGAGAAAAGGCATTTTCAGATTTTTTTATCGCCGGACTCAATCAATTATCCAGTGTTGCATAACTTTAGGATCATACAAACTCTCCACGTTGGAGAGTTCAGTTATTACCCCAGTTTCAAACCAGAAGTTACCAGAAAGAACTAGAACCCGACAAATGTGGTATTAATACAGGATGAGAAACTGCGGACGATAAGATGATTTTTGGAAAGCGATAGAAAAGGAGCTAAGTTTTAATAAGTGAAAGATAAGAGATTTGAATTGTGAAATAGTAGTGAAATTGTTTGTGAATTAATTGAAAGTTGTATTTAAATAATAATAAATAGAGTGTTTTGAAACAGAATAACGTTCTATCATTTCGAACCCTAGCCGAGATATTACATTGGTGTCAGAAGTGGGATAAAACTTATTCTGAGTGCTGTGAAAAAAAAGCCACGTACATTGCTCGAGCTAAGTATACCCCATCTGAAAATTGAGCTAGAGAAACGGAATCTCTCCGCAGCTGGAGGGAAAAGTGATTTGATTCTTCGGCTACAAGAAGCGATCGAAAAAGATGGAAAAGATCCTAAATCCATTTTGTTCGACGTAGAAGAAGAGCTTGTGAGCACAGGGGTTGACATGTCTGCCATGACGGAATTGCTCCTTGGATTGAATTCTAAGATAGGAGAACAAAGGAGAAGTATGGATTCTAAGTTTGAAGAACAGAAGAATTCCGCAGAAAAACACAGGAGAAGTATGGATTCTAAGTTAGAAGAACAGAAGAATTCTCTACAAGAGCAGAACAATTCTCTACAAGAACAGAAGAATTCCATTATTGCCGCACAGAGAGACACTGTCGAAGAGTTCAAGAATTCTCTAGAAGCTAAATTCGAAATAATCGATCAAAAATTAAATATGCACGAGGCACAATTCGAGAAGGTTGAACACAATATTGAGAATCTTGCGAAAGAACTAGAGAGAGTAAAGAAACAGAAGGTACGAGAAAATTCTACAGACTGCCCTAGAAAGAAAGAGATGCAACCGCCTATTTTTGATGGCCAAACATCGTGGCCAATATATAGAAGACAATTTGAAGCAGCTGCCATGACCAACAACTGGGACGACGGAGAAAAGTCGATTGCGCTAAGGCTGGCACTGAGAGGAACAGCCGCGGAATTGCTGCAAACCATCTCCGAAGATTAACAACTCAACTACGACGCTTTGGTTAAAGCCATAGAAATGCGCTTCGGAGATGACCATATGCAGCAAGTATACAGAGTCCAACTGCGCAGCAGAGTCCAGAAGAGGGGCGAAACACTTCAGCAGTTGCAGGCCGATATCGAACGGTTGGCGCATTGATCTTATCCTAATGCCGGAGAAGAACTTATCAACGAAATGGCTGTAGAGGCGTTTACCCAAGCGATTGAAGATAGGCAGTTGCAAATGGCTGTAAGATTGGCTGGAAAACGAACCCTTCCTGAGACCCTAGCATTTGCCCTGACGATGAAAGCTGCCGACCAATTATCTCAAGGAATCCACCGTGTGAGAGAAGTGAGAGCCGTGGAATGCTCCTGCCAACGAGCAGACGTCGTGGAGCAGAACAGTGTGCGTGAAGGACAAATCCGCTGCTGGAACTGCAACAATAAAGGACATCTGCAGCGTCAGTGCTGGGCTCCATTTAAAGAACGCAGATGTCCACAGTGCGCTGCTGGGAGGCGTTACAAAGAAGCATGTAGCAGGGAAAACATCTATACTTCGAGCAGCGTATCATCAAGTCAACAGGCAAGAATACGTGTAAGGACTAGCTTCGAGGGGCAGAAGTCGGTTTCTGGAATTGACGCCCGCAGGATCAAAATGCAAGTCTCCCAAACAAAACGAAGTAACAAGAGTCTTACAGTGGAAGCCCACATTGGCCAGAATAAATGCGTGGCCACCATTTACACTGGTGCCACCGCTTCCATTATAAGAAGAGACATCGCTCCTGATTCATGGCTGCACAGCACCAGTAGCTACTGTCTAATAACAGCAACAGGAGCGACGGCGAAGGTGCATGTAGAGCTTCTTCTTACCATCAATCTTGCAGGACTAACATTTACCCATGTATTCCTAGTGGCCGATATATGCGACGAATGCATCATTGGAGTTGACTTTATGAATCCGCATAATGTAGTGCTCGACATCGGAACTCAAGTACTTAAGTACAGGAACGTTGAGATTCCGATGGTGTACGGATATAAGAATGCCGCATGCCTTAGGACAGTAGTCAACAAGGACGAAACCTTACCACCTTCCACAGAGACACTTATTTGGGCGAATTTGGAAGGTGATATTGGGAGCCATCGATTCTATTTGATTGAGCCGGACTCTTAAAATGGTTATCAGAATTACGTCGTGGGAAAGATGGTCGTTGAGCCGAAAGGCAAGATGGTCCTAGTAAGAATCTTGAGTGTGGGAAATAAGAGCATCAAACTAAAGAAAGGACAATCAATCGGAGTGTGCGTAACGATAACTGATGTCACCAAGTTGTCGAAGGAGAATGCTGCTATATCTTTGCCATCAAGAAGCACAGCCGAGTTGAAAAGAACTATACTCAGGCAAACCGAGCTGAACCAGGAGCAACGAGCGATGGCAGAGGAACTAATCAACGAATTTGCAGAGGTATTTGCCTCGCAGGACGGCGAATATGGCAGCACACATTTGCTACAACACCGAGTAGACACTGGAGATGCAAGACCAATACGTCAACCTCCTAGGCGTTAACCATTAGCTAAGCAGACGGAGGTTGCATAAATGGTTTCGACTATGGAAAAGCAATGGTTGGTTGAAGGCTCTAAGAGTCCATGGGCATCACCCGTTGTACTGGTCAAGAAGAAAGACGGCACCAATAAATTTTGCGTGGATTATCGCCAGCTTAATAATGTTAACAAGAACGATAGCTACCCCTTACCAAGGATTGACGACACACTGGACACACTGTCAGGAGCGCAATGGTTCTCCACACTTGATCTGAAGAGTGGCTACTGGCAAGTACAGATTCACCTGAAGGACCGTGAGAAGACAGCCTTCACCGCAGGAAACGGGCTTTGGCAATTCACAGTAATGCCATTCGGATTATGCAATGCTCCGGCAACCTTTGAGCGCCTAATGGAACGCGTTTTGCTAGGACTAACATGGAAAACTTGTTTGGTCTACCTGGACGATGTCATCGTGGTCGGCAAAACTTTTCAAGAACATCGAGATAACATAAAGGAAGTGTTCCAAAGGTTACAAAGTGCACAGCTAAAGCCAAACCCGAAGAAATGCCATCTCTTTAGACCAGATGTCAAATACTTGGGACACATCATCTCATCCGAAGGGGTAAGGCCCGAGGGTTAAAACTCACGGCAGAATGCAGCAATACAACGTTGGAGCGCCCCTCGAGAGAATCGCGGTTGACATCACAGGACCGTTTCCTAAAACCGAAAAGGGAAATCACTACATTCTTGTTGTTATGGATTACTTCAGTAAGTGGCCTGAGGCTTGCGCTATCCCTAACCAGGAAGCCAAAACCGTGATTGAACAGATCGCTTACAACTGGGTCAGCAGGTTCGGCGTACCGATGGAATTGCACTCGGATCAAGGGCGCAACTTCGAGTCTAAGATTTTCCAACGGGTGTGCGAGCAGCTGGGTATTAAAAGACAAGAACAACACCGCTCCACCCACAATCGGACGGGATGGTGGAACGCTTCAACAGAACCTTGAATGAACACCTATCAAAGGTCATTGGCGACAAGCAATGCGATTGGGATAGGCAAATTCCAATGTTTCTATTAGCCTATAGGAATGCAGTACACAACACCACAGGTCACACTCCATCGGAAATCCTTTTCGGTCGAACAGTACGGTTACCTAGGGAATTGATGTTTGGATCACCGCCGTCTGAAGAGAACAGAAATGAAGACGACTATATCGCAGACCTCAGACAGATTATTAGGGATGTGCACCAGAGAACCAGGGATAAGATCAAGATAGCCAGTGACCGCATGAAGACGAGGTACGATGTGAAGGCGACTACAACGGGATTCCAGGAAGGAGATCTAGGAGAATATTTCGGCTTAGGTTCGAAATGATAAAACGTTATTCTATTTCAAAACACTTAATTTATTATTTTTTAAAATAACTTCCATGTAATTCACAACCGATTTTACTACTATCTCACGATTCAAATCTTTAATCGTTCACTATTACGACTTAGCTCCTTTTCCATCGCTCTCCAAAAATCAACTTATCGTCCGCTGTCTCTCATCCTGTATTTATACCACATTTGTCAGGTTCTAGTTCTTTCTCGTAACTTCTGGTTTGAAACTGGGGTAATTACCTTGGAGAGTTTATTAATGATGTATGATCCTTAAGTTGTGCTACACTGGATTCTTGATTTTATTGACCCCCGGTTTCGGGTCTGTCTCGCGAGTGCAAAGTGTAAAGGAATCAGAGACAGAGAGGAAAAAGAAGGCACCAACCAGCACCAAGAAGCCAACATCCCTCCAACTTAGAAGTCGTTGATAGAGAAGTATAACCTCCCAATCCAGGTATGAAAAATAAGTCAATTCAATCGAACTTGTGCTAACAATTCAAAAATAAGAAAAAGAAAACATCAAAAATTTCCAACAAAAATCATAAATCTAAGAAAAAAATTCTTGTAAAATTAAATCAACTTCAAAAGGACAAGCTCACATTCGACGGAACAGTGGCATGCATTCATATTCATAGATTAAAAATAACATTATAACAATATACGTCGTCATATTGCTGCAAAATTCCACTGCATAAGTTTAGTTTCCTCTGGGTGATAGTAAACTCTACTTGTTCTTAATCGTCCATGCTTACACAAGAAAGTTGAAGTTATAATCCACACAAGATCTTACGATCCACAAATTTGTCGCCAATTTCTCTCACGTTATCTTTCGCCCCTCGTTTCAAAAAGCTTCGCTCATAAAGATTTACAAAGGATTATTACGTTCCACAACTTTTCGACACTTCCTCTCTCGTAATTCTTTCGTCTGTCGTTCCAAGAAACTTCGCTCATAAAACTGCACTCGCACTTTTCGTTTGATCGTTCACCTATATAGTAGAAAAATTGTAGACAATTTCGTAAAAGCTTTCTTCCGCATCGATCTTAATTTCGCCTTTTCTTCCATCACTCAACAAAAATTTTCGTCGTCGCCGGAGAGTCAACTGCATCGATCGTATACAGAAGAATAGCTTTCACCTCGCCTCTACAGCAGAATAGATTCTACACAAATATCTTTCTCAATAAACGTTATTATTCGTCGAAATAACGAAATTATGTTTTAACTTATTCATTCAATAAAATTTAACGGATAAGCAGTAATCTTTCGCCGGGGGAGTTGTTTTGTCAGTAAGGAGTTTGTTGCTGATCATTGTTCTTAATAGATATAAGTCAACTTTGAATTTAAGTGGTCTGACTGCGCCAACATACTCAGCAAACGATGCCAATATCTTGAAGAGAGGAAAAGTAAACAAGTTCGATCGGAACCAGCTTGTCAAAATTTGAACAGGCCACATCAGAATTATGGTTCCCAAACATCATTGACTATGACTCAACGGTCTTGCGTTTTTTGCCACCATGGGAGCTATTCTATCTTAACTTGTTCCAGTTTCAATACACTTTCTGTCAAGGGTCGATTCGAAAACGCTGAGAAACTAGGGCTTTATTTTAATTGTCTAGGTCATGGTCTAGCAAAGTGTCCATTAACATATAGATGTAAGAACTGCACGCAACCTCATCATACTCTCTGGATACAACCCAACGAGAGCACCAGAATGAACGAAGAAGCTTCTAGGTCACGCAATATGGACAAAAGTGACGGACCTTCGACAATAGCAGCAGTTCACGCAGCAGTTGAAAATACAAGGCTTCAAAACACTCAAGTTATTCTGGCAACGGCATTGATTCTTGATTCGCAAATAGTCTTCATCTCAAGAAGGAGAGAAAACGAGTAGACATTGCTGGAATTTGGGTTAGTGAGACAAAAATTAATTTCCAAACGCAGACAACTATTCGGTCGAGGAACTGAAACATGCTCTGTAATCTGGAGTTGGCAGACGAACGCTTCAATCAACCATCATCAATCTGAATCAATCAATCAATGCCGAAGCTTTCTTCGACTTACTGCAGACAAGGCAAGTCAAGCTCAGCGAAGGACTTCCAACGCTACAAAGAACGTTATTGGGCTGGATAGTGTCGGGCAGATACAAAAGAAAGGTAGAGAAGGACAATTAATCTTGCTGCATAAGTTTGTCGAGAGAAGACAACTTGGAGCACTATGTTGAAAAATTCTGGCAACTGGAGGGTGTGCAAGGACACAAATCAAACTGGACAGAGGAGCAACAGGAGTGCGATAGGTTTTTCAAGCAAAGTGTTGAAATTTTATCTAGTGGTCGATTAATGATAAGACTTCCTTTTAAGAAAGATCCGAGCTGTTTAGGGGTATCCTACGACATCGCATTTCGAAGGTTTTTGTTCCTTGAACAGGCTTTCCAAAAACGATTCGCTACGGTCCCTGTATATAGCGTTTCTGAAAGAATTCGAATCGTTAGGTCACATGACTCTTTAAAAGGAACCACATTATTTAATGCCTCATCAATGAGTAGTTAGACCAGATAGTATTTCAGCAAAATTAAGAGTGGTGTTCGATGCACCATGCCGTAAATCTTCGCAAATTTCGCTTAACGGAATTTTAATGGTTGGTGCAACAATTCAGAATGATCTTTTTAACGTCATCGTTCGATTTCGCTTGTATCAGTGTGCTTACTGCAGACATCAAATAAATGTACCGGCAATTCTTGTTTCACCCGTCTGATCGTCGATTTCAATATATTTTGTGCTAAATACGGTGACATATGGTACGTCTTCGGCCCCGTATCTAGTCATTCGTAGTCTTATTTACTTGAGAGAGCAAAGTAGGGAAAGTTATCCATTGGGTTCCTGTATTTTGAAAACGGATTTTTACGTAGATGACATGCTGACCGGAGATGATGATCTAGAAGTCGCTCTGCAGATAAAAGAAGAGGTTTCGAAAATATTGAAGTCAGCAGGGTTAAAATTGGCTAAATGGAATAGCAACTGTCCCACGATCGTTCAGACTGTAAACTGTGAGAAGAGGGAGATTAATCTTACGGAATCCAATCTCACTAGTATATTGGGAATCGCATGAAACTCTACTTCTGACGAGTTTAGTTTTTCTTACAAACCACATCGGATGTACAATAAATACACAAAAAGATTAATCCTTTCGCTAGCTTCGTCGCTCTTTGACCTTATGGGACTTATGAGTCCGGTAATCATCCAGGCAAAGATCATCCTTCAACGATTGTGGATGGAAAAGCTGGACTGCGATGCATCAATCCCACAAAGTATTGATATTGAGTGGCGACAGTTCATCTGCAGTCGTTGCAAAACCTGACTGTTCCACGACATGCCTTGTTAGCAGATACGTGTACGTATCAAATCCATGGGTTTGCGGATGCTTCTATGCAAGCATATGGGTGTTGCTTATATCTGAGAAGTACAGATTCGTCAGGTGTTGTACAGACAAACCTACTAGTGGCAAAATCGCGAGTAGCGAAAAAAGCAGCTACCTCGTTTGGAACTGTGCGCTGCAAATCTCTTATCCAAGCTCTGGAGAAAGATAAAAAATATCTTCCGAAGCTCTCTGCCAAAAACCCCTTTTTTGGACAAATTCACCAACCGTCCTGCATTGGATTGCAACTCATACGTCGAAGCCTGGCACGTTTTTAGGGAATAGAGTGGCCGAGATACAGTAGGAATCGCGAGATATAATCTGGAGACACGTTCCCACTCTCGAGAATCCAACAGACATCGTGTCTAGAGGCTGTCCAGTAGAGGTATGAAAAAGCTCCATATGGTTTCAGGGTCCTTAATACGCATATCAACAGGAAGAAAATTGGCCGTCGATTATTCAACTGTATCTCTCCCCAGAAGATCTTACGCTAGAGAAGCAAAAATCGCATACAACCCAGAGCAAATTTTTTTGTTGGAATTCGTAGAGCGTTGTAGTTCATATATAAAACTTCTTCGAATTGTTGCATATGTTGTCCGAAAAAAAACAAGTCACATCAACAGCATCGGATTGGAACGAAGCACTTTTACTTGTGGTCTCGGCGGTACAAACTGCTTGTTTCGCTGAAGAAATCGTATCTATCGAGAAGAATGGAAACCTAAAGGGCAGCAAAAAGTGGCTAAATCCATTCATTGAAAAGGTCAACAATTTGCGTTGCTTAGGGTAGGTGGACGACTCAAATATGCGGACATCTCTGAGGATTGTAAATACCCTCTTTTGCTCCCACGAAACAACGAATTCAGCAAAATTCTCGTTAGGTATCTGCATCTGTCGAATTATCATGCGGGGGCGAAGTCACTCGTGGCACTGATAATTCAGCGATTTTGGATAGTAAATGCAAGGGAGATATCTAGGCAGGTAGTCCGGCAATGCATACAATGTGTAAAATATCTGCCAAAATTGCTGGAACAAATGATGGGAAATATACCTCGGGAGAGGTTGACAGCTTCACGTCCCTTTTTGCTTTGCGGAGTCAACTTCTGTGGTCCAATGAACACTTACTTAAAAATTCGGGGGAAGATACCCTATAAGTCATACGTGGCCGTGTTTATATGTTTATCTTCTAAAGCGGTTCATTTGGAGGCAGTAACAAATCTTTCGGCAGATGCGTTTATTGCGGCCTTAAAAAGGATGATAGGTCGTAGAGGACCTCCGAGTGACATTCATTGCGATAACGCGACAAATTTCGTAGGGGCCCATTCAAAACTTCTTGAATTGCGCAATATGTTGATGAAGAAATCCTCACAAGAAATCGTATCTAATTTTTGCACTAATAGAAATAATAATTTCAATTTTATACACCCCAGGGCACCGCACTTTGGAGGCATTTGGGAGGCGGCCGTCAAGGTCGCCAAGGGCCATTTGTATCGCAGTTTCACTGTAGCCAAACTGAAGTTCGAGGAGCTGTCAACAGCACGACTCGAAATCGAGGCGGTCGGGAACTCGAGGCCAATCACGCAGATGACATCAGACCCTAACGACTTCGAAGCACTCACGCCAGGTCACCTTCTCATCGGGTCTTCCCTAAAGGCCATTCCCGAGCCAGCAACAGAGGTCCTGGACATCAGCTACATTCAGCGGTGGTGAAGGATAAATGCCGTGAAGACACACTTTTGGAAACGATGGTCGGCAGAATATGTCAACGAGCTGCAGTATCGGTCCAAATGGTTCACACCAAGTCCAAACATAGAGCCTGGTACTCTAGTCATCATTCACGACGACAACATCACTCCTCAAAGATGGCAGAAGGGGACGATCAGCAACGTTATCGTAAGCCAGGATGGAATAGTTCGAGTGGCAGATGTAACGACAGCTAGAGATACCATGCGTCGCCCAGTATGTACACTAGCAGCCTTGCCAGTTTGAAAGGCAGTGCTTTCAAAAGGGCTGGAATGTTGGAGCAGATAGAGTTGGTAAAATTTTAAACTTCTCGCAAAAGTTTTTGTATTTTACAATTGTTGACCTAATAAAGCTAAAAAAACAAACTGTTGTTCAAAGAAGCCTATAAAAACCTGGATAAAATAAAGAACTTTCTTAGCTTTTGTAAAACCACATTGGTGGAAGCCTCGCTTTTTTATTCCGTTTCGATCATTTCGCTTGTCTGTTCAAGGTTGGGGGTTGTACGTAATCCGTACGCGTGGGAAAAAATAGTTGATCAATAAAAAGTCGGTTTGATCGTACACCGGTCTTGCTGTAATTTGGGTGATACGCCTTTCCGTCTATGAGGGTTATATAGCCACACTAGATCTCCTTCCTGGAATCCCAACGACCTTTGATAGGTGTTCATTCAAGGTTATGTTAAAGCGTTCCACCATCCCGTCCGATTGTGGGTGGAGCAGTGTTGTTCTCGTTTTTTTAATTCCCAGTAGCTCGCATACCCCTTGGAAATCTTGGACTCGAAGTTGCGCCCTTGATCCGAGTGCAATTCCATCGGTACGCCGAATCTGCTTACCCAGTTGTAAGCGATCTGCTCAATCACGATTTTGGCTTCCTGGTTAGGGATAGCGAGAGCCTCATACTCAAACATATACTGAAATAGTCCATAACAACAAGAATGTAGCTATATCAATTCTCGGTTTCAGGAAACGGTCCTGCAATGTCAACTGCGATTCTCTCGAAGGGCTTCAACGTTATATTGCTGCACTCTGCCGTGAGTTTTAACCCTCGGGCCTTTACTGGCGGCGCAGGTGACACACTTTCCGCACCAATTTTCTACATCATCCTTAGCGCGCACCCAATAAAAACGTTCTCGCATGTTACTGACTTTTGACCTTGGCACAACGAGCTGCATCACAAACGACTTTCCATTCGAGCTTTCCCACCTTCGCCTCAAAACACCATCTTGAACATGAAGCGAGTCCCACTGTGCCCAGTATGCCTTTAGTTCGGGACTTTTATTGGATATTTCCTGCCAATCTGGTTTTTCTTCATGTTCTTTCCAGGCGAGTATTGGCTCGATATCCGGATCCTCTTTTTGGGCGTTTCGCATTTCACTTTCATTCCAACCGTCAGTGGGCTCAGCTCTAAGCCGTTGGGTGGATACCGAATCTTTTTCTTCTTGTCGTGCGCACTGTTTGCAATCAGATTTGCAAGTTCGCCGGGACAGAGCATCCGCATTAGAGTGAAGGCTTCCCCTTCAGTGCTGTATCTCGTAGTCGTACATCTGGAGTCGTTCAATCCACCTTGCGACTTGTCCTTCAGGATTTTTAAATTGCAGCAACCACTTCAGAGACGCATGGTCTGTGCGAAGAATGAATTTTCGTCCATACAGGTACTTATGGAAATGCTTTGTTGCCAAGACCAAAGCAAGAAGTTCCCGCCTGGTGACACAGTAGTTCTTTACTGTGTAGGAAACTACTTTCTCTTGCCCGTCATGAATCTGTACTTGCCAGTAGCCACTCTTTAGATCAAATGTGGATATCCATTGTGCTCACGAGAGTGTGTCCAGTGTGTCGTCAATCCTTGGCAATGGGTAGCTATCCTTCTTGGTGACATTATTTAGCTGGCGATAATCCACGCAAAATCTATTGGTGCCGTCTTTCTTCGTGGCCAGTACAACGGGTGATGCCCACGGACTCTTAGAGCCTTCAATCAACTCTTCCTTTTCCATAGACGAAACCATTTCTGCAACCTCCGTCTGCTTAGCTAATGGTTAACGCCTAGGAGGTTGACGTATTGGTCTTGCATCTCCAGTGTCTATTCGGTGTTGTACCAAATGTGTGCTGCCATATTCGTCGTCCTGCTAGGCAAATACGTCTGCAAATTCGTTGATTAGTTCCTCTGCCACCGGTCGTTGCTATTGGTTCAGCTCGGTTTGCCTGAATATAGTTCTTTTCAACTCGGCTGTGCATCTTGATGGCAAAGATATTGCAGCATTTTCTTTCGACAACTTAGTGACAGCAGTAATCGGTAGGCACGCTCCGATCGATTGTCCTTGCTTTAGTTTGATGCTCTTATTTCCCACATTCAAGATTCTTACTTGAACCAAATTGCCTTTCGGCTCAACGATCATCTTTCCCACGACGTAATTCTGATAATGATTTTTAGAGTCCGGCTCAATCAAATAGAATCGACGTCTCTCAAGATCACCCTCCAGCCTCGAAGCAATCGAAAAAGAAGCAAAAGACCCAAAATCCATTTTGTTCGACGTAAAAGAAGAGCATGTGAGCACAGGAGTTGACGTGAATGTTATGGTGGAATTACTCCTTGGATTGAATTCTAAGTTTAAAGAACAAAGGAGAAGTATGGATTCTAAGTTTGAGGAACAGAAGAATTCCTCAGAAGAACAAAGAAGTATGGATTCTAAGTTTGAAGAACAGAGGAGACGTATGGTTTGCATGTTTGAGGAGCAGAATAATTGCATTGTTGCCGCTCAGAAAGACACTGTTGAAGAGTTCAGGCATTCTCTACAAGCGAAATTCGAAATAATCGATCAACAACTAAATATGCACGAGGCAAAACTCGCATGGGTTGGAACCGAATTCTAGGAACAGCTCGTGAAAGTAGAGGAACGGTTTGAGAAGGTGGAAAACAATATTGAGAATCTTGCGAAAGAACTAGAGAGTGTGAAGAAACAGAAGGCCCGAGAAATTTCTACAGACTGCACTACAAGGAAAGAGATGCAACCGCCTGTTTTTGATAGCCAAGCATCGTGGCCAATATACAGAAGACAATTTGAAGCAGCTGCCATGAAAAACAACTCGGATTACGAGGAAAAGTCGATTGCGTTAACGCTGGCACTGAGAGGTTCAGCTGCGGAATTGCTGCAAACCATCTCAGAAGATAGACAACGTAACTATGACGTGCTAAGGGAACTACACCATGGAGTATCCGGAGGCCACCTTGGAGTGAATAAGATGTTAGAAAAGGTGCGCGAGCGTTTTTATTGGGTGCACGCCACGGACGATGTAGAAAATTGGTGCAGAAAGTGTGTCACCTGCGCCGCCGGTAAAGGCCCTAGGGTTAAAACTCACGGCAGAATGCAACAAACAACGTTGGAGCACCCTTCGAGAGAATCGCCTCAACGGGGAAGAGGCAAGATGAAAGTTGTTCATGTGGATCGGATACATCGCTATATTGAGCAGAATGTCGACGAGCTTGTTCGATACGAACAAGTTTAAGAGAGGGACACTTTGGTATATATGTGACCAAATCAAGAATCCAGTGTTGTATAACTTTAGGATCATACATCATTAATAAACTCTCCGCGTTGGAGAGTTCAGTTATTACCCCAGTTTCAAACCAAAAGTTACGAGAAAGAACTAGAACCCGACAAATGTGGTATAAATACAGGATTAGAAACAGCGTACGATAAGGATTCCACTAGTGGGGAAATAATTTGCCAGTGAACTAGAGAGCTTGAAGAAACAAAAGGCCCGAGAAAATTCTACAGACTGCCCTAGAAGGCAAAAGATGCAACCGCCTGTTTTTGATGGCCAAACATCGTGGCCAATATAAAGAAGACAATTTGAAGCAGCTGCCACGAACAACAACTGGGACGACGAGGAAAAGTCGATCGCATTAACGCTGGTACTGAGAGGTTCAGCTGCGGAATTGCTGCAAACCATCTCAGAAGATAGACAACGCAACTATGACACTTTGATAGAAATGCGCTTCGGAAATGACCATATGCAGCAAGTATACAGAGTCGAACTGCGCAGTAGAGGCCAGAAGAGGGGGAAAACACTTCAGCAGTTGCAGGCCGATATCGAACGGTTGGTGCATTTATCTTATCCTAATGCCGGAGAAGACCTTATCAACGAAGAGGCTTTAGAGACGTTCACCCAAGCGATTGAAGATAGGCAGTTGCAAATGGATGTAAGAATGGCTGGAAAACGAACCTTCCCTGAGGCTCTAGCATTTGCCCCGACGATGAAAGCTGCCGACCAAGCATCTCAAGGAATCCACCGGGTGAGAGAAGTGGCAACCGTGGAATGCTCATGCCAGCGAACAGACGTCGTGGAACGGAACCGTGTGCGTGGAGGACAAGTCCGTTGTTGGAACTGCATCAAAATAGGACATCTGCATCGTGAGTGCAGGTCTCCACTTAAACAACGCAGTTGTCCACAATGCTCTGCTAGGAGGCGTAACGAAGAGGCATCTGGCAGGAATAACATCTATCCTGCAAGGAGCGAAACATCAAGTCAACAGGCGGGAAACGTGTAAAGACCAACTTCGAGGGCAGAAGTTGGTTTCTTGAATTTACGCCTCCAGGATGAAAATCCAAGTCTGCTACACAAAACGAAGTTACAAGAGTTTTACAGTGGAAGCCCGCATTGGTGGGAATAAGTGTGTGGCTACCATTGACACCGGGGCCACTGCCTTAATTATAAAAAGGGATATCGCTCATGATTCGTGGCTGCACAATACCAGTAACTATTGCCTGAAAATAGAAACAGGAACGACGGCAAAGGTGTATGGAGAGGTTATTCTTACGATCAATCTGCCAGGACTACCCTTCACCCACGTATTCCTAGTCGCCGATATATGTAACGAGTGCATCATTGAAGTTGACTTTATGAAGGCACATAATGTAGTGTTCGACATCGGCACTGAAGTACTTAAGTACAGGAGCGTTGAGATTCCGATGGTGTACGGGAATGAGAATGCCGCATGCCTTAGGACAGTAGTCGGCAGGGACGAGATCTTACCACCTTCCGCAGAGACACTTCTGTGGGCAAGTTGGAGGGTAATCCTGGGAGCCATCGATTCTATTTGATTTTACCGGACTCTAGAAATCATTATCAGAACTACGTGGTGGGAAAGATGCTCGTTGAGCCGAAAGGCAATTTGGTTCAAGTAAGAATATTGAATGTGGGAAATAAGAGCATCAAACTAAAGCAAAGACAATCGATCTGAGTGTGCGTACCGATAACTGCTGTCACCAAGTTGTCGAATGAAAATGCTGCTATACCATTGCCATCAAGTAGAACAGCCGAGTTGAAAAGAACTATACTCAGGCAAACCGAGCTGAATCAGGGGCAACCAGCGATGGCCGAGACACAAATCAACGAATTTGCCGATGTATTTGCCTAGCAGGACGGCGAATATGGCAGCACACATTTGGTACAACACCGAGTAGACACTGGAGATGCAAGACCAATACGTCAACCTCCTAGGCGTTAACCATTAGCTAGGCAAACGGAGGTGGCAGAAATGGTTTCGACTATGGAAAAGGAAAGGTTTATCGAAAGCTCTAAGAGTCCGTGGGCATCATCCGTTGTACTGGTCAAGAAGAAAGACGGCACCAATAGATTCTGCCAGTAACGTCGGAATTGGAGCTGTCCTTTCGCAGATGCATGATGGGCAGTAGAAAGTAGTTTCCTACTTTAGTAATGTGCTCTCTAAGCCGGAAAGGAACTACTGTGTCACCAGGTGAGAACTTCTTGCTTTGGTCTTGGCAACAAAGCATTTCCATAAGTACCTGTACGGAAGACAGACCATGCATCTCGGAAGTGTTTGCTGCAATTTAAAAATCCTGAAGGACAAGTCGCAAGGTGGATTGAATGACTCCAGATGTACGACTACGAGACACAGCATCGAAAGGGAAGCCTTCACTGTAATGCGGATGCTCTGTCCCAGCGAACTCGCAAATTGCAAACATTGCGCACGACAAGAAGAAAAAGATGCGGTATCCACCCAACTGCTAAGAGCTGAGCCTACTCACGTTTAGAATGAAACTGAAATGCGAAACGCCCAAAAAGAGGATCCGGATATCGAGCCAATACTGGAAATAACATGAAGAAAAGCCAGATTGGCAGGAAATATCCAATAAAAATCCCGAATTAAAGGCATACTGGGCACAGTATGGATGGAAAGTCGTTTGTGATGCAGCTCGTTGTGCCAAGGACGAGAGTCAGTGACGTGCTAAGGGAATTGCACGATTGAGTATCTGGAGGCCACCTGGGAGTGAATAAGATGTTAGAAAAGGTGTGAGAACGTTATTATTGGGAGGACGCCACGGACGATGTCGAAAATTGGTGCAGAAAGTGTGGCACCTGCGCCGCCAGTAAAGGCCCTAGGGTTAAAACTCGCGGCAGAATACAACAAACAACATTGGAGCACCCTTCGTAATACCCTTCATACCCTTCATAATAACTCTACATGACATCGCAGGACCGTTGCCGGAAACCAACAATTGAAATCGTTACATTCTTGTTGTTATGGACTACTTCAGTTAGTGGCCTGAAGCTTTCGCTATCCCTAGCCAGGAAGCTAAAACCGTGATTGAGCAGATCGTTTGCAACTGGGTGAGCAGATTTTGCGTACCGATGGAATTGCACTTGGATCAAGACCGCAGCGAGTCCAAAATTTTCCATGGGGTATGCGAGCTACTGGGGATTTTAAAGACGAGACCAACAGCCCTTCACCCACAATTGGCTGGGATGGTAGAACGCTTCAACAGAACCTTCATTGAACACCTATCAAGGGCCACGGAGGTGACGAGGATTCCACTACTGGGGAAACGATTCGCTAGTGAACTCAAATTTATTTTGAGTGTGCAAGCTCCCTGGATTCCAATTTCCATGATGATTCTACACCGAGCGTGTGCAGGTCCGCAACAAATCGAAGAAAGACATTTTTTGCAAGCAGCAATTTGAGGAAGTCTTTGGCGGATGCGATAAGCTGCGTCGTGGACTTCCGTGGAGGAATTAGAGGACGAGGATATGCTGTTGTGCAAATCCATGGTCATGAAACTCAAAAAATTTCCACTTGTCCGAAAAATAAAGTAAAATTGAATATCATAGCGAGGTTGATTTGGAATTGGAGGCACAGAATAAAAATTCTTCTTAAATTAATAAAATTCATTTATTTCAAAATTGCATTTTCGTGTCAGTTCCTACTTTTTAATATTTGAATGTGGTTGGAAGGAAACCTTTCCCTCATTCATAAAACTGTGCGTTAATTTCGTCATATAGTCTAGTGCCAGTTAGAGTGCAACTTATCATGAAACCCATTTACTCTTACATATTAATTTGTTTGATTATTTCACTGTGTTTATTTCATTATCAATCATAATAACTCTACATAAAATGCTTCGTTCGCCAAGATCTCGCCAGCTCAAAGTGCTCTCCCCTACGGTTCCATCCTCCGGTACCGCAAAAAAAAAGATAAACAACAATGAGAAACTACCTGTAAGATACTCGTAATCAGAGTGTTTCCTTGGTGAATTAAACACTTGTTTATTAGAAACAGGAGGCACGCTTGCGGTTGCACGGCGTTATCTCGTCGGAGGGGTGGGATCTTGCTGCTTATCCTGATTCTCACTGCTTTATCGTGCCCATAGAAAGAAAAAGTATAAAAAAAAGGAAAGTTTGCGACTTAAGTTCTTGGATTATTGGAAGGATGGAAAAGAGTTGCATGAGCACATTAAAACTTAGTATAGAGTCTTAGTTGAAACGACAGCTGATCGGACCCGCCCTCTGCAACTGGCGAAGCCATTTGTGCCATGACTATTCCTTCCCAAAATTTTGTTAGAATAGTCCCTAACTATTGTTTTCGAACACTTTTCTAACCGACTGTTTCAACGATAGCGAATAACTCTAACACTTCATATTGCTTTGATACATGGAGAAAGGGGAAGAATTTTCAAACAGTTTAAGAAGTAGTACATCCAAAGACGAATTTATTGTAATTCAATATATATGTATTTATAGACATACTATAAGCGTATGGATGTATGAATATGTATATCAGTTGATAACAACGATAGTTAGGTATAACTCAGGTATTAGTGTATAGGTATAAGACAAGTAAATGTAATTTAGATTTCAAATAGTTTGTATACGAGTAATTGTATGTGCTAAATTCAAAAGTAGGTTATGTAGATTAAGTTCATATGTTATAATTAGTTATCATAATAGGTATATATGTAGTTAAGTATAAATTAATATGCATAAGAATTGTATGTATTGTCAAATGATAGGTATGTAGGTGTACTCGTATATGCATATATGACACGAATGGATATTTAAAATTTAGTTAGGCTAAGTATGTAGTATGTATTTAAGTTCACGTTATATTTTAAGTTAAACAAAGGTTATAAAATAAGCCAAAGAAAATATTTGATGGGTACTTACAGTTAAGTATAAATTAATATGCATAAGAATTGTATGTATTGTCAAATGATAGGTATGTAGGTGTACTCGTATATGCATATATGACACGAATGGATATTTAAAATTTAGTTAGGCTAAGTATGTAGTATGTATTTAAGTTCACGTTATATTTTAAGTTAAACAAAGGTTATAAAATAAGCCAAAGAAAATAATTGATGGGTACTTACAGTACAGAAGATCCAGTTGAAGTTTGTGCACAAATTTCAGCCGTTGACTTCCTTCTTGCAAAATGTATTAGGTGTGTATGTGTAAAATATTAGTTTTCTTTGGCTTTCACAATATTTTCAAAAAAAAATCACACTTATAGGACTTTAAGTTAATTATGTTAGCTCTTTTTTTGTTAACTGTTTAATTTTTTTACATTTAGCACTATTTTACTCCTTAAGAGAAGAACAATTTTGATTGTCATGAGTATTGATATACTCGTATGTATGTTACATTAGGTTTAGACACAAAAAAAACTAGCATTGAAATTACTACTACTAGATGACTTGATTGAAGGGCAAATGTTCTGCATGATTTCTTTGATTAAGCGTGTTCTCACTAGTGTAAAGTTAAGTTGGCCATATGAAAACCAGCGTGAAACTTGTTTCTTTTTTTTTTGGAGGGTGCGCTCTATTGTAGTACGTACATACGTACAAGATGGAATTCACTACCCTTTACTTAAAATAGTTAAGTGGACCTTAGTGAACCTTAAACGTTGTCCGCTAAGGTCCACTAAAGATTTCTGAAAATATGGGTTTTTATTAATATACATTTGGTATCCACTTTATGAAAATAATTACCTTCTCAGCGCAAAGATATATATGTGCACATGGATATGTACATATATATACGTGTATACATATGTTCTATGCCTGGCATCGATATGTGTTTTTCGAGGCAATTATTAAAAAAAATTAAAGAAAAAGAACCCAGGTCTAAACGAGATACCAAAAAAATAGAATATCTCACAAAAAAAACGTGTTTTACAAATTTGCTGCTGATGCCCTTCTCTACGGAGTTTCAACCATGGAAAACGAAAATTTGCCATCACTCTTCAGTAAGCTTTGCCAAACTATTAATCTGAACACCCCAGCACTTCGGAAAATCTATCGCATACGTCCACGGCAAAACAACCCAGTGAAAGCACCTGCCATCATGATAAAATTTAACTCTGCATATGATAAAAATCTTATTTTGAAGACAATTACATTCTTACCGTCAGACTCTCGCATATATGTACGTGAAGCCCTGACCAAACACAATCATATCGTTCTTCAGCATTCACTTCGCTAGAAAAAGCAAAAGAAATTGGTTGCGGTGCATTCTTCGCGGGGACTTGTGTGTGTAATCAAGAATGCAAAAAGCAAAGCTCGTGTTGTCAAAAGCTTAGATGAACTTCATCATGTAATCAATGGAAGCGAAATAGACAGGTCTGTAACTTCATCTACAGGATACAGTAGCGGTCATTATTTTTCTTGACATTTACTTATTTTTATTTTATTTTTTTTAAAAGAAGAATCAGGTGATAGTGTGGTTTTACGTATTTTGTTAAATGTTTCTCCAAACTAAAACAAGGCCTTCAGCTCTGCCATATGACGGCACAAATCTTACAAATCTATAGACCTAATAAAAATATTAATCTGTGCCACCTTACATCGCTACTCGCAGACATCTCACTGACCGCCCCGAGTTTTATCTTTTGCGGTGACTAAAACAATGACCTTACAGAGTCTGGCCTAATAAATGATCTGGGATCACTAAACTTGTTTCCCGTAAACTCAGTTACTCCGACCCATTCTGGTGCTACATCTAGTGCCCTGCTGGATGTTATAATCGTTAGTGATCTCAATAAGGCGCTCTTCTACGACCAGTTGTCAGCTCCTGCAGCCTCTGCAGCCGAACATCTTGCAGATCTGCAAATAAGCCCTACTTCACGCCCCCCCCGTGGCGCCATCTGGGAATCTCACTAGAGATTGCGAAGTGAAGGGAACAAATGGCTAGTTTCCTGCACAATAAATCAGGATTAGTGTCTGAAAAACAAAACAAGACCTTATCCGGGCTACTCCGACATATTTGGAGCTCAAGCCGGTAAGCTTTTCCAGGACAGTAGTAGGGTTAGGGTCTTGGAAAAGAGATGGTGGCGGACAAGCCCTATATGGGCCAACGGCAGAGCTCACATCCCGGAACGGGTTACTGGCTTCGGTGTAACCGACCCCTCATCCTAGGGGTATTAAAAATGGAACTGGTCCTCCAGGTTGGGGGTTGTACCGCCGGGGTAACTGCCCGGCCATTTAAGAAAAAACAAGAAGCTACGAAGCATCAAGAAACCTCGGATATAGACGGCTCTACTGTTGACAACCCACGCAAACGATTTAAGGAAAATGAGCTTCGGATATGCACATGGAATGTTAGATCCCTTAATAGACCACGTGCGGCCGAGCAACTAGCGGAGGCCCTAGACTGCTGCAAAGCAGACATAACCGCCATTCAAGAAATGCAATGCGATGGGCCGGACAAAAAGAAGACGAAAAAATGCGACATCTACTAGGGCAAATGCTATCGACGGCAAAAACAGCGCTTATTTGGATGCGTATTTGTTGTCGGAGGCAGACTAAGACAAGAAGTCCTCAGCTTCCGGCATGTGAGCAAGCGCCTCGTAGCCATCCGCGTCAAGGCTAAATTCGCCAACATTAGGCTTATATGCGCGCATGCCCCCACAGACAAGAAAGATGACGACACCAAGGATACCTTCTATGAGCTCCTTAAAAAGACCAACGAGCAATGCCCTAGGTATGACATTGCAATTGTCCTCGGAAATTGCAAAGCTACGCAAACTACGCCAAGGCAAGCTACTGCTGTTGGGAAATTCGACGTCAGACGGCTACAATCGCCAGGTCCTTTTCCGATCGAGTGTCTCTTATTCTCTTAAGAGGTCCAATAGCGCCAGCATCAAGCACCGAAGACCATTCGAAACACTGCCAAAACGCCATCAGAGATGCCGCTTCTGATGTGCTGGGTTTCACTCGGCCACCACACCGAAACCCCTGGTTCGATGATGAATGCCGGCAAGTACATGGAGCTAAGCAAGATGCAAACAAATCGGCGGTGCTTAGAAGGACCAGAGCTGCTCATGAGCTCTATGAGTAGGAGAGGAGAGACGAACACCGGCTTTCAGGAGGAAGAAGAAAGAGCATGAGAAGCGCGCGGTCGAGGAAATTGAGAGACGCTACTCCAGGAATGAGGTTCGGAAATTTTACCAAAAGGTAAAAATAACATGCCAAAGAAACAAACCCCGAATCGCAGGCGATGCTAAGGATTTGAAAAGACCATATCTGCAGACTGTACAACGGCGATGGCGGACCAAATACCGCTGTCAGGCAGAATCAACTGAATCAACCTTTCAACCTGGGCGATGATGACCAACAATTCCGTCCACCCGACCTGGATGAAGTGAAGAAAGCTATATCGAAGCTTAGGTCCAACAAAGCTGCTTGAGCGGACGGCCTGACTGCCGAGCTCTTCAAAGCGGCAGTATGCCCGATGAATGGAACCTCAGCATTGTTTGTCAGATTCTCAAGAAAGGAGAACCTTTTGAACTTCGCCAACTACAGTGGCATCAGTCTCCTTAACAGTGCATATAAGATCTTATCTGCTGTATCGTGGGAACGCCTGAAGCCGTTCGTCAACAGCCTGATAGGTCCATATCAGTGTGGCTTCAGGCCAGGAAAGTCCACCATCGACCAAATATTCCCACTAGGGCAGATCTTGGAGAAGACCCATGAGCTTCAGATCGATACACACCACCTAGTCATCGATTTTAAGGACGCGTATGACAGCATCTATAGAGACGAGCTATACAGAGCAATGTCTAGTCTTGGCATCCCTGCCAAACTCGTCCGTCTGTGCAGAATGACGATGGAGAATGCACGCTGCTCCATCAAGGTCGGTAAAGATCTCATCGAGACATTTGATGTCCAGAAAGGATTTAGACAAGGCGATGCGCTATCATACAATTTTTTCAACATCGTACTTGAAAGAAGAGTGCCAATTTCACGAGCAAATAGAGAAGAAGAGAGGAACTATCTTTCAATACTCGCGAAAGCGCCAGTGACATTACGCTGCTTTCTTCCGATTATGTCAATATCGTCGGCGTATACGAGTATGCTGCTTTCTTCCGATTATGTCAATAATCGGATATCAGTGGCACTTTCGCGAGTATTGAGACGGAGGCGGCGTAAATGGGTTTAGCGGTCAATGAGGGCAAGACCAAGTATATGCTGTCAAGCAAAAAGGACAACCAACACCGACGTCTCGGGCAGAACGTCACCCTTGACAGATATAACTTTGAGGTGGCTAAAGACTTTGTCTACCTAGGCGCCGCTATAAATACAGAAAACGACACCAGCGCTGAGATCAAGCGAAGAATAACTCTTGCCAACAGCTGTTTCTTTGGGCTAAGAAGGCAATTGAGTAGGGAAGACCTCTCTTGGACAACAAAAGTCACCCTTTATAAGACTTTAATAATCTCGGTCCTGCTCTATGGCGCAGTGGCATGGACATTATCAAAAATGGATGAGGGTGTTCTTGGTTGCATCAAGAGAAAAATTCTTCGGGCGATCTTCGGTCCCGTCTGCATTGACGGTGAGTGGAGGAGGAGATAGAACGACGATCCCACCCGATACAGTTCTGGGACTTTAATAGCATTGACTTCGCTGTACTTGAGAGACACATGCATGCTATTAACTGAGAACAAATTTATTACATGTCCTCACCTAATCTACAAGTCGAGTTCTTCTGTATTTGTTTGCAAAATGCGGGCGGCCAAAATTCAATTTTGCTCAAATACGTTGACACTGCCAAAAACCTTGGTATGATTTTTACCTCAACTCTAACCTGGCATGATTACATAAAAAGTTGCGTTGCCAAGGCATATGAGATTCTCTGCTCCCTGTGGGCTTTACAACATCTTACACCTATGGCAACCCGATCTCTGTTAGTCAAGACCCTCATTTCACCAATTCTTCCTTACGGATCTGAAGTCTACGGAAAATGCGCCGTCGCTATGACCACATTTCTTACTTCTCCAAACGTATCAATGGTCTCTCATTTGTTAGTATTCTAAAGTTCCGTTCTATCACGATGTTGCATAACATCATACAAACACGTCAACTTCTAACCCTCTTTAGTCGATTTACTTTTTGTGCTTCTAATACGATTAGGCAAATACTATAACAGCGCTTTTCTCATCTTATCTCTGAACGCCAATTTATTGTTAATACCACTCGGCTCTGGAATGCCCCCCCATGCAACATCATTGAAACAAAAAATAAGATACGATTTAAAAATCATAAAAATACATCTATCTACCTTGAATTAAATATTGAATATTGTGTCATATTTAACACATTGCACAAAACCGTCTATTAAAATTAGCTTTCTCGACAATTTTATTAGCTTATCACAATTTTTTAAAAGATATTATATCTTGATGCTTACACATTATAAAACTAAATGAAATAAAATAAAAAAAATAACAACTTTCTAATTTTTAAAGCATTTTGCGACCTGTTGTTGCTTCCAAATCACCGTATTTGAAGAGGTTCTTGTATTTCCCCACGCCAAGTGCCTTAAATCAATTGTTTTCGCAGTCATCGACTATCCCCCGAGCCGATAACATCGTTTCGATCGTTTTTTTCTCTGCTCATTCAAAAGTTGTGTTCTTTTTTCTTTCACCTCTCACGCTTGCGTGTCGTCAGAATTCTATCTAATCTACTTGCGCGCCAACAAGTGTGTGAAAACTAAGTATTCAATCATTATTCCGATCGACCCAGTTAAAGAAAAAAAAAATTGTTCACCTATAGAAACTTCTTTCGATCTCTCCATCTTTACCCACCTTAATTCCAAAAATCCCAAATTCACAACGATTTCTCCTGCAGACCCCACAAAAAAACTCACTTCTTTCAGTGTTTTTTTGCTAAAAAAAAGCGATATATGCTATAAGTACTGCCTATGAATATATCATCCAACTTCGTGATGTAAATATATTGATTCTTGTGAAATCACAACACATTCCTAGCAAAGAAAACTCTCTCTAATCTTTTCCCGATTGCGGTGTCCCTTCATGATCAATTAAACTCATCAAAAGGTACCGTGTTCTCACTTTGCCTAATAAATATAAGCGAAAATGAAATTATTGATGAAATGAGAGACCAAGGTGTCATAGATGTCTATAAATTCACAAAAAAAGCGGAAAATATGGATAATAATAAAAATTCAACAACCGTTTCATCTGGTCTCATACTCTTCACTTTCGATCTCTTCCGCCCCCCCACTTCCATTAATGTTGGGTGGTATAATCTCAAAGTTCAAGAGTACTTCCCCAACCCGATGCGTTGCCAAAATCGCCAAATTCTCGGAAATACCGCTAAATGATGTTCACGTAGCCCAACCTGTGTAAACTACAACCTTCCCCCCCATGCCAAAACAAGTTGCACTCGCACCTTTTGCGAAAATTGTGCTTAAGAACACCCTGCATCCTCCACACTTGCAAACGGTTCATGCAAGCTAAGGAAACGCTTAAGATTAAAACAGTAAAAAAATGTAGCATGGCAGAAGCAAAAAAAATTTACAATGAGCAAAACCCAATTTCACCATCTTCTCTCTCTTATGCTACTGTTGCTAGACATACGAGTACAATGCAATCCATTCCTCCTGCCCCCCCCCCCCCCCAAACAATAATAACCCCGCTCAACCCGCTAACACCTTCAACAACATAGCTCAAATACCATCTATAAATGCCACTACCACTACCGCCTGTCCCCTTTCATCTTCTCCGCCAAGAAATCCTAAGCAATCGGTTACAACTTCGAACGCCCCACTGCCCGTCGCTTTTGAACAATTCGCCGTTTAGGCGAAAATGTCAGACCAATCAACCAAAAACCACACCACCCCCTGATTTTTCGCAATATAGCTTAAACTATACTGCTCAAAAGTCTCACAAAACAACAAGCTCACTCCTAAGTGTTCTGCAATAGAATCTTAATGGATACATAAACAATTATCACGAGCTTGAAATCTTAATAAAAGAAAGAAATCCACACATAATCTCTCTTCAAGAAACCCATATCGCTTTCAACTCTACAGGCAAAGCCCCAAAGCAATATGAACCATATTTCCACAACCTTAGCACTAACACAACTTCTAAGCAAGGTATGTACCTCTTGATCCACACGTTCCTCCCACATAAAATCCATCATATAAATTCTCGCATCTCTGCAATAGCCGTTATAATTCAACTTCATATAAAACTGACTATCGTATCTCTCTACATCCACCCAACCCAACTATTCTCCGCAATAGATCTAGAAAATATAGTAAGTACATTAGACCCACCTATTATTGTGACAGGTGATTTGAACTCATGGAATCCTCTTTGGAGCTCCCCTTTAGTTAACGCAAGAGGTAAAGAAGTTGAATCATTTTTATCCATCATAGACTTTTTCGTGTTGAATGACGGCAGTCCAACTCATGGTACCCTTACCCACGTCGACTTATCTCTCATTTCTCCCCAGTTGCTGCCTTACTCAAAGTGGAATACAATAGATTCACTTCACGGGGCTGATCACTTTCCTATCATTACTACTATCTCCCTCGGCCGCCATAAAAATTTCTGTACTCCAACTTCCAAATTCAAAATCGATCGCGCAAATTGGAACCTTTTCCAAACACAGACTTTTGAATTCTTGAATGAACACCCTCCAACCTTAAATGTTAATCAAGAAGCAGCAACACTAAGAAAAGGTTTTCGGTTTGCCGCCAATCTATCCATCCCACAAACACAAACACAAACCTATATAAACAATAGTACCATGGTGGAACCCCAAGCTTGCGATTTTGCGTAAAAACAAACAAGCCCTCTGGAGAAACCTTCTAAAATTTTCCAACGATTATAATCTGATAAATTGTCGGAAAGCTAATGCAGTGTTTCGCAGAAAAGCAAAAGAATCGAAACGAGCGAGCTTCCAAAATTTCACCTCCAATCTAGACCCCAACACATCAATTAAAAAAATATGGGCTAATATTAAGTCACTTACAGGAAATAATGTCCCTTCATCGATCAAAGTTATATTAGACGGTTCTGACCCGCTCACAAATTCACAAAAAATTGCTGATCACTTTGCAAAATCATGGTCAACCTACTGTAGTGACACTAATTTTTCATTTGAATTTCGTGAAGCTAAACGGATAGCATTAAATAAAGACTACACAATTTATGATTTATCTACTACTGCCAAATTCATAGATATGCTCGTTAATTATCTAGAACTAGAGAGTTGTCTTAGCTCTGTAAGAGGAAAACTCCGGGGTACGATCGGATCTCGTATCCTATGCTCAAGTACGCATCTTAACAAGTTAAAATGCGAATTATGACTCTGTTCAACCATATGTTTGAACAAGGTATTATACCTCAGGCAAGGAAAACTGCCACTACCATCCCTATACCTTAACCAAAAAAACAATCAACCGATAGCAACGGGTACAGACCCATCTCTTTACTACCTTGCACTAGCAAAGTCTTAGATTATTATTATTATTTCTATGGTACATCGAAAGACACGATCTCATAAATTCAAATCAAATCGCTTTCAAAATTGGTCGTAGCAACATCGACTCACTTCTGCACATTGATGAGTTTATCTCATCAGCTCTTTCATCTAGAAACCATGTCTCATTAATTTCGATTGACTTTGTGAAAGCTTTTGACCGCATAGGTATACATATCATACTAAACACTTTATTTAAATGGAAAATCGGACCGAGAATGTATGATTTCATAAAATTATTTCTAATAAACAGGAAATTTAGATCCAAAGTTAACAACACATTCTCAGGATTACATGATTCAAGAAACGGCTACCCCAAGGATCTCCTCTTTCGGTAGTCCTTTTTATCATTGCTTATAATGAATTAAGTGAAAGAATTATTACTCGTAAATTTGAAAATATAGATCATTCGCTTTATGCGAAAAAAATCTTCTGAAAAAAACAAACATCTACTTATATGAAAAAAAATAAACTGCTCTGGTTTCGATTTAGGATTAAGTAGTGTAAATATTCCAAATGTAAATAATTTGTGTATACTAGGGGTGATTTTTGATCGTAAGTTTACTTTTAAGTAGAGTCAAGACTAAACATTATAAGATATTTATCATCAAAAAATAGTAATGTTCACGTAAACACTCTTATTTATATAACAAAAACTATTCTTTTGTCAAAGATTGATTATGGGCTAGGTATATATGGCAAGTGCGCATAAACAAACTTTAAGATACTTAATTCTCGATACCACTCAGCTATAAGGACATCATGTAACCGTCCTTTTACCCCCTACCACGCGGCGTTGTACGAAAGGTTTCTCGGCCAACTGCGAAGACTTCCGTACAACTTCAACACAACTTAAACTGACTGAAGGTCAATGAGCAGTGTGGCCAACTGCATCAGAACAAAAGAAGCCATCGTCAGTCGATCAGTGACCGCCATCGTAAGCGGGCGAGAAACATATAATAAACTCAGTATACAGGAGATTCTTGGTTGTCTTTTGATTCGCGTGTGTGCTTGTGCTTAGCAGGGTAGTACATTTGGCGACGAGGATAAACACAAAAAAAAGGGGGAGAAACAGACAGACAGTAAGTACACATATAACGTGGTGTGGATAAATGATTCAATAATTACATTCAATTGTAAACAAGTTCATACTTGGACAGGTGAATTGACCCACATTAAATTGTGAGAAACAGAGAGACTGCACATTCAATTGTGGTGAAGATGAGAGATAAGGAGGTAAGCTCATTACATTCAATTGTAAAACTGAAAAAACAATAAGTTCCGTGTCTGAGCAGGTCAAGAAAGTCTTCACATTCAATTGTGTCTCTTAGCAAACAGACCAGCTGGCTTAATCGTTCTTGGTACAACAGGTTCATAAAAATGAATGACACCGGAATAAAACCAATTCTGTGAGAGACTATTGATAGAGCGGTCATTCGATCCGAATGGCAGAGATGGCTCCGTTCATTCTCATTATATTTGGAAGAAATCATAGACGCAGCCAAAAAGAAAAGTAAGTTGTTACACTTTGGGGGTCCACAATTACAGGAAGTTATCTTCAACATTCCCGGGGCCCTTGTTAGAGAAGGCGACGGGTACGCAATTTTGGTCGAGAAATTGAATGAATATTTTTCACCACAGAGGAATTCCACTTTCGAAAGGCGCCTGTTTCGCTCCCTTAAGCCAGAGGAAGGGGAGGACCTAAACAAGTTCATTCTTCAGTTGAGGAACCAGGCAACAAAATGCTCGTTTGGAAAAAGCGAGGAACAGAGTCGGGAAATAAATCTAAAAGATAAATTCATAGATGACTGGGCACCAAAAGAATTAAAGAGGCGTCTGCTTGAGAAAGAGTACTCATTGGATGAAGTCATTAAGATATGTCAAGCTCACGAACAGATAACACAAACGGACACGGAGGTGCAATTACCAACAACAACAAATAGTTATATCAATAGGATTAAGGTAAATAAGACAAACGATTCTAGAAAAGGCAATGATTGCGTAAGATGCGGGCGGAGTGGCCATACTGGGAATAGCTACTTATGCCCAGCCAGAAACAAAAATTGTAGGAAATGTGGGTATCTTGGTCATTTTGCCCTAAAATGCAAGACAGGAAGGGGTAAACGCAAAAATATTAGAGGCGGTGACACAGATGGTAAACGGCGTAGGCTTGGACCATCAAATATTCGCCATGTAGAGGAAGAATTTGATGACTGTCAAGGGAACCATAACGCTGAATCGAGAGAGTATGATTGTTTTCAAGTGAAAGACGAGTTTAACTCAACCTCGAACGGGAGAATAGACTGTTTCGTCGGCGGCTCGAAGATATCAATGGTCATCGACTCTGGCTCACGATTGAACTTGCTGAGGGAAAGTGATCGGGAACAATTACATCGGAGTTCCTCGATGTTGTCGAACGTGCGCAAGGAAACGAAAAACCAGTTTCGCGCTTATGCTGTTAGAGACCTTACTAGTGTTTAAGGCGACTACAAGTGTCGATGGGAAAGCTGAGATCGTTTCCACATTTTATGTAATCAGAAATGGAAAGCAATCTTTGCTCGGACGAGAAACAGCTACACGGTTGAAGGTGTTAAAATTAAGCCTAGATGTATACCGAGTAAATGAAGTTCAAACATTTCTATAAATAAGTGTATTAAGCCAATACAGCAACCGCTACGTCGGATTCCATCAGCGCTTGAGGAGAGATGTGATGAGAAGCTAAGAGAGGCTAGTGAACAAGATATCATTGAACCAGTTGTTGGGCCCAGTTCTTGGATTTCGCCAATCGTGATCGTGTTCAAAGAAACTGGAGATATCCGTCTCTGCATAGATATGCGGTGTGCAAATACCGCTATACTCAGGGAGAACGTTCCTCTTCCGACATTTGAGTCACTTATGACTAAATTAAAAGGGTCTGCGTACTTCCCAGACTAGATTCAAAGAACGCATATCATCAGTTAGAGCTGGAAGAGGAGAGTCGTTATATAACGACGTTTATAACACACAGAGGACTCTTTCGCTATAAACGTTTGTTGTTTGGAGTGAACTCGGCACCAGAAATATTTCAACGTACTATGGAAAACATGCTAGCTTCTTGTACTAGCACAGTGAACTACTTGGATGATGTTATTGTGTTTGGGCGGGCAAAAGAAGAACATGACAACAAGTTAAAAAAGGTACTAGGTATTTTCCACGAAATGAACGTGACGCTTAATAAGGAGAAATTTAGTTGGAGGGTAAAACAGCTAAAGTTTTTGGGGCATATATTAGCTACAACAGGCATTTTTTGCGAGCAAGAGCCTATCCGGAGTAGAAAGGCGGTACTCGCAGACGGAGAAGGAGAGCTTAGCTTTAGTTTGGGCGGTTGAGAGATTTTATTACTACTTGGCCGGAATCGAGTTTGAGCTGATCACCGACCATAAACCCCTAGAGGCGATTTTCAAACCGACATCCAAGCCGCCAGTCCAAATCGAGCGGTGGGTTCTTCGTCTGCAGGCTTTCAAATTTAAGGTCATTTATCAGCCCGGGAAATATACTCGTAACATTGCAGATTCACTCTCCCGGATGTGCAAAATTCAAGAGTCAGACTCATTTGATAGGCATTGTGAATATAACATCTGCGCCATAATCGAAAAAGCTGTGCCCCGTGCGCTGACCATTAGACCAATAGAGACCGGAACAACGACGGGGATGCGGCAATGAAAATCATAGTAGAAGCGATAAAAAGCGATGTCTGGACTAGAGAGACAAAGAGCCGATACTTTCCATTCCGCCATGAACTACTCGTATGTACGCTAGGTTACATTGTATCGCGGGGTTCCAAGATTATTATACCCGAAGCACTACGAACGCAAGTTCTTTGTCTGGCACATGAGGGTCACCCCGGAGAAACAGTGATGAAAAGGAAGCTGCGTTCGAAGATTTGGTGGCCACTAATCGACCGGGACGTTGAAAGATATGTAAAAAATTGCCGTGAATGTCTTTTAGTATCAAGACCAATACCACCAGCGCCGATGTCTCGACACCCTCTTCCGAATAAACCGTGACTTTGTGTGGCCATAGACTTATTAGGACCTCTACCGAATCATGACTTTGCGTTTGTAATAATCGACTATCGTTCACGGAAACAAAATTTTCTAGGAAGGGCACCACAACTGAGATCATCGGAATCTTAGAAGAGGTTTTTTGTAGATTAGGGTATCCGGAATCTATTAGAGCTGACAAAGGACGGCAATTTGTCAGTCAACAATTTAAAATCTACTGGAGAACATGAACCGTTCCATTTTGAAAAGACTCCAAATCGCGAATAGTGGAAAAAGGAACTTCAAAAATTTGAACTGATGTGGCACCTCATGGCAGCACAGGGAAGAAGATATTTTGGATTCAGAAGCTAGGGATTTGGACATTGCCGCTAAACAAAAAAGAAAGGAAAGAGGGGACAGGGAGCGCTCAGCGAGAGACTGTGACATACAAGTGGGAGATAAGGTGGTACTCCGCAATATGGTGCCTCAAAATAAGCTGACACCGACATTCGACTCTACCGAATTCGTGGTAATCGAACGGACGCAGAACGAAGTAACGATCCGATCGGGTGGTAAGGTTTTTAGACGCAACATAAGCCATGTGAAGAAGGTACTCCAGGAACAGGTTTAGTATTTCAAATAACAACAATCTTACAATTAGAAACAGGAGCAGCGGTAACACTGGGCAGCACTGAGAGCGATCCGAAGACGACGGCGAGTTCAGTTCTAGAGGGTAGTACAACAGGATCACCGGATCTGGGATTGAGAACAACAGAAGCCATCGTCAGCTGATCAGTGACCGCAATCGTAAGCGGGCGAGAAACATATAATAAACTCAGTATACAAGAGATTCTTGGTTGTCTTTTGATTCGCGTGTGTGCTTGTGCTTAGCAGGGTTAAAAGTAGCAAAAAAAAAAGAAAGAAGAAGAAAAAAACGAAAAAAATAAAAAAACGAAAAAAAGAAAAAAACGACCATAAAGAATTCCGTGACTTGAACCTGGAACCTCCGCACGCCTCAGCTCAGCGCTTTGGCTATCACGACCACCGACCGCATGTATTTTTCTTTGTCTAAAACGATTTAGTTATACACGGCGTATAACAGTTGGTACCGAGCACTCTCTTTTTTTTGCTTTTGTTTGTTGAGGTAATACGCCCTTATTATTGCAACTGGATAAGGGTTGCTTATAAATTTTGTAATAAATTAACAAAACAATTTTAAAGCACTTAGCTGGCTCTGGGCTCTGCTTCGGTCGTCTCGCTCCAATTCCAACTACCGACTCCAAATAGGGTTTGCCTTGGGGAAGAATGAATCGCCCAACAGCACCAAGCTAGTCCAGGGTTTCATGCAACCAAAAATAGAACCTCCAACCACGATTTTACATTTAGTGTCCTAACCAAATAAAATTACGTCAGGGTAACGATCTTCAGAAATCAAAAACAAAAAACCCACCTTTTGTTTGCTCGAACTGGTTTTAATTACTACCTTTATACTAATCGACTGTACTTTTTTTGCTCTCTACACTGCACTACTTGACACCAAATGACTTAACTCACTGCCTGTTTCGAACCAACTGACTCTCTCAAATTTCCCTGAGCTAGCTACAGCCTAACCTCGCCGTGGATTAGATCATATGGCTTGGTTGTCTTAGCCCATTCCATGGATCAGGCCATTTTTCCGATGCACATCTCCACCCGATGTACGAGGGCGGGTCAATAAGTCCGTGACTTTTTGAATTTCTGACCTCTTTACTGAAACAGCAACACTGCTCCTGTCAACAGGCATCTGTCAGTTGACTCCTGTCAAAATTTAAACTTGCTGCGTCAGTTAGTTTGTGTTTGACAGCTATTTTTATCAGACTACTCACTAATTTGAGGAGAAAATGGAAAAAAGTGAATTTCGTGTGCTTATGAAGCATTATTTCTTGCGAAAAAAAACCATTACCGAGACCAAGGCTAAGCTTGATAAATACTATGGGGACTCTGCACCATCGATTTCAATGGTAAAAAAGTGGTTTACTGAATTTCGTTGTGGCCGTACAAGCACTGAAGATGCCGAACGTCCTGGACGCCCAGTTGAGGTCTCTACACCCGAAACAATCGAAAAAATTCACGATATGGTGTTGGCCGACCGAAGATTGAAAGTGCGAGAGATTGTGGAAGCCGTAGGGATCTCGCATGGCTCAGTGGTTTCAATTTTGAATGATCACTTGGGCATGAGAAAGCTTTCCGCAAGATGGGTGCCGCGTTTGCTCACAGTCGACCACAAACGCAATCGTGTAACAACTTCACAGGAAGGTTTGGCGTTGTTTAATCGCAATATGGAGGAGTTTTTGCGCCGTTTTGTAACCGTGGACGAAACATGGATCCATCACAACACACCAGAGAACAAACAACAGTCAAAACAGTGGGTTTCTAAGGGTGAATCGGCGCCAAAGAAGGCCAAGGTGGGTTTGTCAGCCAATAAAGTTATGGCGAATGTTTTTTGGGATGCACGCGGGATAATCCACATTGACTACCTTCAAAAGGGAAGAACAATCAATGGGGAATATTATGCCAACTTATTGGACCGATTCAATGACGATTTGAAAAAAAAACGACCTCATTTGGCCAAGAAAAAAGTTATTTTCCACCAAGACAATGCAAGGGTGCACACATGTGCAGTTGCCATGGCAAAAATCCATGAATTGGGCTATGAATTGCTCCCTCATCCACCCTATTCTCCAGATTTGGCTCCGAGCGACTACTTCTTGTTTCCAAACCTGAAGAAATGGCTTGGTGGAAAAAGATTTGACTCCAATGATGAAGTCATCTCGCAAACAAAGGCCTATTTTGAGGACCTCGACAAATCATTTTTTTTGGAAGGGATAAAAAAATTGGAGAAGCGTTGGACAAAGTGTATAGAGCTCAAGGGAGACTACGTTGAAAAATAAAATTATTTTTTTATCAAAAAATCTGTGTTTTAATCCAAAAGTCACGGGCTTATTGGCCCGCCCTCGTATCAGGTGTACATTATGAAAACCGCGGCGAAAATGGCCTATGAAAAAGAATAAAAGAACAAGAACAAGGTTCCAGAGGGAATTGAACCTACAACGCCCAAGTGTGAAGCTGCGCGCATTTCATTTCACTTTTAATGCATTTTTATTTTATTTAATTCAGAAATTCTTACAAGCGAGACAAAAAAACGCTTAAAAATTAGCTTAATTAACTTAAAATTATTTTATTCTAACTTACTGGCCCCATCTGGACACTCTAAGTTAAACCTAACACTTCAATTTTGTCTTTCGACTTATCGTAGAGATCTTTATTTTTTCTAACATTGGATATAATTAAAACATATTTTTTAATTTAAAAAAAACTTAGTGAATTTGCATTTTTTTTGCTATAACATAAAACTTAAGACTAAAAACTAAAAACTACCTAAACTAAATCTTAACCTACTTAACCTACTTAAACTATCTTATTGTATAAGTATTATTTCTAAACTGTTTTTTTTTTTGTGTGGTGTGGATACTTTTTTAAGAGAGAGTTACCCATCTCTGTTGTTTTTTTTATTTTATCTTTTATATTTATTTTATTTTTTATATATTTTTCTTATTTTATATATATATATATTTTTTTTACATTATATCGTGATACATATAATTAGGGTAGTAAACCCCAGAGATCAGGTTGTTCGACGAGGTTATTACTCTTGCAATGTGCCTTCGAATCAACTTAATAACAAAATTGTCCACTCGTATTAGGTTCGCCCTATTGTAAAAAGACCTCATTAGGATAGAATTTTATGTACTCAGACTCTGGTATTCTGTATAGGCGAAGACGAGCCCTAAGGCAAGCCCTCTCAAACACCCAAATCCTTTCCAAAAGACTTGCTCCCACGTTGAACCACACGGGACAACCAAATACAAGCATAGGCCGGATAAGGGCCATGTAGCAGATCACATTTACCCTCGCATCGAGTTGCCTGTTATAAAACAGTCTCTTTGTAAGGGCAAAAGCACCTTTGGCTCTGGCCAGAGCAACATTTATATGTTTGTTAAAATATAGATATTGATCTAGCCAGATCCCAAGGTTCTTCGACAAGCAAGTGGTTGTCCGTGTTGTCCAACGATCTGAAACTTTCGCCAATTCCTTCTGGTATCCGCAGAGGCTCCAGACAAAGGCGCCCTTAACAGAATGGTTTCCGACTTCTGAAAGTTGATCTTCAAATTCCAGTCGTCGCAATATTGTTTAATTTTATCGAAGTCATGTTGCAAAAGAACATCGCCATTCTTAACGATGAACTGTCTATCTGTGAGCGTATTGAAAAGAATATACAGCAGTGGTTTACTAATGCCCAGTCTGTCCAACTTGTAGAAGAGTCTCTCTAACCATACGGTATCGAAGGTCTTCTCCAAGTCAATCAGGCAGGCACCCGTGCACTGTTTCTTGGTTTTGTTCCATTGGATATCAGAAACCAGCTTAGACGCGGCATGAATACCGTCATGCCCCGCCTTGAAACCGAATTGGTTATCCGGAACTATATTTCTGTCCTCAACCCATTTAGTCAGGACTCTATTGATGACTTTTTCGAAAACCTTACTGATGTTTGGAAGGAGTCTGATCGACCAGAGATTCGCCGGATTGGAGGTGTCTTTATCCCTTTTGGGGATGGGATGTACCACCGCAGTTTTCCAATGCGCTGGATAATGTGCATTGTTAAACAGGATGGTATAAATGTCCACCACTTCTAGTGGGAGATGTCGAAGCACAATGTTCGGTATTCCATCGGATCCCACTGATTTCTTACTTCTTATTGTGTCGAAGATCGTTTGAAGTGCTTCCTTCGAAATGAACGGGGGTTGTTCCCTTTCATTGGCGATGACATTATTTGCCATATTCTCGTCACTGAACTGGGTGAAACCCGAGTTCTCGATTCGCCAGTTCACTATTTCATTTTGAAGATAGAAATTGTGCAAAAGCACTCGATTTTCAAAGTCGTGGTTTAGGCCAATGGTGTCATTCGCCTTGTACACTTCCTGGAAAGTCGCTCCTATAGCCTTGACCTTCTCCTGCGGATCTTCGTTCACAAAGAAGTTGTCATCATCAATAGCCTCATTTGGATCTATGCCTGCTGTTGAAAGTATGCGTTTATTGTCTGTCGTTCGGGCGATTTTAAGACATGAAAGGTCGTTTTGATTACGGCCCGAATTTTGTTATTCCAATACAAACTTACAGAAAACTTGTAATTTTTTTTTATTAATGTTTGGAGGTTTTTGATCGACGACTTTAATGTCATAATCTCCGGGTTGTGTCTCTCAGTAAACTGTCTATACAAGGTCCTCAGTCTACTTTTATGTCGGTGCAGTGCGTCTATAGTTGAATTGCGGAACAAGTCTTCGTTGTCAGTGTATCGATACTGGGGTATCGTTTTGTTCATTGTTCGTGTAATTGTCTCGTCCATTAGTTTTAGATACCTGTCAATCTCCTCGTTTGACAGATTTCTGTTGGACGGTGAGTAGAGCGAATTCGTGGAGAGTGCTCTAGTCAGTGTCCTATAGAAGTGTGTCAAACGCACTCTACTATAGTTGTAGGAATGCCTTTGAACATGCTCATCCAATGCCGCATTTTCTTTCGGAACGGTTATTTTGGTACAAAGACCGCAATGGTCACTGTCATACACAAAAGTGCGAAGACAGTTTACAGTTTGTTAGTTCGTACCTGTCAGTTGTATTCGTGTGTCGAACAACAGGAGATCCAAATAGGAGCCGTGTCTAAGAAATGACAGACTATCCGTCTCCTTTAGGCCGAGTCGGTACATCACACTGTGCTGATCCCACCAATTGAATAGTAGGTTCACTCTAGTGTTTGGTGTATTATTTGGCCAGTCGCTATGTTTGGCGTTGTAATCTCTGCCGATAATGAAGTAGTTTTCCTCCAATTCCAGTCTCAGAAATCGAAAAAGTGATGCATAAACTGACGCCATGTATAACCGCTTTCCACTACGGAGAGAGATATACATGATGCATATTTCTAGCACCTGAAACCTACGTACTACACGACTGTTTATTCTTTTAAAACGTATACCTTTTCTTACGAAGATTGCAACACCTCCTCCTTGTATGGAGTTGGGTGGATTTCTTCGCATGATTTTATACCTTCTGTGCCTCATTTTGTGTCTTTTGGTTAGCTTAGTTTCGCTAACCAGGGTTTGCTCCGCCGTGGACCTACCTATTAAAACTGAAGGTGCGTTAGGCTCGGCAGCAGCGCGTATATTTGATCTACCCGCGTAGCTTGCTCGTTGATTTGACGTTGCAGCTGAGCCATCTGCCCCTGGATAGAGAGCAAGATAGCTGGCATGTCATTTTCCGGTTCCGGTGCTCTAGGCGCTGGTTCCTGAGAAGCAAACTTCGCTTGCTGTGCCGTATTTTCCCTACCTGCCGCCATTTGGGCGTAGGTAACCTGGGGAGTAACGGCTGGTGTTTGTGGTAGAACAGGTGGACGCTTTACTTCCACCTCCTCTGGCGAGCCAGATTTACTCTTTTTATGTATTGGAACTTGGGACAACCCCGATAGTTTGCGGTGTGTCCCGTGTAATTACATAAAACCCAAGAAAGTTGACTTTTTTCCGACACTCCATCCCTTCCCAGAGCGCTTTCTTCTGATTTGTGGTTCTTACCGCACTTGACACATCGAGGCTGCATTTCGCAGTTCGATGCGGCGTGCCCGAACCTTAGGCAGCGAACACATTGCAAAATGTTTTCGTGCCTTTTTACTTTAATACTCCTTAGACTATCCAGTTTGCTATCGGGATTTAGCTGAACCAGGAAGAACCGTAGCTTCCGTTTCTCCCTTTTGGCTCTGGCTGTGACGAACGGCTTAACCCGTACGGACACGACATTGAACTGCTGCTCTTCCCGACCTTGTTGGCACCTCTTCCCCCACTCTACTAGGCAGCTTTTCAGTAGATGCTACAAGGAAAGGGTGCTTTACGAGGTTTGGAGTTGGCCTTATCTTCTTCCTCCTCTTCGTTGCAGTTGACGTTGTTGTTGTAGGCACAGGAATGGCAACAGTCAACTGTAAATGCGAAGTTCTAACTACGGACAAACTCTCAAGCTACTTCTCCATCTTTTCAGTTGAAGCCTTAGCTATTCTTAAAGCAACACAAATTGCAACCAAAAAAAAAAAAGAGAACCATAATTTGTACTGATAGCCTTTCTGTCCTTTCCGCCATTAAAAACGTTAAACACCACGCGCCAGTCATAAACCAAATTCGAGACAACATAATATCCCTTGGAACGAAAATAATAATCGTATGGGTACCGGCACACATTGGTAAAGGGGAAATGAATCTGCAGACCTGAACGCCAAACTAGTCGCAGCGGACTTAAACGCAGAAGTAATTTCTTACCGACCCAGTAATGACGATTTAAAGAAATTAATTAAAACCCACTGGGACACCACCATCAATCCTAAAGCAACACCCATTTCATATCCGACTGCCACCACAACTTTAATGATTAGATGCTTTCTTCGTCTCCGACTTGGATACACCCGACTAACCCACGGCTTCTTACTCAATATCATCATCTGCAACGTAGGTGAATGGCCTGCTATTCACGACGTTTTCGACTTCTGTCAGTAAGGTGTACAACGGAGCAACGTTGAGTTGCTCGGCCGACAGCTGCTCTAAGAGAGGACTTAACTACACCAACAAGCCGCTCCCAAAATCCACCCCACCAAGGAACCCTCTCTACGATAAACCTCCAGGAAATGCGATGATTCGACAAAAATCCATCAAATTTTTCGTTTGCAAGTCTCGATAGTTCTTTCGAAGTCTTCTTAAAATTAGCAGCATTATCTGACCAAATTACTCTGGGAACTTCTCTACGAGCGACGAAGGGCGAGTATGCAACTCTCTGTAGAAAGGTCAGGAGTTAGCTCCAAATGCACTGCTCTTATAGCCGCACACGTAAACAACATAATATACACCTTTTTCTTTTGGTCAGATTCATATGTATAAAGAGGTCCTGCAAAATCAAGACCATTGACATTAAATGGCATTGAAAATACAATGCGCTCTCGTGGTAGGGGCGCAAGCGGCTGACTTGCAAGCTTTGCTTGTAGAACTCTGCATACTGTACAGTTTTTTACAACAGATCGAACTAACTGTCGACATTTACCGATCCAGTAGGTAGCTCGTAAACTTGTCATTACAGCCGATACCCCTGCATGAATTAGTTGTTCGTGCGACTCAACCACTATTAACTTCGTTATATGAGACACCTTCGGCAGGATTATTGGATGAGCCTCAATTGTCGCCTGTAGCAACTGTAATCGCCCACCGACACGCAGGAACTTATGAGTTGGATCTAGAAAAGGATTTAAAATTAACAATTTTGAATTTAAAGGTATACCGTTGTTATGCTGGAGGGCAGCAATTTCCAAGCGAAAGTACTGTTGTTGTGCTTCTTTGATCCAGTATATTTCAGCCTCATCAATTTCGTTGGCAGTGACAAAGGGTCACTTATAAGAAAGGCTCATTTCATCACGATGTAGACTTTTAAATTTATTAATGACTCGAAAACAATATGCTGTCACCCGTAAATGACGTCCGCGGCTGCTAAACTTGGTACAGTCCATTAGAGTATGATGAACATTCGCAGGGTTAATATCCTCCTTTTCCTCCTCGACCAGCAATGACAATGTTGAGAGTGACGTTGTATTTTCTTCGCTTACAGATGGCCAATAATTTGCCTCTTGTTGTAGCCAACTAGGTCCAGACAACCACAATTCAGAGTTCAACAGCGATGATGCGTTTATCCCTCGTGTTACTAGGTCGGCAGGATTCTGAGAACTAGGACAGTGTCTCCAAGAAAAAATCTTTGATAGCTGTTTGCCGCTAGGACAATTAGCAAATAAAATAAAAAAATGGAACACGAATTGTATCCTCCGCAGTCACAGGTTGCGGAGTCAAATTACAGACTTTGCCGGAGAATGCAAAGAAACCAAAAAGAATTTACGGACGTCAACTAAACTATTTGAAAACTGCTTTAATAGTGTTTAATAAAAAACTTAATACTCCTTCTCTTTAAATTTCTGTTTTATTTAATTAATCTCAGTTACACGGCTATCGGATTGGGATTGATTTGCCAGCATCGTCATCGTCTCCAAGAAATCTCTGGGTCAGCTGATTGCTCCGATGGTCCAGCTATAGGTCATTGAACCATCGCGGGATTCCTCGTCTATGCCAATCTGTCTACAGTTTTTTTTTATCATTGGCAATTGCATACATGCACAATAAAAAACATCGCATTGTGGGAGGGGCCAAAAGTTAAACTATTGAAAACCAATTTTCAGAGTTACCTCCCACAAATTGACAATGGGAATTGTGTCATCGTTCATGCTCTCCCAATTTTTGGCTAAACGATTGGTAAGCCTACTGATCCATAAGGTGATAAAAAAGAGGACAATGCTGATAAGCCGTCGGCTTTTGTGCTATGCCGTCGGCCTTTTATGTGTGTGGATGTACCTTACGAATGATGCATGTTGCGCTGCAACATCCTGTCGGGCCACCGGAAAGGATGCGATGTTTGGTTGTAGTGGTACAGAATGCAAATTATCGTAGATCCTCGGCTTGCGAGTGTAACCCATGTGTACATGAAAAGAAAAGTAGGTAGATACGGTGAATGGTGTGCGGCAATAATAGGTTATAAGTTGTATATTAGTTGTGATACGAGTATTTATTAAATTGAATACAAATTAGATAAATATTGTTAGATTATATGGCATGATAAAGTATGAGTGATTTATTTTTTTTTGTTAAGTGTGTGTGTGGGTTTGTGCACTTGATTAGTTTAACATTGGTAGGAAGCTAAGTTTAGCTATCGGGCGTTTAAATGAGGCTGTTGCAGTCTTAACTGTAACAACACAAATTTTTCCGTCTGTTCCCGGGTGTGTTTCCGTGATTCTACCAAGACGCCAAAGAGTGGGAGGCGTTTGTTCATCAGGCAAGAGCACTTGTAGCGGCATCGCGTCGTGAAACAAATCAACTACAATATAGTTAGCGATTGTAGATGTAGAGGGCGTCGATCCGATTGGAAGAAAGGAAGTGATATGGAGGAAATAAAATACCTTTGTAAACTAGGGTAAGATAGAAACCGATATTGTTCTCTATTAATTCAGGATTCAAGGCGTTAAGACGTGGTCTGAGCAATGTGCCAATATATTCAAAGGAATAATTATTTAAGCACGTTTAACCAATAATGTTATTTATAAGTTATAAAATAAAAGTGAAGTTTTAAATTTATTTGATTGTTGTATATTAATCCAACAATATTGGTGACCCCAACCACAAACGAACACGCAATTGTGTCAAAATCAAAAAACCAAACCACGCCATCTCAATCATCATCCGAAGTTAATCCGACAAAAAACTGCCCATCACGCGTTAAAAAACGCAGCACTCACCACGCAAAGAAAATCCATTTCATTAAACCAACAATTTCAACAAAAATCAAAATAAAAAACACATTTTCAAACTTCTGGAGCACGTGGCATCAAAAAAACCAATACAGTTACACATCTCCAGCTAATGTGCGCAGCAAGAGCACGAGGACACAGCACGGTCCAACGCAACACCAACACCAATCAGCTCATCTATAGCATCTCACCATTAGAGTTCCAGAACCATTACACCTCATCAACTCACCTATAACATCTCACCATCAGAGTTCCAGAACCATTGCACCATATCAATATTCAGCAATTACACATCATATACACAAAAGCACTGCTAAATTTCATCCCATCAATCAAGCAGTAGCAAGTATTTCATATCTTTTTAATTTTTAACGGCACCACGTTTTTTCTATTTCCTTTTTCACATTATTATACATATATGTATATACATATACATATACTTATTTAGTTCATATAATAATTTAATTTTGTAAATCATTTCCTATTTTCCAATCGCGGTCAAATACCAGTACACTGACCCAAAAACACAACAATAATGCAAAATCAAAACGAAAATCACCCCCGACTCACGTCAAACGTTTCGGCCTCTGGTTCTGATCCAGTCCTTCTGGCTGCTCAGCCGGGGAACGCGGTTCACGCAGTTGCTATTAAACTACCCGAATTTTGAACGAAGATGCCCAAGTCGAGTCACAGTTCATTATTCGAAATATTACAGTCGAACAGTCTAAGTTTCACTACGTCGTCCAGTCGTTGCCGCAGGACGTGGCTGCAACTGTATATGACATACTCACGCAAGAATCAGCTACTCCATACACTAACCTAAAAAAAGCGTTAATAGAGCGTCACACAATGAGTGAAGGAAAGAGGATTGAGGCTCTCTTGTCTGGCGAGGAAATGGGTGACAGAAAACCGTCCGAATTTTATCGAAGACTGCAAACATTAGCGGGACAATCTATGATTGTTACCGAGAGTCTGATTTTAGAACTGTGGAAACGTCGTCTCCCCACACTTGTTCAGGTCTCATTGAAGTCAAGCTCAAAGTCCAAAACGGAAGAGCTTCTCAAAATTGCAGACGACATCTTCGAGGTATATCAACAGCAAAATTGCTCTTCATTTTCTATCACATCCCGCTCAGACACAACTATAGCCGAGCTAACAGACATTAACCAAACTCTGCAAGCTGAGATACATGAAATGAAGGCAATGCTTTCAAACTTGCACCTCAATAGACAACGCTCTCGCAGCCAATCTAGACCTCGTTCCTCAGAATACCAAAGACGCAACAGATCTCATTCAAAAAACAATAATCGTGACAGCTTTGCTAAAATTTGTTGGTTCCATAACAAATATGGCGACGAAGCACGTAAGTGTTCGAAGCCGTGTGGGTTTCAAAAAACAACACCCAAACTAAATCCTGCTGTTGTGATAGCGGCAAACAATAGCAAGGTTGTAGATTTACATAGCCGCCTTTTTATCAAAGACCCTATCTCAGACATTACTTTCTTAATTCATTCCGGATTGGATATATCTGCGATACCCTCGTCACTTTTTAAAGCTCCTAATGCCAAGCCCGACCAACTAGTGTCCGCGGCCAACGGCTCCGCAATCAGCGTTTTTGGCACAAAGTTCATTCGAACCAGTCTGGGTTTTCGACGAATTTTCAACCACACGTTTTTAATAGCAGCGGTTACTAAACCAATAATAGGTGCAGACTTTCTAAGACACACAGGTTTGATAATCGACGTCAAAAACGCACGGCTTATCGACCCACTCACTAACACAGTGGTGAAAGGCACACTCTGCCTACAAAACGTCCCAACACCACGTTTTTTCGCGGTCGAACATAAATACAACGCTATTTTAAAGGAGTTTCCTGGGTTGATGGAACCACCCGATTTTAATTTCCCTGTTAACCACACTGTACAACACCACATCGTAACGAAAGGGCCTTTACCACACTCTCGTCCTATACGATTAAATACAACCAAGCTCAAAATCGCAAAACAAGAGTTCGAATACATGGTACAAATTGGGATCTGTAGACCATCCGCATCATCATGTGCAGCTCCTCTTCACATGGCTTCAAAACGAGAGGCCAACGATTGGAGACCATGCGGAGACTATAGAAACCTCAACGCTATCACAACCCCAGATAGGTACCCACTAACACACATTCACGATTTCTCTGTTCTCCTTCACGGATGCACCTTCTTTTCTAAGATTGATTTAGTACGCGCATACCACCATATTCCTATGGCACCAGAAGACATTTTTAAAACCGCCGTAACCACACCCTTCGGCCTTTTCGAATTTGTTCGCATGCCGTTTGGCCTTCGGAACGCTGGCCAAACGTTTCAACGCTTCATGCATCAGGTCACAAGGGGGCTCGAGTTTGTCTTCCTTTATGTAGACGATATTTTGGTTGCGAGCAGATCAGAACAGGAACACGAACGACATCTCAAATTACTGTTCCAACGATTGTCTGAATATGGTCTTCGAATAAAAGCTTCAAAATGCGTGTTTGGTACACCGACGTTACAATTCTTAGGATTCGATATTACGAGAGAAGGCATAAAACCATCTCAGGAACAGATAAAGTCCATTGAAAACATGCGTGAGCATAGGTCGATAAAAAATGCACAATGATTCATTGGCATGGTAAACTATTACCACAGATGCATTCCCCACTTAGCAAAAATTCTTGCGCCAATATATGATCATTTATCAAATCTCATAAGAAACAAATCGAAACCTAAGGACTTCATGTGGCCCCCAGTATGTCAAGACGCATTTTCAAAAGCAAAGAACGAACTTGCGAGGGCAACACTCCTAAGCCACCCAAAGGAAGGCGCCAAGCTAAGCATTACAACCGACGCTTCTGGTAAAGACATTGGGGCTGTCATTGAGCAATTAAAAGGAGACATCTGGGATCCAATAGCTTTCTTCAGCAAGAAATTGTCACCCACCCAGTCAAGGTATTCGGCTTTCGATAGAGAGTTACTTGCAATCTATTTAGCCATAGACCATTTTCAAAATTTTGTCGAAGGACAAGATTTTTGCATTTTTACCGATCATAAACCATTAACAACAGCCTTAACTACCAAAACCAAACGTAACCCCAGACAAGAACGACAACTCGATTTCATCTCGCAGTTCACGAATGACATCAATGATACGTCAAAGGTTCATTGAATGTCGTAGCTGATACGCTTTCTCGGCCAAGCGCAGACGCAATAGAACTTACCTTGCCAGGAATCGAGGAGTTAGCCCAATATCAGCAATGCGATGAGGAACTCAAACTTTTCAAAAACAACATACCAGCTTGTTCGAAAGTCAAACTTGAACCCATCAAAATACCTGCCTGCGACTTACCATTGTGGTGTGAAACTTCTACGCAAAATATCCGACCATTCGTACCTTTACAAAAAAGAAACTCCATTTTTAAATCAATCCATTCACTCGATCATCCAGGCATTCGCGCTACCAGGAAGAAAATATGTAAATTGTACTTTTGGCCCAAAATGAAACAAGATATTAACACTTGGACAAAAATCTGCGTTTCATGCCAAAAAGAAAAAATCCAAATACACACAAAATCGCCATGTGATAGAATCCATATCCCGTCAGGACGTTTCAAACACATCCACATGGACATAGTGGGTCCGCTCCCTCCATCAAATGAGTATAAATATTTACTCACAATAATCGATAGATTTTCACGAGGGCCGGAAGCATATCCAATCTGGGATATTTCCGCAGAGACTATCGCGCAAACATACGTTCACGAACACGTTTCACGATTTTGTGTAACAGGGGTTATAACCACAGATCTAGGATCTCAATTTGAGTCAAAACTTTTCCATGAACTGACCAAATTCCTCGGAACAACGCGCATCCGCACCACGGCCTACCACCCACAGGCCAACGGAATGGTAGAAAGATTTCACCGACAATTAAAGACATCTTTACGAGCGTCTGGAGATCGCCTTTAGTACTGTTAGGTATCCGAACATCTGTGAAAGAAGATATTAGTTTCACACCGTCTGAACTCCCGTACGGAGAAAATATTCGAATACCACCAGATTTGTCTCCATCCACGGAAATCTCTGATTAACACAGTTTCGTAGATACGAATTAAATTAAAAAGTTTTTTCAACAAAATTCCCATCACTTCACTGCAAACTAGAAAAAGCACCAAGTCTGTTCACTTGCCTAGTAGTCTCCACAGCTGTAGCCAGGTTCTGGTGAGAAACGATAAGGTCAAACGAAGTCTGGATTCTCCATATGAGGGTCCATATAACGTAGTTAGAAAATTGCGAAAGCATTTCATTATTGACAAACAAAGTCGATTGACAGAATAAAACCATTTGAAAATTAAAAGTTGTTGACAATGATTTGACGTTTACTCGCTACGCTGGGAAGGGGGTGATGTAGCGGCATCGCGTCGTGAAACAAATCAACTACAATATAGTTAGCGATTGTAGATGTAGAGGGCGTCGATCCGATTGGAAGAAAGGAAGTGATATGGAGGAAATAAAATACCTTTGTAAACTAGGGTAAGATAGAAACCGATATTGTTCTCTATTAATTCAGGATTCGAGGCGTTAAGACGTGGTCTGAGCAATGTGCCAGTATACCAATAATGTTATTTATAAGTTATAAAATAAAAGTGAAGTTTTAAATTTATTTGATTGTTGTATATTAATCCAACTACAATACACTAACTGCCCAACTTTGAGTTCGTTATTTGGCTTAAGCCATTTTGGGCGCTTTTGAAATCGAACCAAGTATTCAGATTTCCATCTTTTCCAAATATCTTGATGAATTTTCTGCATAAGCTGCCATCTGTCTAAATGGGACTCTTTAAATGCCCTTAATTCCTTTTCCGGTGCGGTGTTTAGTGCTGTTCCAATTAAAAAATGTCCTGGAGTCAAGATAGAGAGATCATCAGGATCCTCAGTTACAGGGCAAAGTGGACGGGAATTTAGGCATGCTTCTACTTGCGCAAGTATAGTTGCATATTCCTCGAAGGTCAGGGTATAGTGTCCGATGATACGCTTCAAGTGTTGCTTCATAGATTTTACACCTGCCTCCTTACAGGATGATTGAAATGCCATTTGGTACCATTGTTTTGCAAAACTCTTGCGATATCGTCTGTCCACTGCTTTGGCATGTGTGACCTTTCAGCTTCCAAAATATTTGCGGCTCCTTTGAAATTCGTTCCGCAGTCGCTGTAGAGATTTGCACAAATACCACGGCGAGCAGTGAAACGTTTAAACGCTGCGAGAAATGCGGATGTGGTGTAGTCACTCACAAGTTCAAGATGAACTGCTTTCGTGCAGAAACAAACAAATGTACGCTTTGGTAACCTTGCTGCATCGACCTTTCCAAGCTTTGAGTTGCACAGGGCCAGCATAGTCCACTCCGGATGTTTGAAAAGGACGTGCTTGATTCACTCGTAAAGCCGGCAAATTTCCCATCTCTGTTGCATTAAACCTGTAGCATCTTAAACATTTGTGGATACACTGTTTGAAAGAAGATTTCAACTGTAGAATCCAATACTCCGACCGAAGTGTCATTAACTGCTGACCGCCATGAAGAGTTTTCAGATGAGTATCGTGGACAATGAGCGATTTAAGAAAATTGCTGGAAGGCAGTATTATTGGATCACCGTTTCACCGTTGTTTAGCTTCAAGATTTCTTCAGTAAAGTACTCCTGCTGTACAAGAGCAATCAAGCGCAAACAAGCTGAATATATCTCATCGACTGAGAGTGGTCCAGACATTCGGGTTTGTAATTTCGTTGCTTTGAATCTCAAATTAGTTAAGTAACGACGCCAATATGCTGCAGCTCTATACAACCGGTTAAGAGATGAAAAACGACTGAATACATGTTGATTGAAATTGAATGTAGTGAAGTGAACGCAGAGCTGAAAAATATTAATTATGGGGTACCCAGATGCGATCAACTTACTTTTGATTTTTGAACTCTTCGACCCTTTGGTTTTGAGATCCGTAGGATTTGTTTCAAACGACGTATGAAGATTTGGATCAAATGATTGTAAAAATTCAGGTCCATGCCACCATTGACGATTCTGAGTTAGATCACTCGGGAGGACTCCTCTTGATGCAATGTCTGCGGGGTTGTCTTTAGATGGAACGTAGTTCCAACAGCTAGAATCTATGAGTTCCTGAATCTCTGCTACTCTGTTGGCAACGAACGTTGTTCTAATGTATGGTGCGCTTTGAATCCATGCAAGTGTAATTTGCGAATCACACCACATGAATTTTTATGCCGAGTGTAGTTCCATCGTATCCACAGTGGACACCAACAGCTTTGCCATCAACAGGGCTCCACACAGTTCCAGACGAGCTAAGGACTTACTTTTAAGAGGTGCCACCCTGGTTTTTGACCCGATGAGGTTAATGAATGCCTTATTTCCGGTGGTGACACTAAGGGATATCGCTGCAGCGTATGCCTTTTCAGACGCATCGCAGAACCCGTGGACTTCAACCTTTAATTCATTGGTGAGATTAATCCAGTGAGGAATGTCGATGGCTCTTAAACAGCTTAGCTCAGATTTAAAATTTTCCCACGCGGAAATACTTGTTGCTGGGAGTTCAGAATCCCATGTTTGATTTTGCTTCCAAATATTTTGCATTATTATTTTTCCAACGACGACGCAAGGTGCTATCCACCCCATTGGATCATAAAGGCGAGCAAGATCTGATACGATAGTCCGCTTTGTAATCGTCTTGTTTTCTGGAAGTGAGACTTTGAATGTGAAGATATCCTTTGCAGTGTGCCACTGGATGCCAAGTGCCTTAATCGCGTTTTTTTTATCGACTGAGAGTGGGATTTGAACCTCTCTATCCTCCTCTGGAATTGACATCAGTAGCTTCTCGCAACTGCTTGCCCATTTACGTAATGGAAAGCCTCCTTTCTTTAACATGCTTATGAGTTGCGTCTGCATCTCCAAAGTTTCTGTTACTGAGTCCGCCCCATGAATTACGTCATCCACGTAGAAGTTCCGCATGGCTATTTTTGATGCAAGTGGGAAGTCATCTCGTTCATCAGCCGCCAGTTGTTGAAGCGTGCGAATCGCTAGGTATGGTGCAGCCGCAGTACCGAATGTGACAGTATTAAGACGATATGCTTTCACTTCTTGTCCCTCTACATCTCGCCATAATACAAGTTGATACAGAGAATCAATAGGAGTATCCCAAATTTGTCTATACATTTTGTTTATGTCGGCTGTAAAGGCAATTTTATATTTCCTGAACCTTGCAATGTGATCGAAAATATCATCTTGCAATCTAGGCCCGACCAAAAGATGGTCGTTGAGTGACGTCCCGTCGGATATTCTACAAGACGCATCAAAGACAATTCGCAGCTTTGTTGTTGAGCTAGATGCCTTTAACACTGCGTGATGAGGAACGAAATAGTGGGTAGTGTTCAACGCAGTAAGTTGTACCTCTGTCATATGTCCAAGTTCCTTATATTCATTAAAAACGCTTTTGTATTCTTCGTAAAACGACGAATTTGTTTGGAATTTCCTTTATAATTGTAGGAACCTGACAAGAGCTGTCCTTTGAGATAAACCTAGCATGGGATACGTTTCTTTTTTAAAAGGAAGTTGAACAACATATTTTCCATCCAACTGTCGTTGATGTGTTCTGCAAAAATGTGCCTCACATTTTTCTTCCTCTGGTGAAGCTTTCGACTCTGAACTTCCTCAAGTTCCCAAAATTTACTTAGCAGGCTGTCTAAGTTTTGAGTTTCCGTTTTAATATGAAGAGACGTTACTTGTGATTGGCTGCTGGCTGAAGTGCGTCCAGAAAGTACCCAACCTAGTTCCGTCCTTTGAGCCATAGGGGTACCCGGTTCTTCTTTTATTATACCTTCAAGGATAATGGATGGCTAAACATCGCTGCCCAATAACACATCGATCTTGTTAGGTCTGTTGAACTTTGGATCAGCAAGCTCTATGTTTCTGAGATGATTTCAATCAGAACTAGGCACCTTGTGCGTGGGAAGGATAGCCGTAAGTTTGTCCAGAACCAAAGCATTAAGCTGAAGCCTAAAGGTTTTGTTAACATTAGATAAAACTGTGAAGGCAACCTTCCACTTTGAGATATTTGTTTTTGTTTCTCCAACGCCAATAATATTCACGCGGTTCCTTTCATTTTTCAATTTAAGAGGTTGAGCGGCGGATTCAGTAATGGAAAAAGCTTCTGACCCAGGGTCTAATAACGCTCGCAGCAGCAACGGTTGACCAGCAGGTGTTAGAACCTTGATTAGGGCCGTAGCCAGAAGAACGGGCGCTTCAATGTTTTCGGCTACAAACGGTTGAGGGTTCAGAGTTTTCTGACGACACCGATTTTGAAGTGTCGGCGGAAGAGGGAGTTGCCATGCTTGGTTGTGAAGTCGGGGCGTTATCGCTACCACGCATTGCGTTAGCTCCCTCGTTCATATGCAGTAAAGAATGATGCTTCTGGTGGCAAGTAGAACACGTGAAGGTGCTTGTGCAATTTTGCGTAAAATGTGTACTAGATAGACAGTTAAAACATAATTCGTTATTTTTAACAAATTCATGTCTTTTTTTTATATTGAATGCCTTAAACTTGAAACAACAACAATCATATACAGGCAACTATGACACCAAAAATGAGCCTGTGACATTTTAACACCTTAAAACTTTCCCACAAGTTTGTATGCAATCAGTGGGTTCCCACGTCTGGAGACTACCGGTGGGGTAAAAGAACAGTCAATCAATTCGAAATGAGCATACAAGTGTCAAACCACTCAAACTTTAAACTTCATGGAAATGATCGCAATTAATAGCACTACCCCGCTGGGCACCACGATTGCAACGCACTCGGGTGATCCCAGAGCAAGCAGAAGTGCTTGTGTCAGAGCCCGACGGATTCCGGGGGCGGGCAAAATGAAGTTTCGAAAATATTTTCATAAACTTCGGTTTGCAAGTTGGAACGTCGGATCGATGACCTCAAAAAGTTTAGAACTGGAAGCGATTATGCGTCGCAGAACTCTACAAATCCTGTGCGTACAGGAAACGAAGTGGTGTAATACAGGAAATAAAGCCCGTTTTCTAGATTTAAAAACTAAGGCATTTAAGATGTTCTACCATGGAACGGTCAATGGACGAAACGGTGTTGGAATCGTTGTTGCAGCGGATCTTCTAAGCAACATCGTTGGTATCTTGAAAATAAGCGACCGCTTGATGAGTGTTAAACTCGTCATACACAATGAAACGTGGAACATTGTTAGCGCGTACGCTCCACAAAATGGATGCGACCAATCGGAAAAAGATACATTTTGGTCAGAGTTCGGTAATTTGCTTAGAAATATACCTATCGATGAGATGCTCTTCGTAGGCAGAGATTTAAATGGCCACGTCGGAGAAACAAATGTTGATTATGAGGACTGCCACGGCGGTAAAGGCTTTGGAACCAGAAATTCAGCTGGCGAAGACATCCTTGTAGTGTGTAGGGCTTACGGCTTAACCGTCTTAAATACAATGTTTATTAAACATCAACGACATCTTATCACCTATAGCAGCGGAGGCCACGAAACGCAAATAGATTATCACCTCTGCAAAATGTCGATGAGAAACCGTGTTAAGGACTGTAAAGTAATACTTGGAGAATCGCTAGTAAGCCAACACCGTCTGCTCATTACAGAATTTTTCACAGCGGAACCACCGAAAACACGGGCATCGTTTGGAAAGCCAAAAATCCGGTGGTATAATCTATCGAAGGAACGAAGCGCACGGTTTATCGCACTGGCTAAAGAAGTACTTCACAATATAAACGGTATCGCAGACTCACTTAGCCCGCAAGCAATGTGGAACAGCATGCACGAGGAATGCATAACACTCGCAAGGTCCCATCTAGGGACTATATCGAAATATCATCACGTCGGCAAAGAAACATGGTGGTGGAATGACGAAACCAAACGAGCTGTGGCCGACAAGAAGAGTGCATTCCAAGCGTGGACAAAATGCGATCGGAGCGACGATATCGAAAAAGCTCGACTGGCTCTTGAATACGAGCGTCTTAAAAAGATCGCAAAGTAAGTCCTGGCTCGAACTCGAGCGGCAGAAGCGGAAAACCTGTAACAGGAGTTGGAACAAATATCCTCACGATCGGCGGATAGAAGACAAGCTATCCAAGAAGTTCAAACGTCGTACAATACTAAAATGCCAAATATTTTTAAGCTCGCTGCACAGAGGAGAAAAAATTCAATGGAAATAACCTCGCCAAAATACATCAAAAACGCAGATGGTCGCTTACTAACAAATGAAAAGGAAATTTGTGACCGGTGGCTTGAATACTGCAAGGAGTTGCTTAACAAACAGTTTCCACGTGATATCGTGCCGACAGCTGGTCTATTCGAGGAGGAAGTTTCGGACTTTTCAATCGAAGAAATAAGTATAGCAATTGGAAAAATGAAGCGCGGGAAAGCGTCGGGACCAGACAGCATTCCATCAGAGTTTTGGTCGAAGATGGAGGGGATCGGCAGCGTTTGGCTATCGAAACTTTTAAATAAATTAAAATGTGGACAACCCATGCCGAATCAATGGAGAAGTAGCTTCTTGGTTCCATTATACAAAGGAAAAGGCGACACTCGAGGATGCAACAACTACCGTTCAATCAAGCTTATGTCACACACAATGAAAATCGTTGAAAGAGTCTTAAACGAACGTCTTCGGCAAATAATAAAGCTCGATAATAGCCAGTGTGGATTTGCTGAAGGAAGATCGACGGTCGACGCTATCCAAAGCCTACGAATAATAATGGAAAAGCACCGACCTCGGTGAAGCATTCGATCGAGTGCCTAGGGATCTCATATGGGCCGCGCTGAGGTCTCAAAATGTACCGGAAACGTATGTTAGAATAATACAAGACATGTACGGAAACGTGAAAACTGCGGTTAAAAGCTCTGCTGGACTAACGAGAGAATTTCCAGTTAATGTCGGAGTGCATCAAGGAAGCGTACTTAGCCCTTTCCTCTTTAACGTAGTATTCGACTATCTTTTAAAAGACTGCATGCGCGAAGCAAATGTAACGCCAATTCTCTTCGCTGACGACGCAGTTATACTTAGCGATAACGACGAAGATTTACAGAACGCCTTAGATTCATGGAGAAATGCGCTAGAGAGAAACGGGTTTAAAATAAGTCGTTCAAAGACGGAGCATCTCACGTGCCCATTTGCGCATCCGTTGCGACCTGTTCCTGCACTATCTTTAAGTACTTAGGATCAATCGTTAACATGGAAGCGAAATGTGACGACGACGTAAACCACAGAGTGAGTGTGGGATGGATGAAATGGCGGCAAAATTCGGGAATCTTTTGCGACCGAAAATTTCCACTTAAATTAAAGGGGAAACTCTACACCACGGTTGTAAGACCAGCTCTTATATACGGTTCACAGTGCTGGACAATGTACGAAGCGTTTAAAAACAAAATAACGGCAGCGGAAATGAAAATGTTAAGGATGTCTAGTGGAGTCACTAAACGCGATTGCATTAGATCTACGCGTATAAGAGGAAGTCTACATATAAAGAATTCGGTAACCGAACAGCTTGAGGCGAATAGAATAAGTTGGTATTGCCACGTTCAAAGAAGATCTGCGGAAAATCCGGTTAAAAAGGCACTATCAACTACGGTCACTCCAACTGTAAGAAAACGAGGTCGAAAAAAGAATTCCTGGATTTCTCAGATGGCAAATGCGCAACAACGTCTGGGGCTTACCACTGAAGCGATCCAGGACCGAGCATTATGTAGACGCGTTCTGCGGTCTGCGACATTAGCCAACCCCATAAGCGGAGCAGCAGCGATGCAGTAAAAATGGGAAACTCGTTACGCATAAGTTCGTATAACGAGGAAAGGGTTAATAAAAGGATAAGAAGAAGAAACTTAAAACAACTTCGAATAGCGTGTAAGCCGTGACATAGCAAACACTTATTTGTAATCATAGAATTATGAACTCGAGGCGAACTTGAAGATTTTTTAGATTTTTGGTGACTAACACCTGATAAGGAATGTCCAATGATGTCCAATGTTCTTGACCTCATCAAAATGAAATCTTCTAGAACGCTAAATTGAGGGTAGTCTACATGCGTAGAGATTTGTGATTCCCAAAGCCCACGAGTTATGAAAGGAAGTTTCTGCACTATGTGAAATATACAATAAGATTTATGAGTGATTGTTTCGCTTCGTTTGTCGTATCTAGTAATAGTTTGAGATCTTCTGATGATTCTGTAGCAAGCTGAGGTTGATCAAATAGAAGTTTGAATTGATTATCCTTTAATAATCTGATATTTTGAAATCTTTTCACCGACAACGCCCATGCAGATTCAAAATTTGTATCTGTGTTTCTAAGTATGCGAGCCGCTTCACCCGTTAAATTACCTTTCAAATATTGTAACTTATGAGCATCGGATAATGAAGTATTTTTATTTACCATGGCTTCAAACAAACCCTGAAATTCTGGCCACATTTTAAGAGAACCGTCAAAAGTGGGAATTTAAATTGGGGGGAGCTTAGGTTCTACCGACGGTGTGTTATATGCGCCTAGGGAATTCTGGCTATCAGTTGTCGATAGCTGCTCTTTTAATTCACAGGAGTAATTAAAGAACGGTTCTTTTAGTTTGTGAAAGGTGAGCGCTTCTATGTAGTTAACCTTTAAGTCTTCAGTAGGAGCTTCAACAATTTTCTGATGAAGGACTCTTGCCTCTTCGAATGAAGCCTCCAAATCAGCTAAACGCGCCTCATTCATGTGTACCGATTTTTGTTTTTTCTAAATTCGAATAAGCTTTATAATCAGCGTCTATACCTTGAAAAATCGTCTGAATCGCGTCAATTAAAATGGAAAGTTTTACTTTGCTCATGATGAAACCACAAATTAAGTACTCAATACCTCGGAGAACGCACAACATACGATTTAATTAAGATCAAATATTATATCAATGATTTAAAATTAAAAATGTTATAAAAAAAGCCACACACCTGTAGTTTTGCGTTGCTCCCTCGCTGCAACAGCTTTTTCAGCTACAGTTCCTCACAGTATAATAAAATTCGACAGAATGAACTTCAAATGTCTCTTACACTACGCACAAACGCGATTGTCTTTGAGATTTACAACGTACACGCACTCGTATCCTATTTTTCAGTTTCGTTTACCATCCGGCTCGAAGGACCAGTGTTTGCCGCTAGGACAATAAGCAAATAAAATGAAATGGAACACGAATTGTATCCTCCGCAGTCACAGGTTGCGGAGTCAAATTACAGACTTTGCCGGGGAATGCAAAGAAACCAAAAAGAATTTACGGACAACAACTAAACTATTTGAAAACTGCTTTAATAGTGTTTAATAAAAAACTTAGTACTCCTTTTCTTTAAATTTCTGATTTATTTAATTAATCTCAGTTACACGGCTATCGGATTGGGAATGATTTGCCAGCATCGTCATCGTCTCCAAGAAATCTCTGGGTCAGCTGATTGCTCCGATGGTCCAGCTATAGGTCATTGAACCATCGCGGGATTCCTTGTCTATGCCAATCTGTCGACAGGTTTTTTTTATCATTGGCAATTGCATACATGCACAATAAAAAAAATCGCATTGTGGGAGGGGCCAAAAGTTAAACAATTGAAAACCAATTTTCAGAGTTACCTCCCACAAATTGACAATGGGAATTGTGTCATCGTTCATGCTCTCCCAATTTTTGGCTAAACGATTGGTAAGCCTACTGATCCATAAGATGATAAAAAAGAGGACAATCCTGATAAGCCGTCGGCTTTTGTGCTATGACGTCGGCGTTTCATGTGTGTGGATGTAGCTCACGAATGATGCATGTTGCGCTGCAACAATAGCCTTTGGATTTCTCGGTCGCGGTTTTCAACATAGGGTCTCCATTTCTTCTGCGTTCCTAATATCCAAAACATGACGATTTTTGAGTCCGTCCATCTCTTCACAAAATTTTATTTGTAAGTTTATACGCAGATAGTCCAGTAATCTAGCTGCTACCAGAGCTGCCGTTAGTTCCAATTTAGGAAGAGTCAATTCGCTGATGTCACTGTTCTTAATAGGTGCGATTCTGTTCTTTGCACAGAAAAACGTACGCAAACTTTTCCTTCATCCTCACAAGTTCTCACATTGGCCGCTGCCCCAAAGGTACACTGACTCGCGTCTGCGTAAATATGCACCTACGTTGAGCCAACATCCCTTAAAACACAGCGAGGAATCATAAGCTGCTTAAGCAATTCTACTTCTTGAAAGCAATCGAGCCAAATTTTTTCGAGTTCCTGTGGCAGTCGTTCATCCCAGCTAAGCTGTCGTCGCCATAGTGATTGAAAGGGAAACTTCCAATGGATGACCCAAGGACCCAATAAACCGAATGGATCGTAGATTTTTGACATAATTCTTAAAACGTTGCGTTTTGTTCCATTAAGCCCTTCCGATTTTACCAGTGCCTCTACCGCAGATAAATCGACAGCTAGCTCATCTGAGTTCAGATACCAACGCATGCCCAGGATCTTCTGATTTGCAGGGGGCGAATACTTAGATAAAAGTTGACACCGACTAGATACGCTATTAGTGTTCCATTTGCGAAAGTGCATGGAGCCAGACTTCATAATTTCAACTGCTGTGTGGACAATATAACTTGCAGTCTCTTCAGAATTAACACTAGCGACAAAATCGTCGACGTAGAAGCCTTTACGAAGAATCGTAACAACTTCAGGATGACGATGTTCTTCTTCGTCCAAAATTTTTTGTAGCCCCTAACAAGCTGGGACTGCAAGTAACACCAAATGTTACCCTCGTCATCCGATATGGCTGAACAATAAAATTCGTTCGAATTTCGTTAGAACTGATAAACTTCTTAAACCAAAAGAACCTATGGCAATCACGATCAGCTAAACTCAATAGAATTTGGAGAAAAGCTTTCTTTATATCTGCTGTTAAGGCGAACTTTCCACAGCTAGCGCTGTAGTTTAAGATTAAGGATGGAAGTTTTAGGATGGAAGTCAATGCATTTTCCAAGAATACGCCAAGATGCCGAATGTGTTTTCTATCACACGCCATGCTGTAGAAAGTCTTGTGTTGAATACATCCTCTGGTAGATTTAATAAAATTCCTGGATTTGGCTGCCGAATGCCTCTACGTCGACTGCTATAAACGTGTAGTTTGCATCGCAGATTCCAAGTAGAATTACATTATAGAAACCTTTGTAATTGTAGAACATGGAGCCTGATTTCGGTGGGCGATAAATATCTGAAAGAGATTGCAAATTGTAGTTTTATCCCATACAAGCATATTTATATTACTAACATTAGAGTCATAACAAGTGTGCATTCCGGATCGATAGGCTTTCGTATTGAAGTCTTCATCTTTTTCACCATATTGAGCAACAGATCATATTGCTGCCACCCCATCCTTGTTGATTTAAAAAATAGCTCTTCGTCGTGTTCTTTAAAAATACTTGAAAGTGGTTTCAAAAAAGACCTTGGCTTTACGTTCCTGGTAAAGTGGACGGAGTCACCATCTACGCTTCCTCTTTTTAAAAATTTTATAAACAAATAGGAGAAATATACAATAGTATACTCATTATGAATACGATTTGTTCCTTTTTGTTATTTCTTTTTCTTTGTACAGCCTCCATTAAATTTATTACTTTTCACAAGTACTTCTTACAAGTAAACACATTATTGAGTGACAGATACAGATTTGACGAGAGTCACTATTCTGTTCTGTTCTGTTCTGTAGCCGCAAGCCGTGTATCTGCATTTGACAGCGAATCAAGATACGAGATTCAGATTCACATTTTGGCCAGCCTTTAAACATCAGATTAATACGTAAAAAGTACTTTTGACTAATATTTTATTCATTTAAGAAATCATCTAGTGTTTCAAAAAAGGGGGAAAAAGACAGTGACATTTTTTGTTTCATGTGTTCTCGATGCGAGAACTGGCGCTGGCAGACCGGTATGCACGATGGCCTAGCTTCTTGACACTCATTTGTGTTGCTCATGTTGTCATTTTTCTAACATCTGAGCGGGGCCTACGGTTTATCGCCGAATCCGAACTGCACTCCTTAGAAGCTTTTATATAAGCAATTTTACTTTCGGGAGTTTACCATTGCCTGCCGAAAACGTGATGACGATTCGAAAAATTGTTGGTGATGCCGGGGATCGAACCAAGGACCCTCTCCGTGATAGTCTAATGAGCTAACCATCCCGCTATCGCCACCACCAAAGACTATTGCACTATTCATCAAATAAACAACGTTTCCTAAATTTTTCATTCCAAGCTCAAAGAGCTTGTTAAAGGCCATACGAACTGTTTTGCAGCTCCCAAATTTTCTTGTGATGTTTTATATCTGGCGGTGGATTCACGTAAATTTGGTTTTGTAATTTACTATACAAGAAAACAGTTTGTGTATCAAATTGGCTCATCTGAAGTTGTTTGTGAGCTGCAATTGAGAATAAGATTCTTAAGGAATCAACACTTACCACTGGGGCCAACAATTCCATGTAGTCGATTCCATTTTTTTGGGAACATCCTCGTACAACAAGTCTTGCCTTGTAGCGACAGGGTCTTTTTCCCGGGTTTGACGTTCAAGTACTTCGTATGTGTCACATTCTCGGAGTGAGTCTAACTCTTCGGTCATAACTTGAGGTTTTTCGTTATCTGATATAACCTAATCATAAGTTGGATTTCCTTCGGCTGCAGCTATTGCACACATGTCTCCTGTGATTCTTTTTCGCAATAAGTAACGTTCTTTCGCAGTGCTATAATTCTCTTGGGTTGTGGTATCACCATCTTTATGGGTTACTTCTAGAGAATCGTCAAATTGGTTCTGCTGAAATGCATTACGCAGAAATTTGATGATTCATTTAAATTCCTATTTGCAAATTCGAAAAATAATTCATCTTCGCTGAATCGACATCGCGAGTTATCAGGATTTTCGATCCATTGTACAAACTGTAACCTTTGGTCTTGTCATTGTAGCCCACGATATTCTTTTGGAATATGATAGGATGCACTGCATCCAAAAACGTAGAGGGTCTTCTGGCTAGGAGGTATATTTTTACATAACCCAACCCTTAGCTGCAGAGTCACATGTCATCAAAAACATCAACTGGTGAAAGCCCATCGACGAAGTGATTATTAGTTGTGCTTTCTTGTTTTTCTGAATCCAAGCAGCAAGGGCCAGTTCCTCCGTTGGCTTTTTTGATTCTTCGAGAAGGCCTTACAAATCATGTGGACGTAGATAAACTAGTATCTGGACCTTTCAAAGCGAGTAGTATCCTTCATCAAATTTCTGCAAAGATATCCTTTTGTTCATTGTGGTTAAGTTAAGTCTTTTCAGCGGAGTTTGCAACAATTTATTCGTGCGGATAACGTTTTGAATAAATGTTCGAATTCGAATAAAATCAACGAGTATGTTCAATGAGTTTAATTAGATTTAAGAATACTGACTAATGAAAATATTTCATTTTATACAATACGTTGTCCCTCGCCCACTCACTGTCAATGCCGACGGGACCGAAGACTGGGATTATTAAGGGTAACGTCTCGGACAGAATGTCACCTTCGACAGATATAACTTTGAGGTAGGTAAGGACTTTGTTTACCTAGACTCCATTATAAACTCAGACAACAACACCAGCACTGAGATTAAATGAAGAATAACTCTTGTCCATAGCCGCTTCATAAGGCTTAGAAGACAATTGACTACCAAAGCCCACTCTCGAACAACCAAAGTTACCCTATCGGGCATGCTTATCGGTCCGCCCATATTTTACAGATGAATTGGTGTATGCTCCATACCAAGTCATCGCCTGCTGCGTTGAAGATCTCGGCAGTCAGGCATTCCGCTCCAGCAGCTTTGTTAGACTTCATCCAAGATATTTCTATCTTCACTTCATCCAGGTCGGGTGGACGGAATTGTTGGTCTACATCGTCTTAGTTGAAAGGTTTATTCTGCCTGACAGTGATATTTGGTCGTCATTGCCATTATACAGTCTACGGGAATGCCTTTTCTAAATTCTTAGCATCGACTGCGACTCTACAACGATTTTCCCTTGTTCATCTCTACAGGTTTATCAGTAGTGGCGTCTCTGATGGCTTTTTTGGCAGAGTTGCCACTAGTCTTCGATGCTTGATGCTGGCGGCAGCAGACCTCTTAAGAGATAAAAAGAAACTCGATCGAAAAAGGATTTGACGATCATCCGATTTCGATACAAGATGGTAATGGTTCGAGTAAATGCTGGCTCCTCGGCACGTTCGGACATCCATTATACTGGAGGAGTGGAGAGGATCTTGTGTCGACCCCATTGTTGTCAATCTGGTTGATCAGGAGTTCTCCAAGTCCCCTTGTGAATATCGAGATGTGCGAACCGCGTGCTAGCTACGACAATGTGTCGCCCCACCGCAAAATCGTTAAGCCCCTGAATCCGTTATCGGAGGTGGTGTCGTGCAGGCTATATCTTTCGAAAATATTACCACAGATTGACTAGCTGATCGGATAAAAAAAAAGATACACTGAAGTGACGTAAGCTCCTCAGTTCTCCATTGACTCACAGGTTAACTTATGAGTTTCGCAGAGCTCAGTTGAAAGAGATTTTTAAAACGTCACATGGCAAGCTTTCACCTTAATTGAGTTCTTTTCTGACATTAAAGTGTTGCTTTTGTCATTACCGCTCTGGACAGTACTGTTATACCATAAGTATTCATTTAAAGTATTATTGAAAGTATTTTGTTTATTTGGTATCACTCTCATAGATGCCAATTTGTCAAGCTGTCATTGTACTAACACCTATTTGAAATAAATCATTCTGTATTCCACCTCCGACCGACGTGTTTCCTTGTCTGGCGATGAGTGGAAAAAAAATGGAAAACGCGTTTAAGAAGAACCATTGTTGTTCGGGGGAAAAATAGAAAATAATAATAAAAGATGCATTTTATTGGCAGGTCAGTAACCAGCACAGTCAAATTTAACATTACAAACAACAACAAGTCGAATGCTGGCGATAAATAAGCCAGCATTCATTGCTGCCGATAAAGTTTTCAAAATTGAAATTCAGATGGCAATAAGAAATGATTTTGTTTTATGAAGGATACGTTCGTAAGTTATGTGTTTGTTTTTACACGAACTAAAAAATAATAGAGAGAAAAATACTTTTCATTTTAAATTTGTACGTGTTTAGGTTTAACTTTTTTGTGAAATTTAAACAAATTTCTTACTTTTGTTAATTTATTCTTAAGTTTCAGCACAAAAAGAATTTCCCGCATGCCTTTTACGAAGCGAATTCTATTTGCTCAGGCCTATAAACTAAATGCGAGTTTAAAAAAAAACATTCGCAACTTTGCGAACCCACCCGCAAACTTATTCAACAAGTCAAATGACGTTTGGAGTGAGTTAAATTGTTTTATTGGCATTGAATGCTGAGCTGGCTACTGAACGGCCTATAAAACGCGGCTAAAGTGTGTAAATTATCAGTAACTTTAAAATGATACGCGAAGGAGATCCACAAATTAATACTCCTGTTAGTACAACTACAATTGCGCAAATTGCTGATTAAGTGGGCTCTGTTCCTTCATTCAATTTGGAGGATGATTTCAGTATATACGAGTATGAAGAGAGATTGGAGAAGTACTTTTTGGCTAACTACGTGGAGGACGCCAGACGAATGCCGGTGATATTGACGACCATAAGTCGTCGGACGTATGATCTCGTGAGAGAGTTGGTGTTCCCCAAGAAACCAGAAGAGCTGTCTTTCGGTGAGCTGATGGAGTCATAATTTGAAACAACGTCTTCAATCGTCAGGAAGCGAATTGAATTCTTTGATATAAAAGAGAATCAGGGAGAAACGGTGAATAGCTGGCTGGTGCGGATAAGGAGCATGGCGATGTATTGCAAATTTGGAAATTTGTTGGATAAATTCGTCAAAAACCGTTTCAAAACGGGACTGGTAAAAGGTCCAATACTCGACCGTGTATATGAAGGGCAAGTAGAAAAGCCGTTTGTGGAAATTTTAAAAGTAGCAGTACAACGGGAGTTTCCGCTCAAGGAGACGGGGACGGACATACATAGTTTGCAGAGAAGCAGTTTCAAAAATCAAAATGTGAGCAGTCGTACAGAAGGACAAAGAGCATTTAAACGACAGGAGAAGCAGTCAATGGCGACAGAGAAAGACAACAACGCGTCCTTCGCATGCAGCAAAGCGGGACATTCATTCAAGATGTGCAAGCATAAAAAATGTATTTGTAGAAAGTATAAAAAAAGGGACATATGAGAACAAAAGAACATATAGCCAATTTAAGAAGGGTTTTGAATGTGTTAAAAGAGGCAGGTCTCGAGTTGAACAAGGAGAACTGTGTTTTCTTTAAGCCCCAAATAAATTATTTAGGTTACGTTGTGAGTAGGGAAGGTGTTAAGAAAGATCCGACAAAGGTACAAGCTGTTCTTGAGTTGCCAAAGCCTGGTAATGTCTCTGAGGTACGAGCCTTTGTGGGGATGGTAAACTATTATGCGAAATTTTGCCCCAATTTATCAAGTTTACTTTCTCCTTTGTATAAGCTTTAACAAATTGGTGTAGAGTTCAAGTGGAATAGGGGGTGTGAGAAGGCTTTCAACAAGTAAAAGTACGAGTTGCTTTCAGCCAGTGGTTTAGTGCATTTCAATCCAAAATACGAAATTGTTTTGGCTTGCGATGCATCTTAATATGGAATCGGGGTGGTTCTTCTTCATAAAATGCCTGATGGTGGTGAAAGACCAATTTCATATGCTACTCGAACCCTATCCAAGCCCGAAAGAAACTACGCGGTGATACAGAAAGAGGTATTAGCTATCTATTGGGGTGCCCGCAAGTTTTACGAGTACCTTATGGAAAGTCGATTTAGTATAAAGTCAGATCATTAGATCATCTCCAAGCATTATTTGGTGAAAATAAGGGTATTCCTGTTATGGCAGCGGGAAGGCTGCAGAGATGGGCGATATATTTATCCTATTTCAATTACGATCTTATTTATGTGAGAGATCCCGACAATGCTGCGGCAGATGGCTTGTCAAGGCTTCCAGTGGAGGTATTTAAACTGAGTTGAGGAATTTGTACCTGCAGGTGTACAGGAAATTAAATATGAAACAAGGCGTGACATAGTTTTGGGGAAGATTTATAGATACGTTCAAAATGGTTGGCAAGGAAACGTCGAAGAAGATTTTAATTCTTATTTCAAAAGAAAATTCGAGCTTCATATAGAAGAAGGAGTTCTTATGTGAGGGTACAGGGTAATTACCCCAGAAAAATTAAGACAAAAGGTTTTGATAGAGCTACATGCTACTCACTTAGGGGCATCGAAAATGAAGGGAATGGCGAGTTCTTATTTCTGATGCAAAATTAGATGTGTAAATTGAACGAGTTTCGAAAGATTGTCAGCTTTAGCTTTAGCTCGTTTCGGTTTACCGAAGACACTAGTCACGGACAATTGTGGTCAGTTGGTTTCGGCAGCGTTTACAAATTTTTGTAACTTAAATGGTATAAAATATTTAACTTCCTCACCATTCAATCCTGCAAGTAATGGAGCAGCTGAAAACGCGGTTAAATCATTTAAAAATGCAATGAAAAAGCTTTCTGGAAAAGCCTTCAGTTTTATTATTGAGAGACCATGTTTCTACACGTTTTGACCGACATCATCCTAATATTAAAAATAGCATCGAGGATCAGGTTCACAATTACAATAAAGAAGGGACAATAGAAATAGATTTTCAGGAAGGAGACCAGATTCACTTAAGGAATTACGGTGAGCAATATCGTGAAGGTTCGATTCCACGTACAGTGGATAAAAGGCTAGGTTAGTTAGGATGTACAGTGCAAGGAGGCTAAGACAGGAAAACTAACTAAGAGACATTCCGATCAGATGATCAAGACAGGGCAATTCTATACTGAAAGAACTTGGGGCGATGACGATGATGAGTTGATTGATAAGAGGAAGCAATCATCTAAAAACTATGTTGAAAAAAGCTCAAATCTGCCTAGTCCGACAAATATCGTAAATACTCAGTACAAAGATGAAGTTGCAACTCCAGAAACAAAGGTTATGCAAACAAAGTAGTGGTTATACCAATAACGGAATAACCACCTTACGGCGCTCCCATTCTTCCGATTTGAATTCTGTTTTTTTTTTTGTTAAGTCGGTACATCTGCTGTTGATAAATCTTAGCGTCATATCTTGACACTTGCAAAAGTAACGTAGCCAAGAGTACATCTATCTTTGAGTGTTCTGATCAAGGTAGTATACAAACGCCAGCAACATCGAATAATTCTTGCTCTGGTTCTGAAGTGCAAAAATATGAATGTAATAGGTCCTTAAGACCAAGGGATAAGATTGAAGCTCCAGAGAAATTATGTTTATACCAAGTTTTTTTGTATTACTATACACAAAACATGTATTATTTATTTTACTACTATTTTTAAATGAAATATATGAATTAATAAATAAAAAACAAAAATATGAGCTAATGTAAGTAATCTATTTATCTACACAAATATTTATAAACTTGCAATATAAGATAACAAAAGGAACATGAATTGAATAATTTTAAAACCTGTAATACCTATGATTAGTTAAGCAAAATGTAACTATTTATCTTAAGGTGGGGGTGTTATTTCAGCTAGGGTTCGAAATGATAAAACGTTATTCTGTTTCAAAGCACTCTATTTATTATTATTTAAAAACAACTTTCAATTAATTCACAAACGATTTCACTACTATTTCACAATTCAAATCTCTTATCTTTCACTATTGAGACTTTTCTATCGCTTTCCAAAAATCAACATAATAATAAATAGAGTGTTTTGAGACAGAATAACGTTTTATCATTTCGAACCCTAGCCGAAATATTACATTGGTGTCAGAAGTGGGATGATACTTATTCTGAGTGCTGTGAAAAACAAAAACAAAATGCCAAGTACATTGCTGCAGCTAAGTATAACTCAGCTGAAAATTGAGCTAGAGAAGCGGAATCTTTCCGAAGCTGGAGGAAAACGTGACTTAATTCTTCGGCTACAAGAAGCGACCGAAAAATAAGGAAAAGACTCGAAGTCCATTTTGTTCAGCCTAGAGGAAGAGCATATAAGCACAGGAGTTGACATGGCTGTTATGATGGAATTACTCCTTGAATTGAATTCTAAGTTTGAAGAACAGAAGAATTCCATTGTGGTCGCACAGAAAGACACTGTTGAAGAGTCAAAGAATTCTCTAGAAGCGAAATTCGAAATAATGGATCAAAAATTAAATATGCACGAGGCACAACTCGTGAAAGTCGAGGAACAGTTCGAGAAGGTTGAAAACAATATTGAGAATCTTGCTAAAGAACTAGAGAGAGTGAAGAAGCAGAAGGCCCGAGAAATTTCTACAGACTGCCCTAGAAGGAAAGAGATGCAACCGTCCGTGTTTGATGGCCAAACATCGTGGCCAATATACAGAAGACAATTTGAAGCAGCTGCCATGACCAACAACTGGGACGACGAGGAAAAGTCGATTGCGCTAACTCTGTCACTGAGAGGTACAGCTGCGGAATTGCTGCAAACCATCTCAGAAGATAAACAATGCAACTACGGCGCTTTGGTTAAAGCCATAGAAATGCGCTTCGGAGATGACCATATGCAGCAAGTATACAGAGTCAAACTGCGCAGCAGATTCCAGTAGAGGGGAGAAACACTTCGGCAGTTGCAGTTGTAGCGAATTCATACGAATGTGTGTGGACGTGTTTTTATAGCGCTTTTAGTGGTCTTTTTTGCCAAGTCTAGAAGTTTGATTTACCCTAGTGTAATAACAATCAATTATAAGATAGTGACTTTATAAAACAAGCTTGTAAAAGCGGAAAGTGGTATTTATTACATTTACTTAAACCCATCTAAATTTTTTCTCTGTGTCCATTATGCTTTTTGTACCCATTTCCCCTACAATGGATTTGTGTGGTCATTGTGGTGATAATCTCCCCCCCGAAGGTGACTTCGCTGTGTGCATGAAGTGCACACGCAGACTTCACTTTGAATGCACCACAGTAACCGAAAAATCTTGGAGAACCATGGGCACGAGGAGGGAAACGTGGAAGTGTCAGGTCTGCAGAAATGGGGGTGATATCCAAAACCCTGCTGTGGCAAGCAATGTATTGGTGTCTCTAACACAAACACCAGACCAACAATCGGCAAAGAGAGTGCGACCAGCCAACACAAACAACAGTCCCGATAACACCGATACCAATACTGATAACAACTCAGCTGTTTTGGCGGAGATCAAACTCATGCGAATTGAAATAAGAGAAATTGCTGCGAGCTGCGATTTTCTAGCTTCAAAATATGATGAACTTATTACAAACATGATAAAAAAAACAATAATCTTATGGAAAGCATCAATAAAGAAATGACGGAGCTAAAGGAGGACAACAGAAAGAAAGGTGAAGCAATAGAAAACATGTAATCACAAATCAACGCGCTCGCACAACAAATGATCAAAAACAATGTCGAGATTAAAAATATTCCACACTCAACACATGAAAATCTTGTTGAAATAATAAAAGGAATTGGTAAAACTATTAATCACAAGATAAAAGACGCAGATATCACTGACATATATAGAACAAAAAGTAAAAACCCTGCAAATTCGTCAATAATTGCATCTTTTTCGTCAAACATTTGCAAATCACAATTTATGAAGCAAGCGAGCGCTACTCGACCGATAAGACTGCAATCAGTAATGCGAAATTCTTATAACAACAATGCCAACTCGAGCGCAGCGATTCCAGATGCCACTGTATACATTAATAATCAGCTGACAAAACACAACAAACACCTGCTGTGGATGTCAAAGCAAAAGGCAAAAGAAGAAAACTGGAAATTCGTGTGGGAGAGTACAGGGAAAATATTAGCAAGAAGAGTTGAGAGCACCCAACCAATAATGATAAGCACTGTTAACGATGTAAGCAGAATAACACACATACAATAACACTTATTGCATTGTGTGTAAATATACTCGTATAAGAAACACAAAACTGTTCAATAAAAATGGATAACACAAATGGAAACGATAACTTAATAGTTAACTTAGATTGTAGGGTGATACAAGGTTTTAGCGGCATCAATTTAAATGAAATAAAAAATTATAATTGTTACTGCTTATGTTTTAATATAAGATCGTTGCGTTTACATTGGGATAATTTTTGTCTTAGTATTAATCAATTTATGAGTGCTTTGAAGATAATTGTTCTCGTAGAAACAAATATAGAAGATGAGGAAAATGAATACTATAAACTAGATGGTTTCGAACCAGAGTTCTTAAATAGGAACAAAAAAAGAGGTGGAGGGATTTTAATGTTTATACGAAACTATATAGACTACGAACGCAGACCTGCGGAAAGCATTTCATATGAAAACATAAAAATTCATTTAACCCAAGAAAATAAATACGTGGAATATATAGACCACCAGGATTTAGTCAAAGAGCGTTTATTGAAGAATTGTGGAAATAATAATAATGAAATAATTGTGATGGGTGATATGATATGATATATATCAATATCCGTGACTTGAACTCAAACTATGTCAAGGATTATTTAGGGATGTTAGCGTCGTTGGGACTGATGAATGTTATCAAGGAATATACAAGGATAGATCTCAAAAGAGGGACTAAGTCAGATATAGATCACATTTTAGTTAGAAGAGCAGACAACCAAATAAATTCCTTTGTAATTGAAAGCGATATAACCGATCATTACCCAATCATGTTTTCCACAAATGGACTGACAGTTAACAGAGAAAAATCGATGAGTACGTCCTACATCTGTAAAGAAAAATTAAATGAACTCATTTTTAAGGTAGATTGGAATGATGTATTAAGTGAATGCGATGCAGTTACCATGTATGAAAATTTAGCTTGTAAGTTAAAAGCTGTATATAAAAAATCAACGAATACTAGAACACTAAAGAGTAAATACATAAAAAATCCCTGCATGTCCCCAAATTTAGCTGAAAAATGTAAACGAAGAGACGAGCTTTACAGGAGGTGGAAGAATAATAGGCTTAGCAGAACGTACGAAACTGAATATAAAAATTTCAGAAATAAAAGCACAGAAATCTAATTTTTATAGAAATAGAAATGCTTGTTAAGAATTTCTCATCGGAAAAAAGTATGATCAGCCTTTCTAATGAATGTGCTAAACTTTTCTCGGAACAGACTCTCCAAATTATTCATCTGTGTAACGCAATCACATCATATCATGCGAATACCTTCGTAGCCAACTCAATTTTTGCTAGAGAAACCAATATCGCAGAGGTGCGCAGCATAATTAATTTCCTCGACGAAAATAAATCTCCCGGAATCGATGGAATACGGCCGGTAGATATTAAAAAACACGCAGATATTTTTGCTCCCCTCTTGTGCAAATTTATTAACCTCAGACTGATGCAGGGCAAAATTCCGAAAAAACTGAAAACTGCTGTGGCTAGACCTATTTACAAAGGAGGTGTTAAAAGTGAAATCGCCAATTATAGACCGATATCGATACTGCCAGTCATGGAAAAGTGTCTAGAAGATGTAATTAGAATCAGACTAATTAGCTTTATTGAAAACCACTCCCTTATCCACCAAAGTCAGTACGGTTTCCAGAAGCAAAAAAGTACTGGACAATTGCTTGGAGAGTTTGCGAATTGTGTCAATGAATCCCTAAATAAAAGTCATCACATTCTGGTAATGTTTATGGATTTTAGTAAAGCATTTGATACACTAAACCATGCAAAGCTACTGGAAGCACTTGAACGGATGGGTATACGAGGAGTGATGGCGGACTGGCTAAGGGATTATCTATTCACCAGGGCCTTTCGTGTAAAAATCAAGGACGTTTATAGTGAAAAGGAGCATGTACAATATGGAGTTCTTCAAGGGTTGAAACTGGGTCCAATTCTTTTCATTTTGTACACAAATGAACTTCTTCGAACTTTTAAAAATAGCATTCCATTTGCTTACGCTGATGGCACCGGGATAGTTGTACGCCACAGGTCTCTTGAGACAGCAACAAGACTAATGCAGGCAGAGTTTTACTTGAGGTGCAAAATATCTTCAAGATGAGTTTGGTAATGGAATACTATAGTGATATCCGCTTTCAAAGGCCAATCGAACATGACATTAACACCAGGAACGTACTACGGGTATGTAACAAGTGCCCTTGAACTACAATAACTATGGTAAAAGGCAGCTCATATATAGCGTTCCCACAATATTAAATGAATTACCTGCTGATCTTAAAAATATTGTAAATTTTAAAAACAGAAAAAAAATTATTAAAAACTTTCTTTTAAACTCACAAGATTAAATTTAAAATAAATGAATTCATTTTAGTTTAAACTTTTGAAAAGCAACCTTCTGCAGAAAAGCCATTAAGCCTTTTAAGATAATTTATACAAATTGTTAAGAAACTTTCATGCCTGAATAAAAATAAAAAAAAAAAATCGAACGGCTGGCGTATTTATCTTACGCCAATCCCGGAGAAGACCTTATAAACGAAATGGCTATAGAGGCGTTCACCCAAGCGATTGAAGATAGGCAGTCGCAAATGGCTGTAAGAATGGCTGGAAAACGAACCCTCCCTGAGGATCTAGCATTTGCCCTGACGATGAAAGCTGCCGACCAAGCATCTCAAGGAATTCACCGCGTTAGAGAAGTGACAGCCGTGGAATGCTCATGCGAACGAGCAGACGTCGTGGAGCGGAACAGTGCACTTGCAGGATAAGTCCGTTACTGGAACTGCAACTAAATAGGACATCTGCAGCGTTAGTGCAGGGCTCCACATAAACAATGCTGTTGTCAACAAAGCGCTGCATGGAGGCGTAACGAAGAGGCATCTGGCAGGAATAACATCTATCCTGCAAGCAGCGCAACACCAAGTCAACAGGCGGGAAACGTGTAAGAACCAACTTCGAGGGGCAGAAGTTGATTTCTGGAATTGATGTCCCCAGGATCAAAATCCAAGTCTCCCAAACAAAACGAAGTAACAAGAGTCTTACAGTGGAAGCCCGCATAGGTCAGAATAAGTGTGTGGCTACCATTGACACCGGTGCCACTGCCTCCATTATAAGTAGGGATATCGCTCATGATTCATAGCTGCGCAATACCAGTAGCTACTGCTTGAAAACAGCAACAGGAGCGACGGCAAAGGTGCATGGAGAAGTTGTTCTTACGATCAATCTGGCAGGACTAACACTCACCCACGTATTCCTAGTGGCCGATATATGCGACGAGTGCATCATTGGAGTGGACGTTATGAAGGCGCATAATGTAGTGCTCGACATCGGAACTGAAGTACTTAACTACAGGAACGTTGAGATTCCGATGGCGTACGGCAATGAGAATGCCGCATGCCTTAGGACAGTAGTCAGCAAGGACGAGACCTTACCACCTTCCGCAGAGACACTTATTTGGGCGAAGCTGGAAGGTGATCTGGGGAGCCATCGATTCTATTTGATTGAGCCGACTCTAAAAATCATTATCAGAATTACGTGGTGGGAAAGATGCTCGTTGAGACGAAAGGCAAAATGGTCCCTGTAAGAATCTTGAATGTGGGAAATAACAGCATCAAATTAAAGCAAGTATAATCGATCGGAGAGTGCGTACCGATAACTGCTGTTACCAAGTTGTCGAAGGAAAATGCTGCTATATCTTTCCCATCAAGGAGCACAGCCAAATTGAAAAGAATTATACTCAGGCAAACCGAGCTGAACCAGGAGCAACGAGCGATAGCAGAGGAACTAATGAACGAATTTGCAGACGTATTTGCCTCGCAGGACGGCGAATATGGCAGCACACATTTGGTACAACACCGAATAGACACTGGAGATGTAGAAATGGTTTCGACTATGGAAAATCAAGGGTTGATTGAAGGCTCTAAGAGTCCATGGGCATCACCCGTTGTACTGGTCAAGAAGAAAGACGGAACCAATAGATATTGCGTGGTTTATCGCCAACTAAATAATGTCACCAAGAAGGATAGCTACCCCTTGCCAAGGATTGACGACACACTGGACACACTGTCAGGAGCACAATGGTTCTCTACACTTGATCTGAAAGGTGTCTACTGGCAAGTACAGATCCATCCGGAGGACTGTGAAAATACAGCCTTTACTGCAGGAAACGGGCTTTGGCAAATTCACAGTGATGCCATTCAGATTGTGCAATGCTCCGACAACCTTTGACCGCCTAATGGAACGCGTTTTGCTGGGACTAACATGGAAAACCTGTTGAGTCTACTTGGACGATGTCATCGTGGTCGGCAAAACTTTTCAAGAACATCTAGATAACTTAAAGGAAGTGTTCCAGCGATTACGCAGTGCACAGCTAAAGCTAACACCGAAGAAATGTCATCTCTTTAGGCCAGATGTCAAATACTTCATCCGAAGGGGTAAGGACAGAACCAGAGAAGATCGAAGCGGTGAAAAATTGGCCAATCCCAAGAGACAAACACCAACTCAGAAACTTTCTGGGACTCGCTACCTACTACAGGTGGTTTGTGAAGGATTTTGCTGGGATCGCAAAGAGTTTGCATCAATTAACAGAAAAGGGAAAACAATGCAAATGGCCAAGTGATGCGAAAGAAGCTTCAAAACTCTCAAACAACATCTATGTGAGGCCCCTGTACTAGCGTACCCTACTCCAGGAAGAACATTTATTGTGGATACAGATGCCAGTACCGTCGGAACTGGAGCTGTCGTTTCGCAGATGCATGACGGGCAAGAGAAAGTAGTTTCCTACTTTAGTAAGGTGCTCTCTAAGCCGGAAAGGAACTGCTGTGTCACCAGGCGGGAACTTCTTGCTTTGGTCTTGGCAACAAAGCATTTCCATAAGTACATGTACGGACGAAAATTCATTCTTCGCACAGACCATGCGTCTCTGAAGTGGTTGCTGCAACTTAAAAATCCTGAAGGACAAGTCGCAATGCGAATGCTCTGTTGCGGCAACCTTGCAAATCTGATAGCAAATATTGCGCACGACAAGGAGAGAAAGATGCGGTATCCACCCAACTGCTAAGAGCTGAGCCCACTGACGGTTGGAATGAAAGTGAAATGCGAAACGCCCAAAAAGAGGATCCGGATATCGAGCCAATACTCGCCTGGAGAGAACATGAAGAAAAATCAGATTGCCAGGAAATATCTAATAAAAGTCCCGAACTAAAGGCATACTGGGCACAGTGGGACTCGCTTCGTGTTCAAGATGGTGTTTTTAGGCGAAGGTGGGAAAGCTCGGATGGAAAGTCGTTTGTGATGCAGCTCGTTGTGCCAAGGTCGAGAGTCGGTGATGTGCTAAGGGAACTGCACGATGGAGTATCTGGAGGCTACCTGGGAGTGAATAAGGCGTTAGAAAAGGTGCGAAAACGTTTTTATTGGGTATACGCCAAGGACGATGTCGAAAATTGTTGCAGAAAGTGTGTCCCGAGGGTTTAAACTCACGGCAGAATGCAGCAATACAACGTTGGAGGGCCCTTCGAGAGAATCGCAGTCGACGGACCGTTTCCTGAAACCGAAAATGAAAATCGCTACATTCTTGTTGTTATGGACTACTTCAGTAAGTGGCCTGAGGCTTTCGCTATCCCTAGCCAGGAAGCCAGAACCGTGATTGAGCAGATCGTTTACAACTGGGTAAGCAGATTCGGAGTACCCATGGAATTGCACTCGGATCAAGGGCGCAACTCCGAGTCTAAGATTTTTCAAGGGTGGTGCGAGCTACTGGAGATTAAAAAGACGAAAACAACACCGCTCCACCTACAATCGGACGGGTTGGTAGAACGGTTCTACAGAACCTTAAATGAACATCTATCAAAGGTCGTTGGTGACAATCAATGCGATTGCGATAGGCAAATTCCAATGTTTATATTAGCCTATCGGAGTGCAGTACACAACACCACAGGTCACACTCCATCGGAAATCCTTTTCCTTTTTATTGGGTTATTCAATGGCTACAAATCTTAGAACAACTTATTCGAAATGACTTCCATTTGCCTTCCAGCACGACTTAACACGATGTGGCCACTCATCGATTGCGAGACGCATTTCATGCATGGGGAAATTGTCCACTGCACGGACGAGGGCTCGCTTCAACGACTCAATATTTGAGTGTCCAGTAGAGCAAGCCATGCCCTCTAATACGAACCAAAACTTGTAATCCAACGGGTTGGGGTCTGGACTACCAGCTGGCCAATCATCCGTTGAAACGAAGTCCGGAACGTTGCTTTTGAGCCAAAGTTAAGTCGTTTTGCTTTGTGAGCTGGAGCAGATTCTTGCTGCAAAGTCCATGGCTTGTTGTTGAATATTGATTGGTTGAGAGACTTCACAATGGGTTCCAAGACGGTCGATTGATATACTTTGGCCGGTGTTCTCACTCCTTTCTCGCAAAAATGGAGCTTGGTAACGCCATGGTAGCACACTGTCCACCATACCATTACATATGCGGGATGGTGGCCTCTTTGAACATAAACACGATAGTTCTGCTTATTGAACGATTCTTCTACGGTGAAGGTTTTCTCAGTCAGTAAATAGAGTTTGTCTGTGAGCGTTCTTCGTGCACCGACTGAGAAACGTTTTCGATCTTCGTTTGCATTTTTCCTTCAATGCGGCCGTGAGCAAATGTCCAGTGTGTCGCTTGTACGCGCTGAGTCCTAAATCTTCTTTGATAATGCGAGACATGGATTTTTCGCAGCGGTTTTCGGTCGATTCGTTTCTTCACAGCTTTGATCGCTTTCGGAGTTCTCACAGTGCGCGGACGGCCGGATCTTGTACGGTCTCGTACTCCACCAATATTCTCAAACAACTTCACAGCACGATACACAAAATTGCGAGTGATTCCAAGCGGTCGCAACGTCCTAAAGATATCGCCTTTTTCCATGTTGCATTTAAGTAGGCCAACTACAACAATACCATTTTCGATGTTGCCCCATTCCATGATTGTAAGCAATGAATGTCAAAAACTTTTTACGTCACAATGAAGCATAAATATCAACTGTCAAATCGTTATTAATACGAAATGGATGCGCCCAGTGTTGCATTCGTAATGAGTGAGTTCAGTTGTTTACCAGCATTTATGACTTGACTAGGTACAAAATTTTGCATGACATAAAAAACAACGCACTTTGTTGCACTGCAATTTAATTAAAAATGTACGCGTATTTAACGACATTGCGTACAAAGCATATCACTCATATATACGACTCGGATCATTTTGATCTAAATACTATTCAAAAAAGATCTCTGAGAACTCTGTCGCATCTTTTTCCAAATCAATAAAGATAATATGCAGACCCAACGAAGCTTTTTTTGATTAATCGGACAAACTATAGGCCAAATTCGTAAACCCATATGATGCGCAAAATGTGCAAACCAGGAGATTCGCAAACGCACAACCCAAAATTGCTGCAAAGCAAACCGTTCTAAAACGTAGTAGATTCAGTCTTTTTACGCGAAAGTAAGAGCAACTGTCAAAGCAATGTTGCACTTGCAGTCTAAACATATGCTTTTGACGTTTCAAAAGCTGACTTCTTTTAAAGCTCTTTCCGTAAGCGATATGAAATGCCCTGAATGATGTCCGGAATAATTATAAAGGTTTGTTCGATTTAACAACCTTCTAAAGTAAGTAAGTGAAATGTCAAGTGAATAGACGTGTTTTTAATTTGCTCCTGATCCAAAGGGAAAATTAACCGCCTTTTTATTAAACTAAAGTTAAAAGTCATAGTATTCAATTAAACACATTTGTTATTTTGTTACTCAGTGTTTTACTTTAATTTCACGCCAAAGAAAGTTAAACAAATCTCTTTTTTATCTCTGCTACTGACCACCAATTTAACGCACTATGACAACCACACGCAGACAAGCTCTCAAAGAAAAATCTGCTGTGGCCTCTACATCTATGCCAGATAAATCGCCAACAAATTTACATCAACCAAAGTCCCACTCACAACCTAAGCTTCTCGACAAAAAATCATCCCTGTCAGAACAACTTCGGGAACTGGAGAATAGTTTAATGCTGAAATTTAAATTGTTGCTTTCAGAGTTTGAATGCAATGTTAATAAGAAAATCAGCGACGCCATTGCCTCTCTTAACGAAAAAGTGCAACAATTTGAGAGCTACGGGATGACAATCGGAGATTAAAAGAGGAATTAGCGGACCTCCAATGTAAAGAACGGCTTCGTGACGTGATTGTCCGCGGCATACCACGTAACCCAAACGAAAATCCCATTGAGTTGGTAAAAAATATTGCTGCAAGTGTAAATAACCAAATTTCACCACATTTCGACGCTTTTCGCATAAAAACCAAGTCCACCGATCCTGCACAATCAACTCTACCGCTGCTCACTCAATAAGTCCGCTGCCTTTATCACTGATCACAACGTATACGTATTTATTATTTACCAAAATTTTTTTTTTTTATATAACACAATATTTTGCATCATGTTGTTTTTTCCTTTTTTCTTATTATATCTTTTTTCTTTTTTTTTCTATCCTGTCCGATCAATACTATTATTCGTACTCTACTCACTTCCTATAGTTGTTGTTGTTACTATTATGTATCCCAAGAATGCTTGTTGATTGTTTACATTCTCCTTTCATTATTTGTTCTTGTCTTATGCTGCAATTATATACTTAAATAATCTATCAACACCAACAGATGTTAATGAGGATGGGGTCGCAATGCGGTCAATGATTAACATTTTGTCCAGAGTATGTGAAGGGTTTAAAATCTGCTACCTAAACGCTCGTAGTCCAAATCTTACCAAATTAGACTACATAAAGAATATTTTTGTTAATTCTGCGGTCGATATTATATGTATTACTAAAACCTGGTTATGGTCTGACCCTGAAGATGACGATGCCGTGGATATTTTATATGAAATGCCGGGGTATAAACTTCTTCGCAATGATAGAATTACTACTACATCTGGTAGAGGAGTTGCTGTATACTACAGTACTGCTCTCAAGTGTAAAGAGCTTAAGAAGTCTAAAGGAGACGAAATAGAATATCTTTCGCTGGATGTTAATGTTGGCAATACAAAATGTTTTCTTGGCGTTGCTTATAACCCAAAACGCTGTTATTCTTTGGAGCCATTGTTTTCTGCAATTCAAGAGTTTACTGCTTTATATGAGCATATTGTAATCTGTGGTGATCACAATTATGATCTTCTAAAATGTGATTACAAAAGTCACCTACTCTTAGATTCTGCTGCTGCTTGTGGCTTGTCGATTGTTTACTCCTATGCTACACGTTTTGTCCCAGATGTTCTCCCCAGTCTTATTGATGTCCTTATGGTGTCCAATCGTCACAATGTTCTACTTCAGGATCAGTTGTCTCTAGCAGGGATCTCCGACCATGATTTAATTTTTTGTACGTACAATGTCCACTTTTCTCGGTCTCGGCTTCCATTGTCATTCCAGTTTAGAGATTTTTCTTCTGTAGACAACTATAACTTGCAACTGGATGCAAGCCAACTACCATGGCGTAATTCGTATTATGCCTCAAATGTCAACGATAAAGTCAATCATCTGCAAAGTCTACTACTTGACTTTTTTAATAGGCATGTTCCATTAAAGACAGTTGGCGTTCAAAACGGGAATTGCCCTTGGTTCACGTCAGAGGTTCGAAATGCCATTAAAGTCCGTAAAAAGTTATACTCTAGGTGGAAACAAAGACCAACTATCGCCAACTGGGAAACATTTTGTCGGGCACGCAATCATGCAACCTTTGTAACGCGAAGAGCTAAGAAAAGATATTTTTTATCTAAACTAAGTACTGATCAATCTCCAAAAAAACTATGGAGCAATCTACGTTCAATTGGGGTCGGGAAAAATGCTACCATCGATGCAAAGACACTTGATGTTGATAATCTCAATGGCGCGTTTCTTTCCGGTGCCACAAACAACCCGAATTTTATTCCTGAAAATCAACAGTTGTTTGAGTTTGATTTTGACTTTGAAGTCGTTTCCGAAATTGACATAGTTAATACGAGTACCATTCGCTTAATCAAATCAAATGCTGTAGGTGAAGATGGGATACCTATCGGATTTGTGAAGATGGTTTTGCCTCATATTTTGAGTTCTCTCACACACGTTATTAATTACTGTATCACAACCTCTTCTTTTCCAGACAACTGGAAGTTGGCAAAAGTAATCCCTGTCTCGAAGAAGCCTCGACCTTTAACGGCAAATAACTTTCGCCCAATTAGAATTTTACCGTGTCTGTCGAAAGTCTTGGAGAAAATTCTTGCAATTCAAATCTCGAGTCATTTGTTTATTTATCAATGATCTTCCTAAAGTATGCTCTAATGTATCAATTCCTCTTTATGCTGACGATACCCAGATTCATTTATCACGGCCTATTGGTCTGTATACGGGTTGAACCGTTATGCCCATGTATCTCACTATAATAAATTGGTCCTAGGGTGTACGCTTCAGCAATTTCTAAAGATAAGGTGCTGCCAATTTATGCATAAACTTATATATAAAAGATCGCCTAAATATCTATTTGATAAGCTTCAATTTGCGCAATCCACCAGAACGATGAATCTTATAATGCCTAGTTCAAACTACTTAAACTCCTCTCGCCTCTTCTCCATTTACGTCACCAGACTTTGGAACTCCTTTCCAACAGCGACAAAGCAAATAATGGAAGCTAGCAAGTTCAAAACTGCCGCATTAGAATACTTTTCCTGACTGCTGCAACTATACTTTCCTCTTTTCATTGATCTAACCTCCTTTCAAACCCCTTTTTACGCTCTTCTTTCTTTTACTCTCTTACTATTTCTTTTTTTACTTCTTTCTTTCTTTTTTCTTCTTTTTATATATTACATTTAAGAATTATTAATGTTACTTATCTTGCTATTTATGTACTATAAAAGACAACGTCTTACTTGTACACACGAATTAGATAAATAAATGAAATGAAATGAAATGCGGAGACGAAATGCAGCATTTCGCTGAAATTCAACAACGCTGGAATTTGTATGGAGCATTTCGGCTGAAAAATTGAATTTGTCCCAAATGCTGAATTTCGGGTCGGTATAAACGTACTATTAACAAATGAATTTGGGTTGGCTTTTATTTTTCAACACCAAGATAAGCAGCAAAGAGTCCAACAACAGAATTACTCTAGCGACATCGTTGACCTAATTTGGGAAGGCGACATTATGAATGGAAACAAAACAACATGATTATTAAGTGTTATATACCAACTCTTCATTGTATAATGTTTCGCATTCTGCTATGTTCCAGAAATCGAGTGAAATGAAATCGAAATCGAAATTGAAAATCGAGTGAATTTATTTTCAATGTTTCAAATTTCGATTAGTTCGAAATTACTTTTGTGAAATTGAAAACAGCTGATATCTGTCATTTTTGGCGTTGATAAATTATTTTGAATTTAAAAAAATTGTAATTGCTAAAAAATTTGGTTTTTGTTGCGTTTTAAAGAATTCAGAAGATTTTATAATAAATGCTGTGTTAATTGCTGTGAAATTGCAGACCGAAAGGCGGAGATATGCAAAAGAAAAAATAAAGAGACGAGGGCTGAGAGATGTATCGAATCCCTTGAAAATTGCAGATGCTGGGTATGTTTTTCAATTTGAACATTGGTGTGATCATACATGGGGTGCGCACACGAGGAACATCCTATGAGGCGTTTGTGAGGTTAACTTTCAGACATTTTGCAAATATTCGAGTATATAAAACGTCGAGATCTGTTAAAATCGAAAGCGCAAAATCGGAAGATTACAATAACTTCCTAACAGGAAGTTAAAAATTGAAACTAAAGTATTAGTCACGATTTCTTGCCGAAGTATTAGTAACTGGTCGAAGCAGTGTATCGAAAATTTTGACACAAGTACTAAAAATTTTGGAAAATCGAATTTGTACAACTTGGATAAAATTTATGTCAGACGACGAACGAAGTAAATCAAAAACCACATTTGTTGGACAAATTTAATATTCCTGGCGTCTTCCCACACAACTTCGGTGAGAACTCGGTCCCCTTTGACGAATCCTCTTGCCAAATCATTGTGCTGCTCCATAAATTTGAAAAATATTGCCGCCTGTGTATTATTTTTATGTTTACCCCTGTTTTGAATACATTTTTAACCAAATAATTTAGCTGTTCGGGTCATAAAGCTCATGAACGTTTTTCTGCATCATCTTTTTGAATTTTAATGTCAAAGTACTTGATTAATTCCAAATTGTTTCTATTAAAAAAAAGTCTCTAATAACAAAAATTATCACCACTAAATGACAAAATTTATAATTTAACAGGAATTTAAAAAACAAAACAATTCATACTATTTTCTCATTTTTCTTACCTTTTTGTAAAATTTACCAGATTACCTGTAGATAATACTAACGTTCGTTCCGCTGAATATTCCTCGAAATAAAATTACAGACGCAGCTCAATTCAGAGTATGTTTATTATTAAAGACTTCGAAATGAACTAAACTAGCTTTACATAATTGTGCATTGTTTAGTCAGGTAATTCTTCTGTTATACTTTACTTTAAGAGTATATGTCAACATTTAAACTGTGCTAAATCTTAATAAACTTTAAATGTGCCACACCATAATAAAAACTTGAAATTACCTTTCAACTGAAACAACTCCCATCAATCCACATAGTAACCGAAAACGTTCTCTTGGTAGAGCTTTAGTAAGAATGTCTGCAACCCTTCCCTTTGTATATATTGTATGTATGTATATATATATAATACTGGAGATTAAAATAGCCTTCTTCGAATTTCTCACGAATAGTGGTATCTTACATCAATATGTTTGCCTCTCCTGTGGAACTCGGGGTTTTTTATTAATTGGATAGCACTTTGGTTGTCCATAAAGAATAATGTGATGTCATCAATCTTGTTGGATATTAATTCTAAAAATAACCTTTGTAGCCAAACTAGTTCTTTGATCGCTTCAGATGCCGCGATGTATTCTGATTCTGTCGTGGAGAGCGCGACACATTTCTGCCGTGTACTGTTCCAGCTTATTACGCCACCGTTGTACTTAAAGACGAAACCTGACGTTGATCTTCGTGTTACAACATCACCAGCATAATCCGCGTCACTAAAGTCACACAAACGACCACTACCACCACGTTTGTACAGCAGCCCACAATTTATTGTACCCTTTACATACCTCAGTATTCTCTTTACTGCATTATTTATTTTTATTTATTTTAAGTGCATTTTTATTTTTGAAATTCAGAAATTCTTACAAGCTATACAAAAAACACTTAAAAATTAGCTTAAATAACTTAAAACTATCTTATTGTAACTCACTGACCCCATGCAGGCACTCTAGGTTAAACATAATTCTTAGTCTAAATGTCTTTCGACGATCCTTAATACATATTTTACTTTTAACATTAATTAAAGCTAAAACTAAGAAAATTTATTTTATTAAAAAAGAACTTAGTATAAGGACTTTTCTTTTTATATTTAATCTTAAGATAAAACTTAAAAAATACTTAAAAATAAATCTTAATCTAAATAATCTACTTAGACTACTCAACCTACTTAGCCTACTTAACCTATCTTATTGTATTGTATAGTATTTTTTTTTATTTAAGAAAAAATACCGGAAGGGTACCCATCTCTAAGTTTTTATTTTTTATTATTCTTTTTTTATTTTTTATTATTCTTTTTTTATTTTTTATTTTATTTTTTTTTATTCTTTTTTTTTTAAAGTTTTTATAATTTTTTATTTTTTTTAATATAAATAAGTTTTTATAATTTTTACTCTTAAAACTACCTTAACCCTACCTAAACCTATGTAAGCCGGCCATGTCTAAAAATAGGCAGACCCACTCTGCTCCCTTACGAAGCTATCAAGGATTGGAGGAATTCGACAACGGAGCTTCCCCTTCTTCTGCAAGCCACCAAAATTGTTGGTACTGCCGAGCAACATCCCTCATGTCGCGACTCCCTACCGCCCTACTAAACCGGAGACGCTCTGCACTGCCGTGTGCGACGTCTCTGTCGTAGTTGAGTCGCCTGTCCGCAGCTGTTCGAGCGACGTGGAAGATTAACGGCACCGCTAATCTATCCTGGATCAGACCTTGTTTATCGAGGTAGAGGAACGCTTCTGGAGAATAAAGCCGTCAAAGCGAACTCTCTCTCGTGATACAGTAAGCCCCAGAGATCAGGTTGTTCGACGAGGTCATTGCTCTTGCAATGTGCCTTCGAATCAACTTAATAACAAAATTGTCCACTCACATTAGGTTTGCCCTATTGTACAAGACCTCATTAGGATAGAATTTTATGTACTCAGACTCTGGTGTTCTGTACAAGCGAAGATAAGCCCTAAGGCAAGCCCTCTCAAACACCCGAATCTTTTCCAAAAGACTTGCTCTCACGTTGAGCCACACGGGACAACCAAATGTAAGCATAGGCCGAATAAGGGCCATGTAGCAGATCACCTTTACCACCGCATCGAGTTGTCTGCTATAAAACAGTCTCTTTGTAAGGGCAAAAGCACCTCTGGCTCTGGCCAGAGCAACATCTATATGTTTGTTAAAATACAGATATTGATCTAGCCAGATCCCAAGGTATCTGAATACATTTCGACAAACAAGTGGCTGCCCGTGTTGTCCCACGATCTGAAACTTTCGCCAATTCTTTCTGGTATCCGCAGAGGCCCCAGACAAAGGCGTCCTAAACAGAATGGTTTCCGACTTCTGAAAGTTGATCTTCAACTTCCAGTCGTCGCAATATTGTTTAATTTTATCGAAGTCACGTTGCAAAAGAATGTTTATAACCTCAATCTTTGAACCTGATCTGTACGCGATTAAGTCGTCTGCGTACGCTATGGCATGGTGAAGTGAACCTATCAGATCGCTTGTGTAAATGTTGAAAAGGATTGGCGAATTGACCGCACCTTGTTGCAGACCGTTTTTAATGTTGAATGTACCAGTAGAAGTCACATCGCCATTTTTCACGATGAACTGTCTATCTGTGAGCATATTGAAAAGAATATACAGCAGTGGTTTACTAATGCCCAGTCTGTCCAACTTGTAGAAGAGTCCCTCTAACCATACGGTATCGAAAGCCTTCTCCAAGTCAATCAGGCAGGCGCCCGTGCACTGTTTCTTGGCTTTGTTCCATTGGACATCAGAAACCAGTTTAGACGCAAAATGAATAACATCATGCCCCGCCTTGAAACCGAGTTGATTATCCGGAACTATAGTTCTGTCCTCAACCCACTTTGTCAGGACTCTATTGATAACTTTTTCGAAAACTTTACTGATATTTGGAAGGAGACTGATCGACCGGAGATTCGCCGGATTGGAGGTGTCTTTATCCTTTTTGGGGATGGGATGTACCACCGTAGTTTTCCAGTGCGCTGGATAATGTGCATTATTCATTGCATTGTTAAACAGGGTGGTATAAATGTCCACCGCTTCTAGTGGGAGATGTCGAAGCACAATGTTCGGTATTCCATCGGTTCCCACAGATTTCTTACTTCTAATTGTGTCGAAGATCGTTTGGAGTTCTTCCTTCGCGATGAACGGGGGTAATTCCCTTTCATTGGCGATGACATTATTTGCCATATTCTCGTCACTGAACTGGGTGAAACCCAAATTCTCGATTCGCCAGTTCGCTATTTCATTTCGAAGGTAGAAATTGTGCACAAGGACTCGATTTTCCAGGTCGTGGTTGGGACCAATGATGTCATTTGTCTGTACACTTCCTGGAAAGTCGCTCCTATAGCCTCGACCTTCTCCTGCGCATCCTCGATCACAAAGAAGTTGTCATCATCAACAGCCTCATTTGGATCTATGCCTGCTGTTGAGAGTATGCGTTCGTTGTCAGTCGTTCGGGCGATTTTTAGACATGAAAGGTCGTTTTGATCTTTCCTCCGAAATATTTTATTTATTTGCGGGAACATATTCGGGTTGCTGGTGTTTACAGCCTGAATTTTGTTGTTCCAATACAAACTTACAGAAGCCCTGTAATTTTCTTTTATTAATGTTTGGAGGTTTTTGATCGACGACTTTAATGTCAAAATCTCCGGGTTGTGTCTGTCAGTAAACTGTCTGTACAAGGTCTTCAGTCTTGAGAGTAGTCTACTTTTATGTCGGTGCAGTGCGTCTATAGTTGAATTGCGGAACAAGTCTTCGTTGTCAGTGTATTGATACTGAGGTATCGTTTTGTCCATAGTCCGTTTAATTGTTTCGTCCATTAGTTTTAGATACCTGTCAATCTCCTCGTTTGACAAATTTCTGTTGGACGGTGGGTAGAGCGAATTCGAGGAGAGTGCTCTAGTCAGTGTCCTGGAGAAGTGTGTCCAACGCACTCTACTATAGTTGTAGGAATGCCTTTGAACATACTCATCCAATTCCGCATTTTCGTTCGGAACGGTTATTTCGGTACTAAGACCGCAATGGTCACTGTCATACACAAAAGTGCGAAGACAGTTTACAGTTTGTTGGTTCGTACCTGTCAGTTGATGCATAAACTGACACCATGTATAACCGCTTTCCACTTCGGAGAGGGATATACATGATGCATGCTTCTAGCACCTGAAATCTACGTACTACACGACTGTATATTCTTTTAAAACGTATACCTTTTCTTACGAAGATTGCAACGCCTCCTCCTTGTATGGAGTTGGGTCGATTTCTTCGCATGATTTTATACCTCCTGTGCCTCATTTTGTGTCTTTTGGTTAGCTTAGTTTCGCTAACCAAAAGCACATCAGGGGCTTGGTCTTTAAGCAACTCAAAAAGTGTGGCTCTTCGCTCAATCCTAATCAGTGAATTAACATTCACTGCAAGGACCTTCAGGGTTTGCTCCGCCATGTACGTACCCATTACGACTGAAGGTGCGTTAGGCTCGAAAGCAGCGCGTATATTTGATCTACCCGCGTAGCTTGCTCGGTAATTTGACGTTGCAGCTGAGCCATCTGCCCCTGGATAGAGAGCAAGATAGCTAGCTTGTCATTTGCCGATTCCGGTGCTCTAGGCGCTGGGGCCTGAGAAGCAACCTTCGCTTGCTGTGCCGTATTTCCCCTACCTGCCGCCATTTGGGCGTAGGTAACCTGGGGAGTAACGGCTGGTGTTTGTGGTAGAACAGGTGGACGCTTAACTTCCACCTTTTGCTGTCGAGCCAGATTTAATCTTTTTATGTATTGGAACTTAGGACAACCCCGATAGTTTGCGGTGTGTCCCGTGTTCTTACATAAAACACAAGAGAGTTGGCTTTTTTCTGACGCTCCATCCCTACCAAGAGCGCATTCTTCAGACTTGTGGTTCTTACCGCACTTAACGCATCGAGGCTGCATTTCGCAGTACGACGCGGCGTGCCCGAACCTTTGGCAGCGAACACATTGCAAAATGTTTTCGTGCCTTTTTACTTTTTCCCAGTGAACCACCTGGTAGTCTAGGACATTGATACTCCTTAGACTATCCAGACGGCTTTCGGGATGAGCTGCACCAGGAAGAACGGTAGCTTCCGTTTCTCCCTTTTGGCTCTGGCTGTGACGAACGGCTTAACCCCCACGAATTTGAGACCGTCGCACTCTTTCTCTTTGAGCAGCTTTAAGAGCTCCTCTGGATCAGTAGACGGTTCTAACCCCCTCAGCAGCATAGTTTGCAGCTTTTCGCCCTTCGGGGTGAAGGAGAAGAACTCCGTCGTCGAATCCTTTAACAGGTTTTTAATTTTATGATAGCGCTCCACTGTATTACAGTGGATCGCATGTCTATCTACACTAAGTCTCTTAACAGAAAAGTTTGAGCCAATGGCCGACTTACATAACTCGATTGTGTCTTTAAGTTCCATCTTGAACGTATTTATGGGTGGAACCCTTTGTTTCTGCTGCTTCTGCGGTTTTTGTTGCTGTTGTTGTTGTTTCTGCTGCTGCTGTTGTTGCTGTTGTCGTTTCTCTTGCTGCTGTTGTTGTTGTTTCTGCTGCTGCTGATGTTGTTGTTGGTTTTATTTTTTTGTATATATTTTTTTGGCTCTGTCGTAGGCTGCTGCTTTTTATTTTGGCTTTGTTGTTGCTCCCGTGGCCTTGTCTGTTCGACATCTTGCTGCTGCTGTGGGGCAGGCTGGCTTTCTCTCTCCCTTCTTGCCATTTGTTTTTCTTTAATGGCAAGAACTCTTTGCTGCAGCTCTTTAATGCTGTTGTTGAGAGCATTGACTTCATCCTCTTCGTCTTCTGACTCCGAGGCTGCGAGCGATGCGAACGTATTGTCACCTCCCATATAGTGACCTTCTCCGCCGTCTGACACATATGGAAAGTCGTCATTCTCTGCAACTTCCCTTTTTTGATTTTGTTTTGCTGCCCTTGCCGATGTTGTTGGCACCTCTTCCCTCACTCTACCGGGCAGCTTTTCAGTAGACGTTGAAAGGGAAGGGCGCTTCACCAGGTTAGGAGTTGTTTTTACTTTCCTCCTCCGTTTGGTCATTGCCTCTGGATGGGCCGATATTACGGCTTGATCATCAGATGACATTACGTCATCTGCCGGTCCCGCTATAGGAATAGCGGACCGCTCCTTTTTGCTCATCGTCCGATAGCACTTTCTTATTCTTTTGACTTTTTTCTATTTTAATTTAAAAAACAAAAAAACTTTACTACCACTTTTCGGGAATCGAACCCACGACCCCTGATTTACTTGTTCGACGGCACTACCACCTGGGCTACCGAAACACTTGTTAGTATCGACTCTAATTGTCTATGTAAAAAGCACTATTTTTTTTTTTTTTTAATTACTTTTACGAGTAGCCGAAACACGTTGATTCCTCACGGAGGTCTGTGAACGACTGTCGTTTTACTGCATTCTCATGGACCAATGTTGTTTTTTCTAAGAAGCGACTGATCCCGACTGCATAGCTAAGATCTGGCCTTGTTGCAATAGCTAGATACATCAGACTTCCAACCAATTGCCGATATGGAAACTTACTTAGTCCTGACTCATCGAATTTAGTTAAGACCTGCCACCTGGTTTGGATCACTAGGAACAGAAACCGGATTGCAGTCCTCAAAATGGAATCGCTCCAAAATTTTCCGTGCGTATGCAGTCTGATGCATAAAAATAGAACCATCGCCTTGCTGATCGATCTCAAATCCCAGAAAGCAACCCACTTGCATCGTTCTCTTGTATTTTCTTTTTAGTGACTCACGAAAACATAGGACTTTAAGACCGAAGCGCTCGATGAATGACTTAAATTTGCGACTCCAACAGCGCGAAGCTTGCTTTGAGCCATAAAGGCTCTTCTGCAATTTACAAACGCGTCCACTATTGTCGTCGAAACCAACAGGTTGTTGCATATATATGACGTCTTCAAGATCGCCGTTAAGGAAGGCCGTATTAACGCCAAACTGCTTCATATACATCCCCTTTTCTGCGACAAGAGCCAGAATTGCTCGCAATGATGTGAATCGAACCACTGGACTAAATGTTTCCAAATAGTCGATGCCGTATTCTTGAGTGAATCCACGACATACCAACCGTGCCTTGTAGCGTTGAGTTGAATCACTTGGGTTTTTCTTCACCTTAAAACCCCATTTATTGTCCACTTACTTTTGACCATTTGGTTTTTGAACCAGCACCCAGGTCTGATTTTTCAACATTGAATCTATTTCCTCGTTCATCGCTTGTAGTCACTTTCTGATGAGTTAACTGCCTCCTCGTATGATTTTGGCTCGATACTGATTGACAATAAAGCCATCGCCATTGAAGCATTCTCCTACGACTACGCAAACGAGTTTCCAGAACATTGCTTTCATCAATGTCATCCAATGCTTTCGGGCGTCGTCGTACATCCCCTGTTATTTTCTGCGCTTCAGCTTCTTTCTTTTAGTCTCGTTGGATACTAGCATTAATGTTTGTGTCACAATCTGCATCATCCTCCTCGATATTGCTTTCATTTATGTCTGTTAATACTTCCTGGCGTCGTCATACATCCTCTGTTATATTCTGCAATTCAGCTCCTTCCTCGATAACTGTGACTGCAGACGGTTTTTCTGCCAAAAACTTCACGTCACGAACTACTAAGATGCGATTCGACTTATCTAGAACACGATATCCCTTTTGACTTTCATCGTAACCTACAAAAATGCTTTCTTTCGAGTTTGCATCCAGCTTGGTACGTTTTTGTTTTGGTACTCGTATATGTACATAAACCTCTGAACCAAAAATATGAAAATGTTCAAACTGTGCAGGCTTACCGTACCAAAGCTCGTAAGGTGTTTTGTACTTTATTGTACTGGTCCCCGTCCGATTCAGGATGAAAACTGCTGTTTGCACAGCCTCTGCCCATAGCTTTGGGCTAAGACCCTTAGCATGGATCATGGACCTTGCCGATTCCATGATTGTTCGGTTTTCGAAACTTAGAGAAATCATCCTTGAAGAGTATGAAATACCTTGAACCACCGTACGAATTTTCCTCCATTGGTCCACAAACATCCGCATGAATAATTTCAACGCATTTTGTTAATCTATCTTGGCGCAAAACGAAGCTTAATCGATGTAGTTTCCCAAATGCACAGCCGTCGCAATCAAAGTTTTCGTCGACAAAACTATACCATTCTCACGTAATAAACTGCGAACATGAGCCAGATTTTGATGACCCAAGCGCTCGTGCCAAACGCGTAGAGAACTGTCTTTAACAGCCACCATTGATTTGTCGATTTTCGGCTCAATCACCCTGAAAAGCATTTGAAACATACCTCCCTGCCTTGCTCCCACTGCCACCACTTTGTCACCATTTTAGAGTTTAAACAGATCTTTATTTGACCAACTAGTATGCCCACTATCCACAGCTTTTGTCGAGGAAAACAAATTCGCAAATAAGCTTGGTGCGTACAAAACATTTTTCATTGTTTTCTCGATACACTTAATTCCATTAAATGATAATACTCTCAGATCACCACGTCCATTTGCTAGCATCAATTTTCCTTCTCCTAGTAAAACTTCAATCGGCTTGTCTGATTGAGTGAACGTCACCACTCACGGTGTTTACACATATGGTTCGTTGCACCCGAATCAACAACCCAAGAAGCACTCCCTGCCAAAGACCGGGCAATGTTGCTAAAAAAGGCTTTGTCACAATTGGTTTTCTGTGGTTGAGCACTTTCATGTGCAAATTGTACTTTGCAGTCCCGTTTCCAGTGTTCCGTTGACCCACACTTAAAGCATTTGCCAGTTCTTCTTAGGATCCATCTGATAATGCTTTCTTATCGCACCACTGTTTTGTCTAGCCATAAGTGCCTCGCTCGTTCCAAGCTCTTCCCTCAAGCTTATTCCCTGAATCCCCAACCGGCTCTCCTCAACCATGAGTCGATTTGTTAGGTTTGAAATCGTCCGTTCCGCTCTCGCTGTAGAGTCCCATGACGTAGAAAAGTGCTGATACTCTGGTGGTAACGTCATCAGTATTTTTGTGATCAACATACTGTCATCTATTGTGACTCTCGAGGCTCGCAATTTTTGTACCAAATTTTCTGAAGATGAAATGTGTGTAGCTATATCGTGCTGCGGATCTCTTTTACATGCATAATACTGTTCTTCCAATAAGTGCTTGGCTGAATCATTGCTCGTATATTGAATGTAATTTTTCCCACATCTCTTTCGACGTCGAACAGGTGCATAAATGAATAAGTACCTTTGATCCGCACGAATCCACTATAAGTTTTTGTGCCCTAGCATCATTTTTAGCCCATTCTGCCAAAGTCCCACGTTTTTCTCATCAGTTGGTTTCTTTGTTGTTTTATCTACCAAGCCATAGAGTTCCCATGCCAACAAATTTACTCGAACCTGAAACTTCCACATCAACCATTGCGATGGGTCGATAAATTTCTTAATTACCGATGTCTCCTTGTCCATTTCGATTTTATTTTCGTCAACAATAATGCTTATTCTATATTTGACCGATGCTCCCGAAATTTTACCAATGCCTCCAGCAATTATCAAAATAATTGCAAGCAAAAAAATCAAAAATCGATGCACAAAACGGCGTCGTTCTTTGTTGAGCAAAACAAATTTCTGCTAAGCTCCTGGCCCGTAATATTGATTAAGATCGCAATTACCTTTGTATTATTTTTCAGCGTCGATCTGGGCCCATAACCTGTTGAATTTATCAGATTATCTGTAGATTATACCAACGTTCGTTCCGCTGAATATTCCTCGAAATAAAATTACAGACGCAGCTTAATTCAGAGTATGTTTATTATTAAAGACTTCGAAATGAACTGAACTAGCTTTACATAATTGTACATAGTTTAGGTAGGTAATTCTTCTGTTATACTTTACTTTAAGAGTATATGAGAGTAAGTTATACTTTAACCGGTGTGAATGTGTGCATGAATGAACAAATAGAAATGAGTACATGAGAGTTAAACAAAAATTTGACAAAAGCTTTTATTTTTTTTCCAACACTTTTTGTTTTATGGAGTTAATCGATTTGGCAAGTGAAGCATTCTATTGTTACAACAGATAACTTTTTTGTACACAATTGGTTCCAATAAAAATACCTTGACTTTTGGATCTTTCTGAAAATATTGATTGTTTGTAAGTAATAACTTCCCCATAAAATAACTATAATTTATGTATTTAAAGTTATTTTATACTCTAAACACAACCAAATTCATTATTCTACGGTATTAGGATCTCCGCATTTAAATGGTCAGTTATTCAAAACAGTTTTATGATTATCCAATTTTACATATACTGGATCTAAGGGATTGTGAATTTGAACCTTTCGGAAGTAAAAGAACCTTAGTATAATAAAACAAAATAAAAAACGAACTTTATAAAAGATTATGAAAAAATGTACATACAATATTTTACAAGTGAAAATTTATTTTTACCAAAAAGATGTGAATTGTTACATAAAATAATAACTTAATATTGAAGCCAGTCCTTCGTTAAGATTTTCGTTATTATGGAAGTCTTCTTTTTATAAGTTTTTCAAGCTTACGAATTCTCCCTTTATCGTTTGATGGTAAAGTGTTTGAACTGCTAGCTGTAGTTGACTGCACGTTAGTATGTAATTCAGAACTTTTTTCAGCACTACTACTAAATCCACTGAAAAGGAAAGCTCGTTTATGTGGCGTATTGAGGTCCGGTATGTTGGCTTCTTCTTCCGTCGCTAAGGGTAATTGTACTTGTGAATTGCTCCCAAGTTGAACCACATTGTCGGCTGATAAAACGGAAGAGACTGGTGCCGATCGCTTGAATAAATCAATCAATTGTAATTGATCCAACCTTTTCACAGCTTTCATATCAAGGATTTTTTGATATTCAGCTATAGTAACATCAGGCAATAACTTCAATAGTTGTGTAGTAAATGCTGCTGAAGGTTGAATTGGAGTCATGACAACTTTAATAATCATTTCGGCACGGCTCATATCTTTCACAACTACTTTAGTAAAACTCGTTGGTGCTTTGCGATTAACCACTGAACCAATTGACGGAAGATCTAGCAATACTGTTTTTAAGCTGTGTGTATCTAAAAGCAACTGCTCCAACCCTAAGATATTATTGGATCCATCTGAGCTCGTAGGCCTGCACTTATATAAAGTATTAACGAATTTTGGAATGAACGAACTAACAAATTTGTGGCAAAACTGTGTAAAATATTTTCGGGATGTCGACAAACTATCTCGAATAATTGGAATAGTCTGTTTAAAGTGCGCAATTATTGTATTGATAAAAGGACTTTGATCACCAACGTTACTTATGTTCTGCCATTGTACCTAAATAAAAAAAAAAACGAAAAGTAATAATGATATAAAAGTAAACATTTCATTTTCTTTAATAAGTAAAAGCTTACTTTACTCATTACAGTTAATGATGTCTCACATCCGTTTTCCAAATCTTGAACTAGTAATTGAATGCAATTTGATATAATCCTAAAAAAAAAATTTATTAAGTGTTTTTCCATATTAATAAATTTTTATTTTGTAAATTACATTTAAAACACATAGTTTATAAATTTACGGTCACCACTATTCCACATTTCGTAAAATATGTAATGTCTGATTTTGGCTAAAAATGAAGTTGAAGGTTACAGGCAAAAAACTCAACAAATGGGTTTCTCATTAGTTGACTGGGCGATACATGATACGACGGCTGAAGGTTTAATTTCTCTGATCTCTGATACATTCGGCTATTAATAAGAAAACGATTTTTTCAGAGGAGAAAATGTTTTCAGCGCAGTTAAGAAAATGTCAATCTAATTTGAATTTCACAAACAGTGAGGTAAATAGAAAAACATTTACAATAGATCGCAAATATAAAGGATTTCCTGAAAACCTAAACATTGGAGCAACATAAAATAAAAGAACATAAAGAAACCACAAACGAGGATTTAATGCTAGATAACATAGATCTATTGGGAGAAATAACCTCTGAAGTTATAATTAAGCCTATACTGCTTTAATCATTACATTTCAACAGTAATATTATTAATATGTTTGATAATCTATATTCCAAAGAAAAAAACACTTAGAAGGATTTCAGAAAAGAAGTTAAAATTAATTAGAGTTAACCGAATAAGCGGGACGTTCTTCTTAAAGATAGAAGGATAGCTAAGATAAAGAAACCACCCATGCACAAATAATTGAAAATTACCACAAGATATAACTAGAATATCGATGAAATTAAAATTAAACAAGATATTCTATTCTATGACCGAAGTCAGACTGTACAAGAACACAATATATATTTGATCATTAGTAAAATTTGTGTTAGATTTAAGAGTTTAAAGAATTAAGTTAAAAAAAAAGAAAATATTAACTTTTACATACAAAAATGTATGTGCTAACTTACCTATGAAAAATATCTTTTTCCTCTGACATATCAATTTTATTTTCATAGACCGATGCAACTTTAGTTTTCAGTTTATTTTCTAACTGTTGCACAGTTTCCAAGCAATATTCAGCAGTTGTTAAAACGCAACATATTTGTACTAAATCTGATTTAGTAAACCTTTGAGATTCGCCTTCCTTGAGTAAATTGTAAAAGACTTGACCAGCTGCTGTCGATAGATTTTGAAGATCTTTCGTAAGTAATGACATAGAGTTACCTGGAATAATTTTTTATATTTTTAATTGACAACTTTATACATAAAGAGAAAAACTTAATACCTATCGAATTATGAATGCTTTGCATTTTCGGTGTATTAAATTCTAGAACTTTGTTTGCATATTCTCTTAAATATTTCTTAAAGATCATTGCTAAATCGTACATGGGCTTTTCATTGCTTAACTGTGTGCACTGAACCATGCACTTTTTGTAAAACACAAACAGATCACCCGAACTGAAATAAAATAATTCCTTATTTTATAAATTATTTTGATCCTAAATTATATAGTATACAAACCTTGAAAAAACTGTTGTCTTAACTTCAACAGGACGTATTGGTTCCTTTGACATTTCTTGAAAACGATCCATTAAATCAGTTAAGTTCCGATCGATACTGTTGATATAAATGCCGAGATGTGGTTTAAAGCATACACCAATTAAATCCAGAAAGGGATCTATTTGGCAATCAGTTCCTTTGACTACGGTGGATGCATCCAATTTTAATTTTAAGGCATTTTCGTTGGTCAATGTAACGCCAGTAAATCTCTTCGATAGGAGTTGTTCAAATGATTGTGTCTTATTTATTGCAAACAATAGCAGACGCACATCGATTTCATTGACGCGCCTTGTCATAATAGCCGAAAGGTCATCTCGCGTTATAATGCAAAATTGAACCGTCATTCTTTCAGATACCTCCCAATCTAATGGAAATATTGAACTAAGTTTTTGTTCAAAATCTAGCAAATGGCGTTTTAACCAGGCATAACGCTTGTCGATTTTATCTAACCACGCAATATCTTGGTTTTCATGAAAGAGGTGAGTATATTCCTCTAATTGATGTTGAATAAACCCCTTAAGAAGTTCTTTCTTAACATTCGGATCTAAAACTGAGACTACTTTACATGCATCAGCTAACTGAAAGAGTGGAAGACCATGATGTCCACTAGAAAAAGTCTGTCGTTTCGTACAAAAAGCTTCTTTGAAGTCTTCAGATATTTGCTTATCGAGAGCAATTTGTATTTGACTAACGCTTTGGGATAAATTCTGAAATAATTAAAAAATATATATAAAGGTATATAAAAATTGGTATGGGTGGTTCAGTCTTAGTGTCTATTTTGATAATTGTTGGAATAAGGTAGTCCCAAACCGATGAATTCGAGAACCCTCCCTCATGTTTGCCTCTCACACAATGGGGAAGCGGAGACACCAACACAAGAGGTGAGTGTTTGTTTGATTTTATTTTACTATCCAACCTCACTATTTGTAATAGGGGGAATTCACCCACTTTTGTGGCAGGAGGTGATAGACATTACTCTTGCCTCAGATACAGAAGGGTAAGGTATCATTGATTGGAGAGTAGTCGACGAAGCGTCAATGTCCGATCACAAATGGATACGCTTCAAGGTGAACTTCCACAATAGGGCATGTAGTTTTCAAAGGAATCCCAGGAAAACTGATTGGGTCAAGTAGACAGAAGTGGTAAACACACATCTGGAGACCCAATCAACCTCCTGCGATAGCATTGATACTCGTAATTTAGACAGGGCGGTAGGAAATCTAAATAGGGTACTAAAAATGGCGTTCGAGAAAGCTTGTCCAGCTTACCGAGCACCTAAAAGGGCCCAGCCAAGATGGTGGAATAGGGAAATAGGTCTTAAAATGAAAGAGGTAAGGCAGCTCTATAATAGAGCGAAGCTTTTCAAATGTGACACTACGTGGAGTGAGTACTACGATTGCAAGAGGCAATTCAAGTACTTAGTTAGGAAATCGAAAAGGGCGTCATGGCAGAGCTACCGCGAATCTATTATGGCAGCAGACGAAGTTTCGAGGTTACGCAAAATACTTTCAAAAGTAGCAAGCGTCCCTAGCTTCTTCTTCTTCTTATTATCCTTTTATTAACCCTTTCCTCGTTATACGAACGTAACGTTATGCGTAACGAGTTTCCTATTTTTACTGCATCGCTGCTGCTCCGCTTATGGGGTTGGCTAATGTCGCAGACCGCAGAATGCGTCTACATAATGCTCGGTCCTGGATCACTTCAGTGGTAAGCCCTAGGCGTTGTTGCGCATTGGCCATCTGAGAAGTCCAGGAATTCTTTTTCCAACCTCGTTTTCTTACAGTTGGAGTGATCATATTTGATAGTGCCTTTTTAACCGGATTTTCCTCAGATCTTCTTTGAACGTGGCAATAGCAGCTTATTCTATTCACCTCAAGCTGTTCGGTTACCGAATTCTTTATATTGTGGTATATATATGTGATTAAATCAAGGATCCAGTATTGCATAGTTTTAGGATCGTACAAACTCTCCACGTTGGAGAGTTCAGTATTTCCCCAGTTTCAAACCAGAAGTTACGAGAAAGAACTAGAACCCGACAAATGTGGTATAAATACAGGATGAGAAACTGCGGAAGTTAAGTTGATTTTTGGAAAGCGATGGAAAAGGACCTAAGTCGTACTAAGTGAAAGATAAGAGATTTGAATTGTGAAATAGAAGTGAAATTGTTTGTGAATTAATTGAAAGTTGTATTTAAATAATAATAAATAGAGTGTTTTAAGAAACAGAATAACGTTTTATCATTTCGAACCCTAGCCGAAATATTACATTGGTGTCAGAAGTGGGATAAAACTTATTCTGAGTGCTGTGAAATAAAAAAGAAAAAGAAAAAAAAATGGCACGTACATTGCTGGAGCTAAGTATACCCCAGCTGAAAATTGAGCTAGAGAAGCGGAATCTCTTCGCAGCTGGAGGAAAAAGTGATTTGATTCTTCGGCTACAAGAAGCGATCGAAAAAGATGGAAAAGATCCGAAATCCATTTTGTTCGACATAGAAGAGGAGCTTGTAAGCACAGGGGTTGACATGTCTGCCATGATGGAATTGCTCCTTGGATTGAATTCTAAGTTAGAAGAACAAAGTCAAAGTATGGATTCTAAGTTTGAAGAACAGAAGAATTCTCTAGAAGAACAAAGGAGAAGTATGGATTCAAAGTTTGAAGAACAGAAGAATTCAGCAGAAGAACAAAGGATAAGTATGGATTCTAAGTTTGAAGAACAGAAGAATTCCATTGTTGCCGCGCAGAAAGACACTGTTGAAGAGTTCAAGAATTCTCTAGAAGCGAAATTCGAAATAATCGATCAAAAATTAAATATGCACGAGGCAAAACTCGCAAAGGTTGGAACCGAATTCCAGGAACAGCTCGTGAAAGTCGAAGAACAGTTCGGGAAGGTTGAAAACAATATTGAGAATCTTGCTAAAGAACTAGAGAGAGTGAAGAAACAGAAGGTCCGAGAAATTTCTACAGACTGCCCTAGAAGGAAAGAGATGCAACCGCCTGTTTTCGATGGCCAAACATCGTGGCCAATATATAGAAGACAATTTGAAGCAGCTGCCATGACCAACAACTGGGACGACGGAGAAAAGTCGATTGCGCTAAGGCTGGCACTGAGAGGAACAGCCGCGGAATTGCTGCAAACCATCTCAGAAGATAGATAACGCAACCATGACGCTTTGATTGCGGCCATTGAAATGTGCTTCGGAGATGACCATATGCTGCAAGTATACAGAGTCCGACTGCGCAGCAGAGTCCAGAAGAGGGGAGAAACACTTCGGCAGTTGCAGGCAGATATCGAACGGTTGGTGCGTTTATCTTATCCTAATGCCGGAGAAGACCTTATCAACGAAAAGGCTTTAGAGACGTTCACCCAAGCGATTGAAGATAGGCAGTTGCAAATGGATGTAAGAATGGCTGGAAAACGAACCCTTCCTGAGGCCCTATCATTTGCCCTGACGATGAAAGCTGCCGACCAAGCATCTCAAGGAATCCACCGCGTGAGAGAAGTGACAGCCGTGGAATGCTCATGCCAACGAGCAGACGTCGTGGAGCGGAACAGTGTGCGTGGAGGACAAGTCCGTTGCTGGAACTGCAACAAAATAGGACATCTGCAGCGTCAGTGCTCCACTTAAAGAACGCAGTTGTTCACAATGCGATGCTGGGAGGCGTTACAAAGAAGCATGTAGCAGGGAAAACATCTATACCGCAAGCAGCGCATCATCAAGTCAACAGGCGGGAATATGTGTAAGGACCAACTTTGAGGGGCAGAAGTCGGTTTCTGGAATCGACGCTCCCAAGATCAAAATCCAAGTCTCCCAAACAAAACGAAGTAACAAGTGGAAGCCCACATTGGTGAGAATAAGTGTGTGGATACCATTGACACCGGTGCCACCGCTTCCATTATAAGAAGAGACATCGCTCCTGATTCATGGCTGCACAACACCAGTAGCTACTGTCTGATAACAGCAACAGGAGCGACGGCGAAGGTGCATGGAGAGCTTGTTCTTACCATCAATCTTGCAGGACTAACATTTACCCATGTATTCCTAGTGGCCGATATATGCGACGAGTGCATCATTGGAGTTGACTCTATGAATAATGTAGTGCTCGACATCGGAACTCAAGTACTAAAGTACAGGCACGTTGAGATTCCGATGGTGTACGGGAATGAGAATGCCACATGCCTTAGGACAGTAGTCAGCAAGGACGAGGTCTTACCACCTTCCACAGAGACACTTATTTGGGCGAAGCTGGAAGGTGATCTTGGGAGCCATCGATTCTATTTGATTGAGCCGGACTCTGAAAATCATTATCAGAATTACGTCATGGGAAAGATGCTCGTTGAGCCGAAAGGCAAAATGGTCCCAGTAAGAATCTTGAATGTGGGAAATAAGAGCATCAAACTAAAGCAAGGACAATCGATTGGAGCGTGCGTACCGATAACTGCTGTCACCAAGTTGTCGAAGGAGAATGCTGCTATATCTTTGCCATCAAGTAGCACAGCCGAGTTGAAAAGAACTATACTCAGGCAAACCGAGCTGAACCAGGAGCAACGAGCGATGGCAGAGGAACTAATCAACGAATTTGCCTCGCAGGATGGCGAATATGGCAGCACACATTTGGTACAACACCGGATAGACACAGGAGATGCAAGACCCATACGTCAACCTCCCTCGCGTTTACCATTAGCTAAGCAGACGGAGGTTGCAGAAATGGTTTCGACTATGGTAAATGAAGGGTTGATTGAAGGCTCTAAGAGTCCGTGGGCATCACCCGTTGTACTGGTCAAGAAGAAAGACGGCACCAATAGATTCTGCGTGGATTATCGCCAGCTAAATAATGTCACCAAGAAGGATAGCTATCCCTTGCCAAGGATTGACGACACACTGGACACACTTTCAGGAGCGCAATGGTCCTCCACACTTGATTTGAAGAGTGGCTACTGGCAAGTACAGATCCATCCGGAGGACCGTGAGAAGACAGCCTTCACCGCAGGAAACGGACTTTGGCAATTCACAGTAATGCCATTCGGAATGTGCAATACACCGGCAACCTTTGAGCGTCTAATGGAACGCGTTTTGCTGGGACTAACATGGAAAACTTGTTTGGTCTACCTGGACGATGTCATCGTGGTCGGCAAAACTTTTCAAGAACATCGAGATAATTTAAAGGAGGTGTTCCAAAGACTACGAAGTGCACAGCTAAAGCTTAACCCGAAGAAGTGTCATCTCTTTAGGCCAGATGTCAAATACTTGGGACACATCATCTCATCCGAAGGGGTAAGGACAGACCCAGAAAAGATCGAAGCGGTGAAAAATTGGCCAGTCCCAAGAGACAAACACCAACTGAGAAGCTTTCTGGGACTCGCTACCTTCTACAGGCGGTTTGTGAAGGATTTTGCTGGGATAGCAAAGAGTTTGCATCAACTAACAGAAAAGGGAAAACAATTCAAATGGTCAAGTGAATGCGAAAAAAACTTCAAAACTCTCAAACAACAACTATGTGAGGTCCCTGTACTAGCGTACCCTACTCCAGGAAAAACATTTATTGTGGATGCAGATGCCAGTAACGTCGGAATTGGAGCTGTCCTTTCGCAGATGCATGACGGGCAAGAGAAAGTTGTTTCCTACTTTAGTAAGGTGCTCTCTAAGCCGGAAAGGAACTGCTGTGTTACCAGGCGGGAACTTCTTGCTTTGGTCTTGGCAACAAAGCATTTCCATAAGTACCTGTACGGACGAAAATTCATTCTTCGCACAGACCATGCATCTCTAAAGTGGTTGCTGCAATTTAAAAATCCTGAAGGACAAGTCGCAAGATGGATTGAACGACTCCAGATGTACGACTACGAGATACAGCATCGAAAGGGAAGCCTTCACTCTAATGCGGATGCTCTGTCCCGGCGACCTTGCAAATCTGATTGCAAACATTGCGCACGACAAGAAGAAAAAGATGCGGTATCCACTCAACGACTAAGAGCTGAGCCCACTGATGGTTGGAATGAAAGTGAAATGCGAAACGCCCAAAAAGAGGATCCGGATATCGAGCCAATACTCGCCTGGAAAGAACACGAAGAAAAATCAGATTGGCAGGAAATATCCAATAAAAGTCCCGAACTAAAGGCATACTGGGCACAGTATAACTCGCTTCATGTTCAAGATGGTGTTTTGAGGCGAAGGTGGGAAAGCTCGGATGGAAAGTCGTTTGTGATGCAGCTCGTTTTGCCAAGGTCGAGAGTCAGTGACGTGCTAAGGGAACTGCACGATGGAGTATCCGGAGGCCACTTGGGAGTGAATAAGACGTTAGAAAAGGTGCGAGAACGTTTTTATTGGGTGCATGCCAAGGACGATGTCGAAAATTGGTGCAGAAAGTGTGTCACCTGCGCCGCCAGTAAAGGCCCGAGGGTTAAAAATCACGGCAAAATGCAGCAATACAACGTTGGAGCGCCATTCGAGAGAATCGCAGTTGACATTGCAGGACCGTTTCCTGAAACCGAAAATGGAAATCGCTACATTCTTGTTGTTATGGATTACTTCAGCAAGTGGCCTGAGGCTTTCGCTATCCCTAACCAGGAAGCCAAAACCGTGATTGAGCAGATCGTTTACAACTGGGTGAGCAGATTCAGCGTACCGATGGAATTGCACTCGGATCAAGGGCGTAACTTCGAGTCTAAGATTTTCCAAGGGGTGTGCGAGCTACTGGGGATTAAAAAGACGAGAACAACACCGCTCCACCCACAATCGGACGGGATGGTAGAACGCTTCAACAGAACTTTGAATGAACACCTATCAAAGGTCATTGGCGACAAGCAATGCGATTGGGATAGGCAAATTCCAATGTTTCTATTAGCCTATCGGAGTGCAGTACACAACACGACTCCATCGGAAATCCTTTTCGGTCGAACAGTCCGGTTACCTAGTGAATTGATATTTGGATCACCGCCGTCTGAAGAGAACAGAAATGAAGACGACTATGTCGCAGACCTCAGACGGATTATTAGGGACGTGCACCAAAGGACCAGGGATAAGATCAAGATAGCCAGTGACCACATGAAGACGAGGTATGATGTCAAAGCGACCACAACGGGATTCCAGGAAGAAGATCTAGTGTGGCTATATAACCCTCATAGACGGAAAGGCGTATCACCCAAATTACAGCAAGACTGGGAAGGACCATATAAAGTCGTAAAACGCATCAACGATGTTGTCTATCGCATTCAACGAGGAAGAGGCAAGATGAAAGTGGTTCATGTGGATCGAATACATCGCTATATTGGGCAGAATGTCGAAGAGTTTGTTCGGGACGAACAAGTTTAAGAGGGGGATATTGTGGTATATGTGTGATTAAATCAAGGATCCAGTGTTGCATAGTTTTAGGATCATACAAACTCTCCACGTTGGAGAGTTCAGTATTTCCCCAGTTTCAAACCAGAAGTTACGAGAAAGAACTAGAACCCGACAAATGTGGAATAAATACAGGATGAGAAACTGCGGAAGTTAAGTTGATTTTTGGAAAGCGATGGAAAAGGACCTAAGTCGTACTAAGTGAAAGATAAGAGATTTGAATTGTGAGATAGAAGTGAAATTGTTTGTGAATAAATTGAAAGTTGTATTTAAATAATAATAAATAGAGTGTTTTTAGAAACAGAACAACGTTTTATCATTTCGAACCCTAGTCGAAATATTACAATATGTAGACTCTTATACGCGTAGATCTTATGCAATCGCGTTTAGTGACTCCACTAGACATCCTTAAAATTTTCATTTCCACTGCCGTCATTTTGTTTTTAAACGCTCCGTACATTGTCCAGCACTGTGAACCGTATATAAGAGCTGGTCTAACAACCGTGGTGTAGAGTTTCCCCTTTAATTTAGTCCCCTGTGGCTTACGTCGTCGTCACATTTCGCTTCCATGTTAACGATTGATCCTAAATACTTAAAGATAGTGCTTTTCGGAAGAACTATTCCCTCTAACATTATATCCGGAACATGTCGCAACGGATGCCGTATAAATCCCCCGGCCCGGATGGCATTCTACCTATTATTCTGCAGAAAGCGCCGGAGGTAGTTATCCAAAATATTATGGAAATTCTGAGACACAGTTTAAAAACAGGCTATATTCCAAAAGCATGGAAGAGAAGTTAAGGTAGTTTTTAAACCTAAGGCTGGCAAGCAAGGGCACATAAGAGCAAAAGACTTCAGACCAATAAGTCTGTCATCTTTTATGCTTAAAACCCTGGAGCGTTTACTGGAAATTCACATCAGGAACAGATGCAGTAACGGTTTTTTGGCCGGGTCACAACATGCCTACATGAAGGGCAAATCCGTGGAAACCGCCCTACATGAGGTGGTGGGGAAAATCAAAGAAGTTCGGTGAGTTTGCGATGGCGCCCTTCCTAAAAATAGAAGGGGCCTTCAATAACGTAAAGCTGAGTGCCATCAAAGGTGCTTTAGTAGACGCAAACATAGAACAAGGGATAACAAATTAGATCTGCAACATCTTGCAGGTAGGGTAACAAACTGTTCCATTGGACAAAGCTCGGCTAGAATGTCAGTGACCAGGGGAACCCCTCAATGGGGAGTTATATCTCCACTCCTTGGGTACTGGTCATAAATGACATTCTCAAAAAGCTTAATTCAATGGGCATTAGCGCCACGGCAAACGTGGATGACGTGGTTATAATAGTGCAGCGTCTTCTTGCCTTGAAGACGATCAGCACTTGGGCATGCAGCTGTGGTCTCAATGTCAATCCTTCCAAAACGAAACTGGTTCTTTTTACCAGAAAGTACAAGATACCGTAATTCACACTGCCAAAACAAGGCGCAATGGATCTGTCCCTTTCGGATAGTGCGAAGTATCTTGGCGTGATTCTGGATAAGAAACTGAATTGGAATCTCAACGCAGCGGAAATAATTAAAAAGGCATATAATGCTATTTTCACATGTAAAAGAACTGTTGGAAAAATTTGGGGCTTTAAATCTGTTATGGTATACTGGCTATATACGGTAGTGGTGAGAACCATACGACATGTGGCGCACTAGCATGGTGGAAAGCAACAACTAAGAAAACGACCTACGGAAAATTAGCGGAGGTTCAGAGATCGGCTTCCATAGCCCTTACAGGAGCGCTCCGTACCACCCCTACGGCAGCATTGGACACCTTCCTACACCTAACACCGCTTGATTTACAGATGACGGGGTGGCCGTGGTGTAGTGGTACTAGCCATCGCTTCTCACTCGGAGGGTCAAGGTTCGAATCCTACTCATGACAAGTTTTTCATTTGTGTAATTGGAACTCAGTTAGAAAAATCTGCGTGTGAAGGCATAACACTGACATGTAGTTTTGGCTGTTGTAGAGTTTCAAGCACAAAACAACCGTTAAAAAATTTATAACCTGAATCATTCCGAGTGAAGAAAAACTCTCCGTCCTATTCGGGCTACCACCCCTGGAGAGTAAATATCGAAACCAAATATATCTGAGTTTCAAACCACTACACCACAACAACGCTTTCCTTTCTCCTCCTTCTATCTTTCCGCCCGCGCCCTGGCAACAATATAAGGGTTTCATAAACCCCTTGAGGCGCGCGTAAATTATAAAAAAAAAGATTAAAAAACTTGCTAGCAACAGTGCGTTTCGACTCACTAATCTGGGTCTTTTCAAAAGCAGTAGCTTCGGACACGGCACGATCCTGGAAGAGCTACTACCAGGCAATACTATTAAAACGGATGAAATCCCTTCCTTAATCGATTTCGACATTCCGTATGATGTATTATATCCGGAGAGCAAGGACTGGCAAGAAAATGCAGTGATAAGATCAAACGAAATTGCAGTTTTCACAGATGGCTCGAAGACAGAGGAAGGAACAGGTTCCAGTATCTTCTCGGAGGATCTGGAACTGAAAGTATGCATAAGGCTACCGGACACTAGAAGTGTCTTCCAATCAGAGGTTCTAACTGTCCTCAGGGCGGTTGAGCTGATGCAGATGAGATCTGGCAGAGATATCGCTATCTACATCGACAGCCAGACCGCTCTTAAGGCAATGGAGTCAATCAACGTTAACTCTGACACAGTCAGGGGCTGTCGCACAATGCTCAAAGCATTATGCATTCAGAACAGGGTGAGACTGTTCCTAACCTAACCTAACCCTGCCTCTCCCAACAAATTCGTTACTATTTGACAAGTATCGTTGCCTCTAAACTGATTGCCTTTCAAACTCTGGGCTCTTTCAAAAAGGCATAACAATATGGATCTCTACCCGGAGCATCGAGCTTGCCGATTTGTAGAGGCTGAGTTAAGTCAATGACTCTCAAGAAGTTCTTTAGATGAGCCCTGAAACTAAGGGATGCTCATCCCCTCCCTCCTCCCTTCCTTCCGCCTGGATATAGGCCCCTATCTTAAAAAATAACAGTCATGAACCGAGGATCCGGATATATATCGACCTCCGAATTAGCTAACATTATCTGTATACAACGAATTTCTATAGAGATGGTCCTCCCTCTCGCTAAAAAAATCTTTTAATAGCGGGCGTTAATAATGTGACTAGATACAAATGCAAAGAGTTAAAATCCAAACCCTCAAGAGTGACAACGCATCTTCATACCACTTTCTCCAGCCGCGTCGGCAAACCCCATTCAAGGTGCACGCACGACTTTTTGGCTTTCTCTATTTTCATGTATTTTATTCATATATTTTATACTGGCTTGAATAGACCGAAATAAGAGCGAATATCGGACAATCATGGTTAAAACCATCTAAACCGATAAACAACAATGTCTTAATATGCACACAGGGTGTGTACATAGTGGAGTTTGACGAGTACCGCTTTTCTTTAATTCCGCGCAATTTGCCATCAAGGCGTAATTTATTGCCTGCTAGTGCAATGAAAACGTCATATACATATGAATGACGTAGCATCATCGAAAACATCAGCGTGATTCAAATTTGAATGACGTGGCACGCAATGTGTTAAGTAGTAGGTTAAACTTAGAGCGTCTTTTTGAAAACCATATTAGGTGTTTTTAGCCATGTGCATATAAACATAATCTTAGTAAGATCTTAGTTTTTTTTTTAATCACGACGCACGCATTGAGGTTCAAAAATGAGATGACGTAAAGTCGATTCGAAGCGAAGTCTTCAATAAGTTAAGGTGCACAGTGGATGTTTATTACTTGAACATCGTCAGCTAAGGCATTTCAATTAGGTACGAGGGCGGGTCAATAAGTCCGTGACTTTTTGAATTTCTGACCTTTTTACTGAAACAGCAACACTGCTCCTGTCAACAGGCATCTGTCAGTTGACTCCCGTCAAAATTTAAACTTGCTGCGTCAGTTAGTTTGTGTTTGACAGCTATTTTTATCAGACTACTCACTAATTTGAGGAGAAAATGGAAAAAAGTGAATTTCGTGTGCTTATTAAGCATTATTTCTTGCGAAAAAAAACCATTACCGAGACCAAGGCTAAGCTTGATAAATACTATGGGGACTCTGCACCATCGATTTCAATGGTAAAAAAGTGGTTTACTGAATTTCGTTGTGGCCGTACAAGCACTGAAGATGCCGAACGTCCTGGACGCCCAGTTGAGGTCTCTACACCCGAAACAATCGAAAAAATTCACGATATGGTGTTGGCCGACCGAAGATTGAAAGTGCGAGAGATTGTGGAAGCCGTAGGGATCTCGCATGGCTCAGTGGTTTCAATTTTGAATGATCACTTGAGAAAGCTTTCCGCAAGATGGGTGCCGCGTTTGCTCACAGTCGACCACAAACGCATGTGCAGTTGCCATGGCAAAAATCCATGAATTGGGCTATGAATTGCTCCCTCATCCACCCTATTCTCCAGATTTGGCTCCGAACGACTACTTCTTGTTCCCAAACCTGAAGAAATGGCTTGGTGGAAAAAGATTTGACTCCAATGATGAAGTCATCTCGCAAACAAAGGCCTATTTTGAGGACCTCGACAAATCATTTTTTTTCTTGAAGGGATAAAAAAATTGGAGAAGCGTTGGACAAAGTGTATAGAGCTCAAGGGAGACTACGTTGAAAAATAAAATTATTTTTTTATCAAAAAATCTGTGTTTTAATCCAAAAGTCACGGACTTATTGACCCGCCCTCGTATGAACACTTAAAACTCAATCTTATATATATATTTATATACTTATTTAGGGATAAAAGTAAAAGATACGTGGAAAAACGAAAAAAATGTAAATGGTGTGCGAAAAATGTGCTCCGTATCAGTCGTTCATCGACCTGATTCGGCTTCTCTCTAAAGTGAATACAAATTAAACGAAAAGATAATTGAAGATTATTCTATGCAAGGGGAAGTGGTGGTAAACCGATAAACTTGAGGTCGTGGACTTGATTATTCAAAAAATAAAGTGTCTTTTTATTTATAAAATTATACAAAAATAACATTAAAAAAGATAAGAAAGTGCGATGAGTGGAAGCAAGCGGTCCCCTATCCGAATAGCTGGATCCGCAGGTAGCATGTTGTCATTTGACGATCAGGCCGTTAAATCAGACCACAAAACAATGTCAACAACAAAAACATCAGAAATAACAACAAAGAGGAGGAGTAAGCTGAGGCCTACCTCGAATGTAATAATGTTCCCTCCCCATCAGCTTCAGCAGAAATGCTGCCTGGTGGAGCAAGGGAGGTGGCGCCAACAACGTCAAAGGCAGCATTAAACCGAAAGGGGCAGGAGTCTGAGAACGACGACTACCCGTGCGTTTCAGACGGTGGGGAAGGCCACCGTTGCCTCTGAGTGAGACGACCAAGAGGACAAGGTCGAAGCTTTAAACAGTAGCATCAGACTGCTGCAACAAAAAGTGCTTGCTATAAAAGCAAAACAAGTGGCAAGGAGGGAGAAGGGGCAACAACATCTACTCCAGAGCCCTCAGCAGCAACAAAATATAAGTGTGGCTACACTCCAACAAAAGGGTTCCACCTATAAACACATACAAAGTGTACACTGTAACACATTGGGCGCTATTATAAAATAAAAAGCTTGTTAAGGGATTCGACGACAGAGTTCTTCTCCTTCACACCGAAAATGAAAAGATGGAAACAATGCTGCTGAGGGGCTAGAACCGTCAACTGATCCAGAGGAGCTCCTCGCACTGCTCAAAGAGAAAGACCACAAAGTCCTAGACTACCAGGTTGTACACTGGGAAAAAGTAAAAAGGCACGAAAATATACTACTACCAAAGGCTCGGATACGAAGCGTCGAATTGCGAAATGCAGCCTCGATGCGTCAAGTGCGGAGAGAACCACAAGTCAGAAGAATGCGCTCTGGGTAGGAAAAAGCCAACTCTCTTGCGTTTTATGTAAGAACACGGGACACACCGCAAACTATCGGGGTTGTCCCAAATTCCAGTTAATAAAAAGAGAAAATCTGGCTCGGCAGCATAAGATGGAATCTGTTCAATTACAAACACCAGCCATTAATCCCCAAGTTACCTACGCCCAGGTAGGGGAAATACGGCACAGCAAGAGAAGGTTGCTTGTTAGGGCCCAGCGCCTAAAACACCGGAACCTGTACCTGATATCCCAGCTATCTTGCTCTCTAACAAGCTACGCGCTGCTGCCGGGCCTACGCACCTACAGTCGTAATGGGTACTTACATGGCTGAGCAATCCCTGAAGGTTCTTGCAGTGATTAGGATTGAGCGGAGAGCCACCCTTATCGAGTTGCTTGGAGACCAAGCTCCTGATGTGTTTTTGGTAAGCGAAACTAAGCTAACCAAAGGACACAAAATGATCTTTGTAGGAAAAGTACTGCGCTTTGAAAGAATATACAGTCGTGTAGTACGATTGTAAATGGTACTCGTATCTGTTTATGCACCTAAGGCTACTCAATCCACCCTATTCATCTCAGAACTCGACACACTTTTTCGATTTCTGAGACTGGAATTGGAGGAAAACTATTTCATTATCGGCGGAGACTCAATGCCAAACATAGAGATTGGGGAAACCATACACCAAATACTAGAGGGAATCTACCATTAAATTGGTGGGGTCGGCACAGTGTGATGTATAGACTCGGCCTGAAGGAGACGGATAGTCTGTCATTTCTTAGACACGGCTCCTATTTGGATCTCATGGTGTTTGACATACAAATACAACTGAGACGTACGAACCAACAAACTGTAAACTGTCTTCTCATTTTTGTGTATGAAACCGACCATTGCAATTACATCAACTAGATCTCCTCGAATTCGCTCTTCCCACCGTCCAACAGAAATCTAAAACTAACGATACAATTAAACGAGCAATGGACACAACGATACCTAGGTATCAACAAACTGACAACGAAGACTTATTCCGCAATTCAACTATAGATGCACTGCATCGACATAAAAGAAGACTACTGTCCAGACTGAAGACCTTGTACAGACAGTTTACAGACAGACATAGCCCGGAGATTATGACATTAATAAAAGAAAATTACAGGTCTTCTGTAAGTTTGTATTGGAACAATAAAATTCGGGCTGTAAACACCAACAACCCGAATATGTTCCCGCAAATAAATAAATTTTTTCGAAGGAAAGATCAAGACGACCTTTCATGTCTTAAAATCGCCCGAACGACAGACAATGAACGCATACTTTCAACAGCAGGTATAGATCCAAATGAGGCTATTGATGATTACAACTTCTTTGTGATCGAAGATCCGCAGGAGAAGGTCGAGGCTATAGGAGCGACTTTCCAGGAAGTGTACAAGGCGAATGACACCATTGGCCTAAACCACGACTTTGAAAATCGAGTGCTTTTGCACAATTTCTATCTTCAAAATGAAATAGTGAACTGGCGAATCGAGAACTCTGGTTTCACCCAGTTCAGTGACGAGAATATGGCAAATAATGTCATCGCCAATGAAAGCGAACTACCCCCGTTCATCTCGAAGGAAGAACTCCAAACGATCTTCGAAACAATTAGAAGTAAGAAATCTGTGGGAACCGATGGAATACCGAACATTGTGCTTCGACATCTCCCACTAGAAGGGGTGGACATTTATACCACCCTGTTTAACAGTGCAATGAATAATGCAGTTTATCCAGCACATTGGAAACCTGCGGTGGTACATCCCATCCCCAAAAGGGATAAAGACACCTCCAATCCGGCGAATCTCCGGTCGATCAGTCTCCTTCCAAACATCAGTAAGGTTTTTGAAAAAGTCATCAATAGAGTCCTGACTAAATGGGTTGAGGACAGAAATATAGTTCCGGATAATCAATTCGGTTTCAAGGCGGGGCATGATGTTATTCATGTTGCGTCTAAACTGGTTTCTGATATCCAATGGAACAAAGCCAAGAAACAGTGCACGGGTGCCTGCCTGATTCACTTGGAGAAGGCCTTCGATACCGTATGGTTAGAGGAACTCTTCTACAAGCTGAACAACCTGGGCATTAGTAAACCACTGCTGTATATTCTTTTCAATACGCTCACAGATAGACAGTTCATCGTTAAGAATGGCGATGTGACTTCTACTGCTACATTTAACATAAAAAACGGTCTGCAACAAGGTGCGGTCAATTCGCCAATCCTTTTCAACATTTACACAAGTGATCTGATAGGATCACTTCATCATGCCATAGCGTACGCAGACGACTTAATCGCGTACAGATCAGGTCCAAAGATTGAGGTTATAGACATTCTTTTGCAACGTGACTTCGATAAAATTAAACAATATTGCGACGACTGGAAGTTGAAGATCAACTTTCAGAAGTCGGAAACCATTCTGTTAAGGGCGCCTTTGTCTGGGGCCTCTGCGGATACCAGAAAGAATTGGCGAAACTTTCAGATCGTCGGAAAACACGGGCAGTCACTTGCTTGTCGAAATGATACCTCGAGATTTGGCTAGATCAATATCTATATTTTAAAAAACATATAGACGTTGGGCAGAGCCAAAGGTGCTTTTGCCCTTACAAAGATACTGTTTTATAGCAGGCAACTCGATGCGAGGGTAAATGTGATCTGCTACATGGCCCTTATCCGGCCTGTGCTTGTATTTGGTTGTCCCGTGTGGTTTCAAGAGCAGACCAGAGTCTGAGTACATAAAATTCTATCCTAATGAAGTCTTGTTCATTAGGGCGAACATAATATGAGTAGACAATTTTGTTATTAAGTTGATTCGAAGGCACATTGCAAGAGCAATGACCTTGTCGATTAACCTGATATCCGGGGCTTACTACCCCAGAAGCGTTCCTCTACTTCGACATGGAAGGTCTGATCCAGGGCAAATTAGCGGGGCCGTTAATCTTGCCGTTCGAACTGCTGCGGACAGGCGAATGAACTACGACAGACGTCGCACACGACAGTGCTGAGCGTCTCCAGTTCAGTAGGGCGATTGGGAGTCGCGACATGAGCGATGTTGCTCGGCATCGTCGAATTCCACCAATACTAGGTAGCTTCAGTAGGGAGCAGGATGGGTCGGCCTAATTTTTAGTCATGGCCGGCTTTCATAGGTTTAGGTAGGGCTAAGGTAGATTTAAGAACAAAAATTAGAAAAACTAAAAACAACAAAAAAAATTAAAAAATAAAACAACAGAGGTGGGTAACTCTCTCTGGAAAAGGTGGTTATCCACACCACACAAAAAAACAAAAGAGATAGTACCTTTAAAAAAAAAAAAAAAAAAAACACTGTGGCGCTGGCAGCCCGGTATGGGCCATGGCCTGGCTTCTTGACACTCATTTGTGTTGCTCATGTTGTCATTTTTTGTCACATCTGAGCGGGGCCTACGGTTTATCGCCGAGTCCGAACGGCACTCCTTAGAAGCTTTTTCGTAGGCAATTTTACTTTCGGGAGTTTGCCATTGCCCGCCGAAAGGGTGATGGCGATTTGAAAAATTGTTGGTGACCCAGCCTGGAATTGAACCCAGACTGTCTGCGTGATAGTCCAATGAGCTAACTATCGCGCCATCGCCATTCCCAGATAGTTCCTTTACAATGAGTTAACTTAAGTAGGCGAAGTAGGCTTAGGATTTATTTTCAAGTAGTATTTAAGTTTTAAGTTACAAGTTTTATAATAAGTAAAAAAAATAATTAAGCTAATTTTTAAGCGTTTTTTTTATCTAGCTTTTAAGAATTAATGAACTGTCAAAATAAAAAACGCTTATAAAATGAAAAAACTAAATGATTGTGCTCCGTATGTTAAAAGACTAGTAAATAGAGACGTACAGGTTGAAACATAAGCAAAATGGAGGTAAGGCGTGGACTAAAAACAGCGTAAGTTCAAGAACGCGCGATAGCGGTAAGGATTGCATTGCAGTAGAAAATGGAAAAGCTACCCTCACAATATATAAGCAGGGTGTGGGTGGCCGTGGCTCAAGTGCTAGTGTATTGACGTCCCAATCGGAGGTCTCGGTGTTCAATTCCAACCGCGACCGAAAGACACTCTCTTTTTCAGGCAACCAAAATCATGTAAGATGAGTGGTTGTCTAAAATACATCAACAACAAGTCAATTTACACTAAATGTTGGATGCCACCCATGGAGCGAAATAACCACTGACCCCAAAGATCTTTCTCTCTCTCTCTATCCAATTTTCCGAAAAACTAGACGCGTGCTCCGGCATTTTAAGAGTATTCATACCCTCTTGAGTGTTAAGTTCTTTTTTAAAAAAAAAGTATATAAGCAGGAGGCAAGCCGTAGGAGTGCAAAGGGGAAGCGAGCTCACATTTTTGACATGAAATATATACATGAAGACGATCACAGAAACCTCCGAACGTGAAAAAAAAAACGATATTTACAATAGATTAAAGAAATGCTGTTCCCGGGGCTATTTCGTACAACGAGAAAATGGAAAAAAACTGTTAGAAAAATGAAGGAGAAGTGTAAACGATAATCGGATATTTAGGATTTAAACGCCTCGCGATTTTATCCAATAAAATAGTGTAAGGAGAGCTTTCTTGTCCCACTACACGATGGGAAAAGAGCAAGGAAGGCGCTTAAACTAATGTCGTTTTACACAGTCGACAACGTGATATTATTAAACTTAATGGAGTCAATGTACAAAAGCTTTGTAGAAGGCAAATCCACATATGACACCAGTTAACGATTTACGGATAAATATGGAAAAAAATCGCGAAGCTTTGAAGGATTTAAATATCCTTATTATCGACTTGGAAAAAATGTTGGAGAGAGTCTGAAGAGATTTTACTTAGACCGCGTTAGCAATCGTCATGATGGTGCCAAATGTTTCTGAAGCATATAAAAAAAATGGTACGTGATATGCACGACGAAATTAAAAACATAAGTTAAAAGCAAAGAGGGAATAAATGGAGAATACAAATTTAAGTTGGAGTACACCAAAGCAGTGTATAAAGTTCGTTGTGTACAAGATTTTTTATTCAAGCAGCACATAAACGAGCTCGGAACAACTTAAATAGCCGAAAATATAGCTATTGAATTTGCCGTGCCGTTTTTATAAACCAGCAATACCAAAATACTTAGATTATAATGCTGTAATGTGGCCTGAGTGCTGTGACAAAGCCACTATATTTTATATGCTTGTTATTTTCTATAGTCGTTCGTTGAGTTTTAACATATACATAAGTCGGCTTAGCGATGTACGAGAAACATACAGGCAAATGATAGCAATGGAAATGAAAATGTTACAGCATGTGTAACAAAACGTAATCTAATAAGCAGTACGCGGATTCGCAGAAGTCTACACATTAAGGAACCAACAATTTTACGGTGGTAAACAAAGTCTTCCGTTAATCCGGCAAAAAAGGAAAAAGATTTGGGAAGAAAATGTTTAGCATTAGATGTAATTAAACGCGTTACTCATTTCAACGGTTAACAAGAGAAGACGAAGATAAGAAAGGGTGATATAAAAGTCATTTTTCTTAATGGGAGATGACATTATTCGATATACCATCAGTTTCTAATGATTTCTTACTACTCGACAACTGAAAGATTGCGTGTGTCTTTTTCCTTACAATGAACGGATATTTTCTCACGTCAGCAATCACTTAATTTCCAATATTTTCGTCATTGGAGCGATAAACCAAGGGTTCTCAAATCGCCAGTTATCCATACCATTTTAAAGATAGAAATTATGCAAACATTGTCTTGATTCGGATTCGAAGAACGAGTTCCGAAAAAGTTTAAATACGAGGGCGGGTCAATAAGTCCGTGACTTTTTGAATTTCTGACCTCTTTACTGAAACAGCAACACTGCTCCTGTCAACAGGCATCTGTCAGTTGACTCCCGTCAAAATTTAAACTTGCTGCGTCAGTTAGTTTGTGTTTGACAGCTATTTTTATCAGACTACTCACTAATTTGAGGAGAAAATGGAAAAAAGTGAATTTCGTGTGCTTATTAAGCATTATTTCTTGCGAAAAAAAACCATTACCGAGACCAAGGCTAAGCTTGATAAATACTATGGGGACTCTGCACCATCGATTTCAATGGTAAAAAAGTGGTTTACTGAATTTCGTTGTGGCCGTAATAACAATGCAGAAATAATAATTGTGGAATAACAATGCAGAAAGATTAAACAGCACACTAACGGAAAAGATAAGTTCACTTAACATAAAATAAAATTACCATTAGAGAACAGATGTTTAAGGCTGTTGAATACTATAACCATCATTTCATTCCACAATTAAAGCAAGGCCAATAGATGTTCGAAACCATAATGTTAACGTTAGGCACAGCCGAAATTTCGAAAATACGCATTAAAAGGAATACATTAAAATAATATTAGACGACCGTTGAAATTTTCAGATAACCCTGTTATGGATGCTGGTCCTAGCCATACTCCCCTTTAATGAAGGAACTCTTGTGACGGAAAGAATTGATACCGATCTGGGATTCGCGAAAATTAAAGTAGATGAAGTTGAAATTGTAGATCAGTTTGACATTGTTTCGCATATTATTGATTCTCACGAAATTTTTGGCATCGCTCTGGATCTTGAACGTAATATAAATAACTTAACTTTTAGTAACAACATTATTCTCAAACGGCAGATATCTTCTATTAAAAACAAAATTTCTACACTCTTTCCCCATAGAAATAAAAGAGGTCTTATTAACATGGTAGGAAATGATTTGAAAAGGCTCTTCGGTACTTTAGATGAAAACGATGAAATAAAAATCGAAGAACAATTAAAGGAAAGAGAAGATAACAATCATAATACAATAAAAGCAATAAATCAGCAGGTTAAAATCAACGAAAACTTTAACAGCTCTTTCACTCTAATAAAAATATTTTGGAAACAGATATAGAGCTAAATGAAATAAGAAACACCGAGAAAAGGATTGTCGAACGGGAATACTTTTTAGAACAGCAAATTCGAATTAATAAGTAAAGAGAAAAAATCAATCATATACAGGATAACATTGTTTCGGCTAGGCTACGAACTATCCATCCAAATATACGAGGGCGGGTCAATAAGTCCGTGACTTTTTGAATTTCTGACCTCTTTACTGAAACAGCAACACTGCTCCTGTCAACAGGCATCTGTCAGTTGACTCCCGTCAAAATTTAAACTTGCTGCGTCAGTTAGTTTGTGTTTGACAGCTATTTTTATCAGACTACTCACTAATTTGAGGAGAAAATGGAAAAAAGTGAATTTCGTGTGCTTATTAAGCATTATTTCTTGCGAAAAAAAACCATTATCGAGACCAAGGCTAAGCTTGATAAATACTATGGGGACTCTGCACCATCGATTTCAATGGTAAAAAAGTGGTTTACTGAATTTCGTTGTGGCCGTACAAGCACTGAAGATGCCGAACGTCCTGGACGCCCAGTTGAGGTCTCTACACCCGAAACAATCGAAAAAATTCACGATATGGTGTTGGCCGACCGAAGATTGAAAGTGCGAGAGATTGTGGAAGCCGTAGGGATCTCGCATGGCTCAGTGTTTTCAATTTTGAATGATCACTTGGGCATGAGAAAGCTTTCCGCAAGATGGGTGCCGCGTTTGCTCACAGTCGACCACAAACGCAATCGTGTAACAACTTCACAGGAAGGTTTGGCGTTGTTTAATCGCAATATGGAGGAGTTTTTGCGCCGTTTTGTAACCGTGGACGAAACATGGATCCATTACAACACACCAGAGAACAAACAACAGTCAAAACAGTGGGTTTCTAAGGGTGAATCGGCGCCAAAGAAGGCCAAGGTGGGTTTGTCAGCCAATAAAGTTATGGCGACTGTTTTTTGGGATGCACGCGGGATAATCCACATTGACTACCTTCAAAAGGGAAGAACAATCAATGGGGAATATTATGCCAACTTATTGGACCGATTCATTGACGATTTGAAAAAAAAACGACCTCATTTGGCCAAGAAAAAAGTTCTTTTCCACCAAGACAATGCAAGGGTGCACACACGTGCAGTTGCCATGGCAAAAATCCATGAATTGGGCTATGAATTGCTCCCTCATCCACCCTATTCTCCAGATTTGGCTCCGAGCGACTACTTCTTGTTCCCAAACCTGAAGAAATGGCTTGGTGGAAAAAGATTTGACTCCAATGATGAAGTCATCTCGCAAACAAAGGCCTATTTTGAGGACCTCGACAAATCATTTTTTTTGGAAGGGATAAAAAAATTGGAGAAGCGTTGGACAAAGTGTATAGAGCTCAAGGGAGACTACGTTGAAAAATAAAATTATTTTTTTATCAAAAAATCTGTGTTTTAATCCAAAAGTCACGGACTTATCGACCCGCCCTCGTAGTAAAAGATTGTGTCAAAAAAAAAAGTGATTTACCTACCTTAATTTCCTGTATGTTGCCGTACTGCTGAAAATGTTGATTAACTTCGGAAATCGCTTGCAGTGGATTTATTATTTCACCATATAATCGCTTTTCGATTAAATTCTTCAAACTCTCAATACCACCCACTAACATATGCAAATGATTAAGCGTAGTTATAGCTGACGTAAGATTCTTTTTAGCACAATCTAGTTGCTTTATGTCACGTGTTATTTCCTTAACCATTTCCTCAGTTTTCTCGGCACGTGCTTTGACATCAATAATTCGCGTGTACAAATTATGAATAACTTTCTGTGCTTCGTAAAGAGCAATACGTCCATCTTGCCCTGTATTAGTTTGTCCTCGCACTACACTGCGGATATTATCATCAATTACGGTGCATTCTAATTGCATTTTAGAGATAATGTCATCTATACCGGCAAGTGATTGTTCATTGGGAAATATTTGGTTAATATATTCAACCGTGTTAAATCCAGATGAATCCATTGGATCTTCAGTTTTAAGAACCTGGTAAGGAAGATAAAATTTAATTAAGATTCAATATCACGATACATTAGTGAAAAAGGCGCCAAGATATATCAGGGAAATGCAACATAGTAACACAGGCGAACAAGCTTATATTTTTATGATAGCGATACATGATAAAAGCGCACACAGGGCAATTTGTACACACAATTTCAAGACGTTTGAGTGGAGATAAATTCTATTCGATTCTACACACATTCCAATTTGCCAGTACAATCTAGGATCATTATTCTGAGTTCCGTTTGAATTTACGATTCGTCCGATTCAAAAATTTTAAACGAATAACTTTTTCGTATTCTCAAATTCGAATGAAACATATTCACCATAGAGTGAGTTCATGGGATGAAGTTAGTTTCTGAAATCAGTTGTGCCCTGCTGTAAACGTTATCATTTTGATCCAATTTTTGCCAATATGGAAAGAACTTTAAATATTAATAAAAGTACAGTCGTTATCTGGCAAAAGCCGCGTATAGACGTGTGAGGAGTGCAGCTGATATCGATCGATTAGTTCGAACTGTCAAGTTTTCCCGCCACGTGGCATTCAAAATTATTTGTTTTTTATTTTTTTTCCCCCTTTGTTTTTGGAATAAAAAACTCCTGTGGTGTATTAAAAACATAAAACAATGCCGGGGGCTAACGACCCCCCCAAGAAGGGCTGGTTTAGCGGACTCGATCCCGATACTCCTCTAAACCAGCTCCCCAAGGCCAAACGCAAATCTATCGACCCCCACTACCCACCACTTCCAACCATCTCTGCCAATGATGACAATATACCGCGCTACTTACTGATTTCAAGTTTAGAGAAATTTGATAAGCAAGATAAACTTCGTCCACTATCAACATATAACCTCTTTCAAATCAATCGCGACTTAGAATTCATTTGTAAGGAAATTTTAGAGGTCAAAGCCATGCTCCGATGATCTTCTAGCGAAAGTGACCAATCTTCAAACTGCAAACAAATTCCTAACAGAAAAACATATTGTGAGTTGTTCAAAAATATTAATAACGAATTGATACCAACAAGAGCTGCCATTCTAACCTTCGATCTGATACGTCGTTCCAGTCAAATAAAATTAGGTTGGCTAAACTGCAAAGTGGAAGAATTGTAATGAAGATAACCATACCTCTTATGATTCTTTATGTCCATCTTTCCTACGACACAAGTCAGTCAACAAAATAAAATCTGACCGGCGGTGCACACTTCGGGAAGCCTGGCAGATCTATAGAGACGACCCAGTATTACACCAGCTACCAGCTCCAAAGAAACATCCCGTGAACAAACCATCTTTAGCAGAAATAATCAAAAATAGAATACGAGGGCGGGTCAATAAGTCCGTGACTTTTTGAATTTCTGACCTCTTTACTGAAACAGCAACACTGCTCCTGTCAACAGGCATCTGTCAGTTGACTCCTGTCAAAATTTAAACTTGCTGCGTCAGTTAGTTTGTGTTTGACAGCTATTTTTATCTGACTACTCACTAATTTAAGGAGAAAATGGAAAAAAGTGAATTTCGTGTGCTTATTAAGCATTATTTCTTGCGAAAAAAAACCATTACCGAGACCAAGGCTAAGCTTGATAAATACTATGGGGACTCTGCACCATCGATTTCAATGGTAAAAAAGTGGTTTACTGAATTTCGTTGTGGCCGTACAAGCACTGAAGATGCCGAACGTCCTGGACGCCCAGTTGAGGTCTCTACACCCGAAACAATTGAAAAAATTCACGATATGGTGTTGGCCGACCGAAGATTGAAAGTGCGAGAGATTGTGGAAGCCGTAGGGATCTCGCATGGCTCAGTGGTTTCAATTTTGAATGATCACTTGGGCATGAGAAAGCTTTCCGCAAGATGGGTGCCGCGTTTGCTCACAGTCGACCACAAACACATGTGCAGTTGCCATGGCAAAAATCCATGAATTGGGCTATGAATTGCTCCCTCATCCACCCTATTCTCCAGATTTGGCTCCGAGCGACTACTTCTTGTTCCCAAACCTGAAGAAATGGCTTGGTGGAAAAAGATTTGACTCCAATGATGAAGTCATCTCGCAAACAAAGGCCTATTTTGAGGACCTCGACAAATAATTTTTTTTGGAAGGGATAAAAAAATTGGAGAAGCGTTGGACAAAGTGTATAGAGCTCAAGGGAGACTACGTTGAAAAATAAAATTATTTTTTTATCAAAAAATCTGTGTTTTAATCCAAAAGTCTCGGACTTATTGACCCGCCCTCGTACTATCAAAAACCATCACTCCAGCACAACACGAAGCTATCGCCACCGATAAGCCAACATCTTCTTCAACCTCAATTTCACCTCCTATCCCCGCTCCACACCATCCCAATCAACCATCAACAAAAAATAACTCCAACAACCCGACAACGACGACTCAAACAACCACCGCTCCGGCAGCTACCACCAAAACACAAACCAACCTCCAAAGCACCTCTTCACCTACAAGCAACAGCGTTTTACCACCTCCTTCCCCGCTATCAAAACTTACAAACGCACTTCTTAAGGAAAGCAATTACTACGTTAATATAATGGACACCGATGATGACCAATAACGTCCCTATTAACTCCGAAAATAGCAGCTCCGCTGCCAGGGGATTAAATCCTCCAAGCTCACTTGAGGGCTTGGGAGTTTCAACATCAGGGCAGCGGAGCCACAAAGTGGGCCCAACTTCACATCCCGCAAAAACCCCTATTCAAAAGATCATCATTAAAAGTTCTTCAATGAAACATGGATGGTTACTCAAATAACTACCATGAACTCCAAATCTTGTTAAAAGAATTCCAACCTTCCGTGAACACACGTTCCGATCGATTCAAGTCCTCATCATCCGAAACAATATGCACCCCATTTTAATAACAACAACTCCGCCGCCAAGCAAGGAATTGGGCTACTTGTTCACAAATCCATTCCACACAAGTTTGTTAACATTCCATCAAATATTTCCGCTGTTGGTGTAGAAATAGAACTTACATCAAATTAACTGTAATCTGTACATACATTTATCCAAAACAAACCTTTACCAGTCATGACTTAGAAAATATTGTTAACAGATCTACACGCCAATATTGCTAACAGGCGACTTCAATGCCTGGAACCCTATTTGGGGTTCCCCTAGTCTTAATACCCGTGGGAAAACTGTTGAACAATTTTGTATTAACTCCAACCTTGCAATTTTGAATAATGGCTCCCCTACTCATTTTCCCACTCATAACAGCTTCACACACATAGATTTAACCTTTTCCTCCCCTTCCCTCGTTCCAAACATAAAGATGAATATCTAATCTGATCTTTATGGTAGCGACCATTTTCCTATCATCACTGAAATAACATTCGATAACCATACAAATCATGACAATGTCGTACATAAGTTTCGATTAGATAAAGCAGATTGGCCCTTATTTCAATCCAAAATATTAGACCTTTTGGCCAACAAGGACATCTCCGCAATTATATCAACAAAGAGGCTGCCCTTATTCAAAAATTCATTCCATTTGCAGCTAACGAGCCATTCCACAAACTAAAAACACATCATATAAACGAATTGTGTCCTGGTGGAGAAATGAGTTAGGCAGACTCCGCCAAGCGAAACAAGCAGCCTTCAAAACATTCAAAAAGCAAATCTCTTCAAGGTACGAGGGCGGATCAATAAGTCCGTGACTTTTGGATTAAAACACAGATTTTTTGATAAAAAAATAATTTTATTTTTCAACGTAGTCTCCCTTGAGCTCTATACACTTTGTCCAACGCTTCTCCAATTTTTTTATCCTTTCCAAAAAAAATGATTTGTCGAGGTCCTCAAAATAGGCCTTTGTTTGCGAGATGACTTCATCATTGGAGTCAAATCTTTTTCCACCAAGCCATTTCTTCAGGTTTGGGAACAAGAAGTAGTCGCTCGGAGCCAAATCTAGAGAATAGGGTGGATGAGGGAGCAATTCATAGCCCAATTCATGGATTTTTGCCATGGCAACTGCACATGCGTTTGTGGTCGACTGTGAGCAAACGCGGCACCCATCTTGCGGAAAGCTTTCTCAAGTGATCATTCAAAATTGAAACCACTGAGCCATGCGAGATCCCTACGGCTTCCACAATCTCTCGCACTTTCAATCTTCGGTCGGCCAACACCATATCGTGCATTTTTTCGATTGTTTCGGGTGTAGAGACCTCAACTGGGCGTCCAGGACGTTCGGCATCTTCAGTGCTTGTACGGCCACAACGAAATTCAGTAAACCACTTTTTTACCATTGAAATCGATGGTGCAGAGTCCCCATAGTATTTATCAAGCTTAGCCTTGGTCTCGGTAATAATTTTTTTTCGCAAGAAATAATGCTTAATAAGCACACGAAATTCACTTTTTTCCATTTTCTCCTCAAATTAGTGAGTAGTCTGATAAAAATAGCTGTCAAACACAAACTAACTGACGCAGCAAGTTTAAATTTTGACAGGAGTCAACTGACAGATGCCTGTTGACAGGAGCAGTGTTGCTGTTTCAGTAAAGAGGTCAGAAATTCAAAAAGTCACGGACTTATTGACCCGCCCTCGTAGATTAGACCCCGTTAGTGATTTAGCAAAACAAATGGAAGAAAACATTAGCTTAATCGAGTTTGAAAGTTGCATTAATTCATGCAAAGGGCATACACCTGGGTATGATAGAATATCATATGCTATGTTAAAAAACAGTCTCACCCTTTTGAAACAGCGCATATTAAACTTGTACAACCAAATTTTAACCCATGGGGTTATACCACAAACATGGAAAATTGCCACAGTGGTCCCTATACCCAAACCAAATAAAGCCATCACCGAGGTAGCCAGCTACCGACCAATATCTCTACTACCATGTCCAAGTAAAGTAGTTGAGAAAATTATTTCCCGTAGGCTATCTTGGTTCCTGGATAGGTATAACCTTCTGGACAATAACCAAGTAGCTTTCAGAAGATATAGAAGTACGAGGGATGCATTGTTGTATATTGATGAATATATGGTTCAGGCCTTTCATCAAAAAATCATATATCGATCCTTTCGATCGATTTCGAAAGAGCTTTCGATAGAATTGGGATCCACGTTGTTTTTAATCAATTGATAGAATGGAAAATCGGCCCTAAAATAATCACTTTCCGTTATCCTCTTTCGTATAGCCTTTAATAAAATAAGCAGCATATTAGCAAAGTACAGCCGAATTAACTATTCTTTATACGATGATGATCTTGTAATTTTATCTAAATGCAAAGACTTGAATGATGTTGAAGCTGAATTTTCAAATCTTCTTATGGACCTAGAAAAATGGGGTGAATACTCTGGAACAACAATATCTGCAGAAAAAAGTCAAACACTGCATATCTGTAAAAAAAACACACCTGTTATAAAAATATTTCAGTTAATATAAATAATACACATATTGTAAATGTAAATAACCTAAAAATATTAGGAATTATATTTGATAATAAGTTTAATTTTAAGTCCCATTGTTTACATATTAAGAAAAGCCTCGCTACCAGAGTTAATATGATAAGGTACCTAGCCTCTAAGCACAGTTTTTGCAATGTTAATTCTCTTATTAATGTTATCAAATTAGTTTTGCTTTTTAAAATTGATTACGGACTCGCAATTTACAGCAAGTGCTTCAATTCGTCATTGAAGTTAATAACTCCTTCCTACCACAGTGCAGTAAGAACAGCCTTGAGAGCATTCCGAACAACACCGATCAAAAACATTCTTACTGAATCCGGGCTTCCTTCAATAACGGAGCGGATAGAATACCTCACCGCCTCTATTCTTCTCAAAATAAACTCCTGTAACAATTCGCCTATTCAAACGGCCACAAGAAAACTTATACGAAGATCCAAACACCAAAAATACTTATCCTCACTAATCAACGCTGTAAATTTATCCAACAAATGGGATACACCGGTCTGCCTAAAGTCGATAAAACAACCATTATTCCCACCATGGAAAATGCCGAAACGCTCTATAAACATCGACCTGCATAAACGTCCAAAAGCTAATACTAGCGAGGTCGTATACAAAAAAATATTTATGGAAACGATAAACGATCTGAAAAGCACTGGTTGGAAAATCCTTTACACCGACGCCTCTAAGAACGAACTTGGCACTTCCTTTTCAGTGGTTGATGAAAACGGAAACATTGTTTCAAAGGGCCTTCTACGTAACTCAACCTCCATCTTCACTGCAGACGCTTTCGCCATTCTTAAGGCCACACCGGCTACAAAAAGCAAAAAAACTGAAATTTTTTCCGATAGCCTATCAACAATAACCGCTATATATACAATATATATATATATACAATATATATATATACAATATATATATATATATATATATATATATTGTATATATATATAATAATGTATATATATATATATTGCATATATATATATATATTGTATATATATATATATATATTGTATATATATTGTATATA